>BLFK01000333.1:625116-653946 GCA_014634185.1 Astreopora myriophthalma | reverse complement strand
CCCCCCCCCCCCCCCCCCACTCGCGTGAAGCACACGACAATCCCATTTCATAATAAAATACACTCTTTTATTCACAGGTAGAAAAGCAGGGCCTAAAAATAAAGTTTATTGGCTACTGCTGTTACAAAATCACCAATTTAGCACATCCACCATTTCAGCACAAACAGTAGTTTACATTCCCGGCCTGTCAGCCAACATTCACAAGTACACTTATCATTTCTTGTATTTATACATTATGTTTTTGTGGGAAAAAAAAAAGGAAAAGCGACTTCTGACAATACTTGATTGACAACGTCCTTAATTAAGCTTCTTGTTCACGTTTGATCCACGCTTCTCGTGTTATCAGCTACACAAATACCTTCAGCCTGATTTAGGAGACCGTGCGTTTCCACAGGCGTGCAACACGCAATAGCCAGCTTTTTTCCAACAGACGGTCCTACAAGTAATTCTTGAAACGCGATAGTCGCGATTCGTAAACTAAACAATATTTTACAATTCCTTTTGGATAGATTAAGATCATAACATTCCTTGCCCAGACAAATTGCCCCTGGGGGCTCTAAAATGAACAGCACATATCAAGTTTAATACAGAAAAATAATAATACATTTGAAATGGGGTACAAATCGCCGGCCTTTACAGTCCTCACAAATCAAGGTTCTGCTTTCTCGCGAGCCGTAAGAAGACCGTCGACGCAGCACTTATAAAAGACTCCTTTCAGTTGAGGTTTAATGCAAAACCGTTCAAAATGATGCATAAAACGCTGCATTCCGCGTGACGGTGTACCCAGGAACTGGAAGCGCTGTCTGGCGTAGTGTTCCATATTCCTGTATTTAGCAGCGTAACTGCGATCTACCATACAATAAAGCTTTCGCTTTGCTGCACGATAGCCGATCCTACAGCACCGCTTTTCCAGGTGTTTTCTATGCGACATGTGCGGCACAAGGCTAGTTTTTAACGTGCGCTCTGATGTGGCAGGACGGCTCGCTGAATTTGTTGCCGGTCCTTCAGACGATGATCTGTTGAACCCAGATTCCTGATCCAACTCTGAGGAGTTCGATTTATCCAGGTGCTTTCCATGCTTTGACCCTGTCGCAAAAGCAAAACATAACAAGGTTTTGGTTCCCTTTGTCCACCGTTTCGCGTTGCATGATCTTCTCAAAGTACTCCTTCACTTTAAAGAAAGCAGCAAAACCGGGATCAATGTGAAAGCATTCGCGATCTTTGTGTCCATTGTTTGCTGCCCACGCACAACCTATAAGTGTTCGACATTGAGATCGCGTCCCAGTTTCCCTAATAAATTTGACCCCATTTCGACGTTTTAAAGTCTTCATCTTCTGCGGCTAATAAAATCGATTGATGTGAACAAGTAACTCACAATAATAAAGCGATCAAATCACTAGGGACGCCTTTTGTTGTAGTTGATCGTAAACGTGCGGAAGAAACTCAACGTTCCTTTCAAGCATACCGGACGTTCAGAGAAATCAATGAAATTCCTTCGCAGTAAATCGGTGAATTCTTTGCACTTTCAACTTACAGAAAAGAAAGAATACTTGTATAGTTACAGCACACTTACCACGCCTCGCCTGGCTTGGCTCTGACAAGCAGATGAAAACCAGCAAAATGAAAACTTTGGTTACGAAATTCATGTTGTCAAACAATCGGTACTGTTATCCGCGCATAGAAAACTACGGTTATACCGAGATTTTCGCAAGCTAGTTAAAATCCGTGGTCAGGACTGGCCGGTTCTTGGATGTGATCGCGGGTTCTATGGTTGATAGCTCTATCCAACAAGCGATCATATGATTGTTTCTTCCTATTCTCTCGACACTGACTGCATGAAATTAGAACTCCGGCAAATAAACACGTCGCTGTCGGGAGAACCCATGCGAGACATCGCGCAAAGGAAATCATTTGGGTGGGGAGGGAGGAGTTTTGACGCGCCTCGGTCACTGACCTGTGAATTCGACATTGGTGGGCCTTGCGTGAAAGGAACTTGATAAGCAAGGTTCTCGAAGGTGAGAATGTTTAGAAAGGAAGAGAAAAGTTCACAGGAAGTTTAAAGAGAAGAATCTTGCCTTACCTAGCCCCCTCTAGTCATCATCGGCTTTGAAAATACCATTAAAATTGACGTCTTTAACTCAGGGGCAGTGCCTGGTAGCTGATATTGTATCAATTGTCGTCTGAAGAGAATTTTAATCACGAAAAACAAAATCTAATTTTGCGTATGCTCTCTGTGCGGCAGAAGTAAAAGCCATTGTTTGGTCACTTGAACGACCCCACGTTGGGATCAAGTGAAAATATTACGATGCCATTGTCTTCGAGAGAAAAGATCGCAGTACAGCCTTTTGCGCGTCTCATTCAGTTAATGAGAAAGGGAGAGAAAATAGTATTTTCTTAAGGGATGCCTAACGCATTTACCGACAATTACCACCCGCTAGGATCCGGGCTACTGTTTTTGAACAGGATTAAACCCAAGATTACTCTACAAAACCGAAGAATTAAACATGTAATATCACAAATCGCTGTCGTTTCACAGTCTTCCAGAGAATCAGTCATGGAACCGTAAAAGAATGCAGAATTAATGTTTGTGGGATCAAATCTCGACATTTCCAGTTTTCCGGTATTCGCTATAGATACAAGCAAGTTAAGCCGTTCCTATGCTATGTTAAATTAATGTAAGCAAAAAGATTACAACCATTATGGGCAATTAATTACACTACCTTAATGCGCGTCGCGCGTTAAAATACATGTAGTTTAGATTTCTAAAAGACACATCTACAGGTGACATAATGGCTTTACATAGCTATTAACTTTTGTGACAATGTTTTCCTTTAAAGGAATAAACCTGGAGGTTCGTTTTGAGGTGAGACACAAATATCGAGGGGTCAAAACAACTTTCTTCCGAACAGAAAGAACCGCGACACGTTGGAGCCGTTTGTCGACCGATCTCAACCTGAGAACTCCTTTTCCTTGTTTGCAGAAATCTGTTGCTTTGTCCCAGGAATATCAGTGACCAATATACGAGAGAGGTAATTTTGATTTGTTTTCCTGTCGACTAGAGTAATGAAATTTAGGATTCGGTGGCCTTTGTAAAACAGTACTAAGTATTGCTTCGTTTGTGACAAAAGGTTGTTCAATTAACGGACAATTGTGACAGCACGCGAAATTGTTGGCTTTACTAAAAATTCCTTTTCTCTCAGTTTTTATATCAGTGAACGTACGTGTAGTAAAAACATGCCTCTGGAGTTGTAAATTACTCAGATTTCCGGCTTTCATAAATTATCTTAGGAAACGATCAACGTAATTGCTCGATGTCTCCGACTAAATTCTCGGCTAAGCGATCAAGCATTTTTGTCCAACATCGTGTTGGATCAACACGTTTGACCGTTCAGCCGGCTGTCTCAACATATGTTTGACGTTGACGCATTTTGTGTTGCGAAACATGTTGATCCAACACGATGTTTTTAAGGAGCTGAGTAGTAAGATGTCGTCTGAAGATGTTTCTCGGTAGCTGTATCTCCGCTTCGAGATCGGACGGAAGTTTCCCCTTGCAATTTAGCAGAATTAACAGATAAGCTTGTGTACATAGCCTAGGAGGAAACAACACAGGAAGGAAGTATGTGAATGTTATCTGCAAAAGACTTTCCCATCAAAAAGGTTCAGTGAAAGTGTCCAACTCATGCATTATTCTTTTTACAAGGCGTGGCCACAAAATAATACCAAGATATTTGTTTTTAAGCTTCTCTCTTTGTAAGGCAAGAGAAGGCATAAAATAATGTGATCGAGAGCGAACCGCCTGCGTACTTTAAGACTGTTCATTGAAAAAGAGGCCAGCAAGAGTGTTATCAAGTCTTTGTCCATCTCCGGTCGTTTACCCGTGATTATATTGATTCTTGGGATTTTCTGGCGGAGAATTGAACAATATTTGAATAGGACCATATATCTACTCTTGTCCACGGCCTCTTCTCGGGTGTCCCGGCAACTTTTGTATGTTTCTTTTTTTTTTCTTTTTTGGCATCATGCTTTGCGAGTGACAAGTTAATCCATGCAGTGGCGAACCTGGGTCGTTTCAGGTCTCATTGATTCGGCAAGTCTACGAGCCAGATAACAAATGTTGGCAACTTGACAATTTACAGCTGAATTGTTGCAACGGAAGATGCACGAAAAACCCAGTTCCACAGACATTTCTCGCTATGTTTTTCCGCATTTGTTGCTGCAATCGTTGCCGAAAGTATAATAGTCCATTCTATTTTCCGCAACGCTCAGTTCTCGATTGAAATGGATTTCTCTTTCCCGCTCCCGAAGTACTAAACATATTCGAATCCTTATTCGATTCAGATTCTAGAAAACAAAAGTCTACAAAGCTACAGGAGGTCAAACGTAAGCTTACGCTGTACATCACGTATAGTAAATGTCATTCCTCCACTTCAAAGGGCCGATTTACATGGTACAACTTTTGCTTACAACTGTCGTATGCGATTTCTTCTTCCTGCGCTGCTCGCGTCACGTAAAAAATCGTGTACAACTCTCGCTATTGAGCACAGACTGTCCTTACGATTGTCGCAGCCGGCTTTAAAACATGTTTTAAAATCCTACGACATTTTTTGCACGTACGCGACAGTCGTAAGCGAGTTATAGGTTTGATTTACACGAAACAATTCGTGTCGTGGGCCTGTCGTAAGCTTGTTGCATGCAACAATGTCGTACCGTGTAAATTGGCCCATAGAGGGGTTTAAGAAGAATGTTGTGAAACCAGAACCAGAGTAATTACGAAGCCAATCACATTCTGAAGAGGAAACACTTTTCAGCCAATCACAAATCGAACTAATTCGTGACTTGGTTGAACTAGCCAATCAGAACGTAAGGCAGGTACACGCAGCCGGCGCCAAGCGCGGGAAAACGAAAGTGATTCAAAAATATTCATGATTGGTTAAAAAGTTGGCGGGAGTTTTTTTAGACCCAATCACAGAGCAAGCCAAAACTAAAACCGAAGCAATCATGTGATTCCTTCCGTCCGACATTCGAGTGGAAACTGCTTTATCACTGGCTTAGTTTGATTTGAGGCAATAGACCGAATTTATTTGTAAACGGCAGCCTATGCTTTGTTCTTTTCTATATATATCCTAATTAGACTCACTTCGCATGCTGAAGAGGCTAGTGAGGCTAACTGGCCATTTCCGAGTTGCTGTCTGCCTCTGCTTCAAACCGAGTCTTGGTGCTAAACCATTCAAATGATAATGAGTTTGATTTGCATGAAAATACCCAACTCATTTCCATTTGAATGGTTGTGCACCAAGACTCGCTTTCAACCAGAGGCAAACAGCAACTCGGAAATCCCCTATTAGCACAGGGATAAAATAATGATTAATTGGCAACCATTTATGCATTCGGTGTATCACAAACCATACACATGAGCTAATTTATCATTCCTGGATTTTGTGGACCTTGGGGCGCATTCTTCAGCCAAGTTATTCCGGAATAGGAAAGCTCAAGTTATTTCCAAATTCGTGTTCTTGTGGGACCTATCCTAGATACATTTTATTTTTGGAAACTGGCTTATTCTAATCCGGCATTCTTTTAATCCTAAGCCGGAATAGGAATTTAAAAAAAAAACAGCCCCGGAATGCGCCCTTAATTTGCCTAATTCGTTTCAAAATACTTCGTGAGGTCACTGATGAATCACCTCACTCCGACCTCCATTGTCGTAGGAAATCCACCAGATATTTTAAGCAAGTGTCCCTTTCTTACTTTGGGTAAACATGTCTACAGGTGGCATCCAAACACGAGGCCATTCTTAGCACAAGATGAGTTGGACTGCTATTAATAGTCATTTTAGTTCTGGATACAGTGAACCCGACCGAACCGGCCGTGGGGAATCTGGTTGGGAGGCACATAATAGTCTCTTTATTGAACCCCTAATTACAGCATATAATGAATAGAAAGCCTCTGAGTAGAAGCCAGTCTAAACCACTGAGACCCCCCCCCCAACACCCCCTTCTTCCCATCAATTCTAGGATGGAAAAATGGCGGATTTTGGCCTTCGCATGACATCATCTTTGATTTCAGGTAGAAGAGGAAGGTGTTGGGGGGGAAATTCTGTTTCTGTTTCTTTTTTTGACCAAAACTGTAACCCTTGCTTGGGGAAGAGGGAAGTAGAACCACATTCCATCACGGCTGCTTGCATTTTGAACCCTTTTCCGGGGCTTGCAACACCGGAAAAATTCAAGCCAATTTTGTACTTAAACGTTTCCGCTAAAAGTGATAAGAGTTTCCGTGGTACGTTACGATCATCCGATTATGTCTGATTTAAATCAACAGATTCCTTCCTATAAAGTGTAGTGATTTCAGTCAATGACAATCGGTTGTGTCAAATGTTACAGAAAGAAGCAATCAGATAAGGAGATAGCAAATCCCATATTGTTTTAATGAGCAGTTTATATTATTAACTGATAAATGTCTGGTATGTGACCCTATGATCACCATCATTGTTTACACAGTAAGGCTAATCGCTGCCATCACGATGACATTATACGCGCTCCACAGACAAAGAGATAAAGCCTGGTTGTCTGGCACTATAAACGACGCTTGCGCAAGCATAGGCTCAAGCGCAAGAACGCCTATTTTACCGTGAAAACGGGCTCGACGCAATTATAACTATAAGCGCAACAACAAGCCAAGGATAAAAAACTTTCCTTTTCAATTTCCCAAGCTTGTGCTTGCGTTCGCCTTCGTTGCGTGAAAACCGAACATAACGCAAACTCAACACAAGCTCTTATGTTCGTCCAATGAAAAACGCCTGTTCCAGATGGCGCAACCAGTGCCTAGTTATGAGAAAGAGCGTGTAACCAGTGAATCCTTCTGTTCATCCCTGCGTACTGTGAGGGTTGGCTTGTTTAGAAAGTGCCACTTACTCACTTTCAATGCCCTAAAACTCTTTTAAGGCCCAATGACGTTGTTAATATAGAAAACAGATCAAATTTATACTCGGTGAGTTTTAAAAGAAAACTCAGTGATAATTCTCTTATGAGTTTCAGACTTAATTATAATTTGACTGATTCACCGAAACAACTGGTAAAAGAGGTAAAGTCTTAAGAATGAAGTCCTGACATTTCAAAGTGAACTGAAACTTTCCCCGATTTTGCTTGTCAAAAACTGTGTACTCTGTAAATGTGAACGATACTTGACTTTCATCGCTGGTGAGTGCTATAAAACTTCACCTGAACGACCCTTCTTGACTCGCGAGGGATTGACGCGGTTAGGACCGAGAGAAATTGATATGAGAATTCAATGAGACTGAAGAGATTAGTTTGCAGTAATATTCAAGAATGGAATTTTCGTTGCTCGAAGGAAGAGTCAATATTGTTCAAGTGACGGAAGAGTACAAACTCTTCGTTAATTAATTAATTAAAACCTCATTCCATCGATATTTCAGCTATCATTCCGCTGCTCTTGGTACTTTTCCAATCAATTTATAGCCTGCGCGAGGTCTAGTACAATATACAGATGATGCCGGCGTTACGTTGCACAAGGTGATGGTTTTAACTTTTAGAAAAAATCGCCCTGCAAGTTCTGAAAAAGCTTCTAAACAGGATCTCGATCACAGGGTCTTTCTCTGTCTTAAATTCGAACAGACCGTGAGAAAGAGCCCGGCTTCTAGCCGGTCTATAGACTCCTCTGTCTGTTCACGAACCATAGCATTGATACTAAGTTCACAGATTTAATCTGTGCCGGAGTAATGTCTGATTCTCGGCAAACGTGCATGAAGTGTTCGGGGAGTTAAGATTCAGTCCAACTGGAATGCGAGTAGGGAATTTATAGATTGACAAATACATGACTTTTGACGGTACTTATAATAACTGAATATTGTAGGACGTCCTTCATAAGCCAAGCAGTCAGAGTATATTGGTCTTCGGTAATGTCACATTGGGAGGGCCTCCTCTTCATTCCTGTTTGAAGATAAAATCGATCGATGTCGACGTACGATGTCAACCAGACAACCAGAAAGAAGGAAATTTGCTGCGTAGTACGGTGTGCAAACCGGCGTAGCGAGTATATGTAAACAGAAAAGAGCATAACGATGCGGTAACCATACGATGGGGTATCCACATTTATTATATACTCAACAAAATATCTCGTTTCCGATTGGCCAATGGCGAATGCATAAATAGGTTATAGAGTGCAATACGAAAGTTGCTATGGAAACACCGTACAAAGTAGCGCGTTTGAGTAATTTTGTTGAGAATATAATAAATAAAAAATCGTATGAACCTGCTCGTGCATTTCGTGACTTATGGTCACTCGTGATGTTTTGAAAGTTCTCTATCGGTCTTTTTCCTCTTCTGAAAGGGTGACCTCCTAAGAGGGTAACCCTACCGGCAATGTAATCAGGCCCCTTAAAACGTTGTCTGGCAACCTGTATGCACACTGACGGACACAGTCCTCCCGTACTCCGCAAAAAAATTAGGTGTGATACCCCACAATACGACAGCGATGTCTCCAAATCGACGAATTTGAATCAAAGCGTCATGCAAGTTCTTGACTGACTGTAGTATTCTTTTCAAAATGGCTAACCACACTCACTCACTCCCTTGCACAGCTCATACTCAAAAGCCTCTTGGTTTCTCTGTTTGGGCCGTCCGCCGTGAGAACGACAGGAGGGGTGCCTCGGCTTTAACGCCGCGAGGTTTGATTAAAAAAAAAACAAAAAACGAGTACTTGGTCATTATACAGAAAGGAAGAAAACCAAGCGCACAAAATAAATGGGAAAAAACTTAACTCATGCTCTTTCTTCAGTATTGCCTTTCCTTGATATTTATTGTTTTGTTCTGTACATTTTGGTTCTCCGTTGTTCCAAGGTTTAAGTCATTTTTACAAAGTAATAATTTACATTCTGTTAGATCCACTTTCATACTATGCATAATCATTTGCTTATCTGATAAACTCTATTAAGAAACCTTTTCATCGTTCAACAAGCGTTTTTTTTCCTGTCAGTAACTATAAATATAATATTGTTATTTTTAAAGGAACCCAATCACCTCGTATTTCCTTTCAGAATAAGTTTGTTTATTCTTACAGCAACAAAACGACCTTTACCCGAAGAACGCTTTGCAAAAAATAGATCAATCTGTACATAACATCTGCAAAGAGAATTTTATTATGTTCTTGCATTTTTTCTCTTTATTTTGGAAAAATGCTCGACCTGCAGGCTCAATGAATAGAGGTCATTGTAACTATAGTCTAAATTGCATTTGTACAGAACCGTAAAATGTAACAGTAAAACTTAACTCAGTGTTTAAATATATCATTCTTTCCTACAGTATTTATAACTTTGAGACGTAAATTCGTCTGTGTTTTTTTAGGGCGTGGTCCAACATAGCACACACCTCCTTGGCGCACCCCCAGGCAAGTGTAACGCCCGCACCCCCGTGTCCATAGTTATGCAGTACATGTGGTGACACAGGATCCCACTCAAGACGAATGTTTCCACCTTTACGCCCTGGCCGCAGGCCCACCAACACTTCCTCTACGTCAGCGTCTTGGTAGCCACGTAACGGCGGGAAAAAATTCTTGAGCTTGTTGAACATTTTTCTGATCGGTGGATCTCGAAGCGTGAGATCTGTGTCCCATTGGTTGGGTTGAACCAGGCCACCCAGCCAGAGTTTATTGTCGTTTCTTGGTAAGATGTAAATAAAATCTTGACTTTCCTGTTCAGAGTCAGGTATTTTGTCTTTGACAGAGACACTCAGGGAGTAGTTCAACTTAGGCATTAAGCTGCCATCGTTTCGCACTTGTAGGATCGCACCTGGAACAAAAGAGAAACGAATCGATGTTTGGCTTTACACGCTCGACCTGACATTCAAGAGGCCGTTTGTAGTCGGGCAATCAATAACCAGGAGCGCACAACTGTGCCACGGGGATTTCACAGACCGGGCCATTTTTAGATTGATTTTCAGACCCACACAGGAGCTTTGCTAGCTAATCATAAGCCTGGCGTAATTAATAAATACCCTTGGCCTTGGGAATAGCCGTTTTGGAGAACGATCAAACCGGAAATGAACTTTTTGCGGGACATACATATCCGAAAATCTGAAAAAAAAATAGCTCAGTTTGTTAAAACGCTGTGACTTAGGCCAAATGTAGAATTTGTACGCTCTTGTTTATGGGGTGTGAGGCACAATGGAGAAGAATTGCTAGCTTCCGCAGTCGCATTCTAACAGTAGAAAACTGAGTAAAATATGCCTGGTAAGATCAATCCTATCCTAAAAAGCTATGCTATGTTTTCTAATTTTGTCAATAAAAATTGGAATGAATTCGCAGGTAGCATGTGAGAGGATTTCTACGAACTCGTAGTCCAATTGTTTTATACGGCTGTTTCGAGAAAAGTGTACAAGCGTACGCGACAATGCCGTAAGGTAGTGTGGGACATACTCAGTGAACACCCAGAATTGAGAATGCCACGAGAATACAGCGGTCATTGCATACGTGTTGAATTACATTGCCATTTAGTATTGAGCACGCCATGCAGACCACTACCCATAACACCTTTCGGCCCTGTTACGCACGCTTTGACACTTTACAGTTGGAAAATCTTTCTTGAAACAGCCGTATAATAAGCTAAACTATACTCGCATTTGACTGGTTGTTACTTATGATTAATGGACCAATTTCGCTATTTAAAAATTGAAGTTCAAACGATATAAAACATGACTTGGGTGCTCTGGGAAAAAAGTAAGGATTTGTAAGAGTTTTCTCCCGAGCCTCGATATGATGCCTTTTGTCTAAGAGTGAATTTTAATCGATCGAAATTGGCCTATTGGAGTGCAGACGCGTAGATGATGTAATTTACAAATGGACTGCTTGCTGTGACGCCAAAATGTGCTAAGAAGATATTAAGTGACACACTCGCCTAGCGGCTCGTGCACAGCTTTTTTGTTCTCACCATATTTTGACCTCATCTGTTATCCGATCACTGAACAGATTCGCAGCAGAATATAATCTAGTTGTTAAATGGAGCTACTTTCTGGAGCGATAAGAAACCACACCTCTTAACGGATAGACATCACTATCCCCCGCTAACTCCTTAGCACTGAGCCCAGAGCAGTTGACAATAATCTTAGCTCTGTATTTGTTCTTCAAGTCTTCTGTCTGCTCGCTCAAGAGACCTTTGACTTGATCACGTACAAAACGGCAGCCTTTATCTCTACACTGTTTGTACAACCATTGCAAGTACACCACTGTGTCAATCATGGGAGCCATGTGTTGGTATGCATCCACTACTCCGGAATGTGGGTTCACAGCTGAGAAGGGATGTAATTACAGAAAAGCGGTTTTCAATTGAGTGTCGTAAAACCAAAACTAAAGTAATTACTTCAGCCAATCACAACAGATGTAGGCAATCAAATGAGCCAATCATATTGCAAAGCAAAAATACATGTAGCCGGGCAGGGACGGAGTTTTGCTTTGCTTTGCTTTGTTGCCTACAGAAACATGAGAGCGAGTGGAGCCCTTTTGGTTCCAGGACCCTGCGCTATTTCCGGGTCGGAAAACAGAGTCTGCTGTTGTGAACTCACCCGTACGTTGAATGAGTTTGCAATCGTGCACAAATCCCGGAAGATAACTAATTTCCTTCATTTTGTCCCTTTCATCCGCGTTATCCTCCACCTTGTCGTATAAGTAAAACACAGATCGTTTTACGAACACTCCTGTTTCGTTTGGTCTCATAGCCATTTCTACAAACTTTGTGTAGCTCTCCGTGCACCACACCTTGGCCCTGTCGAGCGACTCCACGTCCGTATCCCCCCCGCACACGGCAGGGGGCCACTCCCATAAGGCTCCGGCGATCTCGGATGTGATAAGCTTCCCAGAAACCGATGACGCGAATTCTTTTGCTATAACCGTGACTCTGTACCTGTTAAGAAGAACACGAGGAATGAAAATTAACGGGTGAATTGTTTCCACAGGCAAGTCCATCTCGAAATGTCTAAATCATTAATTATTTTTTCCTCCTTCACATATATGTGACCTTTTCAGCTGAGTCCATGAGTGTCCTTATTTGCCTTGGTGTCCGCGCGAAGAATAGGCCGGGAGCAAGCGACAAAGAACGAGTTCTAGTTCGAGTTCTCGGTTTGTTCTTGGCTCGCTGACGTCACCACACGAAGACAAAGCCTTTGCGTGACGGAAGGCGATCGAGAGTTCACTTTCTTAGAAACTCAAAGGGAAGAAGTCACAAAAATAAATCGCATCAGCGCTTACGTGTTTGAAAAATATATTGAAGCCTTGTATTTGTCGTGTTTTTTCCGCAAATGTAACTCAAGATTTTCAAAAATGAAAACGCTTCCTCAAAAGCTCACTTAATGTTGTGCCGACTGCGAACTTACCCTCTTTCTAAAAGTTGCAGTGCGCATGTCATTCCAATTACACCCGCTCCAACGATCAAAATACGGGGAGTTGTGCGGCGCTGCAATGAAAAAATGAAAATCATTGGAACAAAAGGCTCCAAATCTTTGAGTGAGTTTTCTGTTTTGTTTTTTTTCCGTCATATAGTAATACCAGATTTTCAGGCAACACAGCCAATGTGGATTCATGGATTTGAAGTTTTCAGCTAGTGCCGACACGTGATGTAGTGCGAATTTCTTTCTTAGTTTTCTTGTTTTTCTTCTTTCTCACTATTTTGAGATCGTAAATGAAATCCTACTATACTGAAAACTGGAACAAAAGTAGTAAAAACCCGTATGTAAGGTGTTTCGTGCTTTGTGCGCAGTAAAAGCTCATGGGCTTCATTTATCGTTACGAAATGTTACGGCTATTTTTGCCAGATTAGAAAACGGAATTAACCTCAGTTAATAAATGCAGGATCGAAAAAAATTCCTGCGAAAATTTACAGACAAGCAAGGAAAGAAAATAAAAGCGTTAAATATCCACTTACTGTTAAAGCTCTTGAATAAGTTGGAACAGTGGTAATTGACGAGACTGGGGCGGCCATTTCTCTCTACGCGAGGACGTCCTGTTTACCCCGAGGTCAAATGAACACTGAGGTAATCAATATATGTACGTACAATTCACCATACCGCAAAACCAGAGAGAAAAACGCTTGCTCATATGACTACGTGCCAAAGTTGAACAGACCATCGAAACAACATAATGTGGACGTGTTGTGGTTTTTAAATATGCGGTACAAATGTGACCGGAAAAACAAAATTGCATCACGAATCGACTGAATGGTTATGACGAATGAACTTTTATTTAGTGACGTATTGCTAGGTTTTGTTTTGTTTTGTCGTTTTTTTTTTCTGCTTAATACGGAAAATTTCTTTAGAAACTTGACCAAAAGGCATACAAAAATTAATTTATTGCAGGCAGACAGTTTGAAATAATTTAAACTGGCCGGCATAATTATTCGCTCGAAAACCCCTCACGTCCATGAACGTGTGCACCGGAAATTCAAGCTTGCGCAGAAGTCAGGCTGGAAAAGGCTGGAAAAGATAATGTGGAACTAAATAAATCCTTTCCCCGCTCTTGCCTTACCCGTGACAGAAAGGAAACATGTTGAGAAAGTACACGTCACCTTTACTAATTCTTCAATCATATCTATACCCTTGTCACTTTAATTACTAATACGCGCAGTCAAAGTGCAATTCACTCTCAGAAGAACGCTTCCTGCAGTCATTCCAAGAGAAACAATTAAAACAAATTTGCCAGGGAGTTAAAAGTGCGTTAGACGCAGTACAGAAGTGGAAAATTATTTTGTATTTATTTCTACCATGGGACAATGTACGATAATCTAAAACGAACGGTATTTAAGCAATAGAGCACACGTTTGTGTGCTTTACAGGCCGATAAACCACGCGGGATAATGTGTTGGAAGTCGTATATCACGATCCACAGGCGAGTGAATTTAATACGAATCCTTGGAGTGTTCGCCCAACAACCCAAGTGGTTTATCTTGCCTATAAACCAATGAAATGTGTGGTTTATTGCTTTTATATAATATTTCAGAAGATGGGCGAATTCAGTACGAGTTTACTGGCACGATAAGCCATAGCTGATTGACCAATCAGAGCGCGCGGATTGATTTGCTTATAAACATGTGCCAAAAACGTCTGGAATCATTTTTTCTGTGTTTGCCTGTTGTTTGCATGTGTGTGTCTGTGTTTGAAGGTCAACTTCTGAAACACCAAGTAGGCTAGACAAAACAAAACAAAAAAAAACTGCAGTGCTTAGTTCAGTCAACATTAACGACCACACTGCGTGGTTCCGTGTACATGTTTTAAACTCCTTTCGCGTGATAAAATCATTACAGTTTTGCTAATGACATATTTTGAGCAGTCCTACAAGAACCTCTGGTGACTTCGTTGTCAATGAGTTGAACTATATCTGCTGCAGTGCCCCAGCATAGAGTCATACCCCATCTATAATGACCATAATTGTGAAAAATACAAGGCTCGTCCGGTTCCCGCTCCAATCGAACCATTTCCCTTCCAGGGCGAACCCCCACAGTGACGACAAGGTCGCTTTCTTTGAGTGCTTGAAGACGCGGAAACAGTTCCTTGCAGTGTTTCAGCATGGATTGCACATACGGGGCAGAAAGAGTTAGTTTATAGTCAGCGCGATTTGGCTGATAAAACGATCCTAACATCAGGTGGTCTCTTCCTGTGAATGGCAACATACACTGTTCAGTTTGTGAGAGAAAAGTTTAATGTCCAATGGGCTGCAATCGCATTCTCACGGCTGGACTGGAACGAGCATGGAATGGAGGCTAATGCGGGGGAACTTTTCGGGTACTTACCATTTACTGAAAACCCGAAATTCCGGTTGGAACGTCAAATCGTACGCACCATTCTCTTTGCAACTTTTGAGAAATTGTGATTCATTGGCATAATCAGTGTCTTACTTCTGTTCTTTTTGGGCTTTCCTGTTGATACCAGTAAGTTTTGTACGTTATTCAGCTTTTAATTTATTAGGACAAACTGCATCATTTAAAAGTTACATCTAAAATTTCCACCCGGATGGTTCGTGCAAATGGTTAGCGCAAATCACTCCCCCGCATGAGCCTCCATTGCATGCTCGTTCCAGTCCAACCGTGAAAGCACGGATAACGCCTACTGAATTAATTGACAGAGCAATCTACAAGTGACTGCCGTAAAACCAAAACCAAAGTACTTATTTTCGACAATCACAACAGACGCAGACAATCTACTGAATGAGCTAATCATACGGCAAAGCAAGGGCTACTTAGGAGTTAGGCCTCAACAACTTCAGGTTGTGGTCAGAGTCAGAGCCTGGGAACACAGAAGTATTTCCGCTTCTCCCCGCCCGAAAGATAACAACGTTATTTTTCGGGCGGAGAGAAGCGACAACCGGAAAAACGTCTGCGTTCGCAGGGTATCAGAGTCAGGGACCAATGTGGCACCAATATAACTGACTGCCTCTTTATACGCCTTACCTCCCGTATACTCCTTACCTCTCGTGAAAATATAGGGTGTTCCCATGATTTCCTGGCCATCTTCATCTTCTCCATGACTTGCCAACAAACCTTCGACACAAAAGTCAACCTTTGGGAACAGACTGCCATCATTTTTTACCTTCAAGAGTGCACCTGCCAAAAAGAAATCAGCCATTAAATTCTACTCGACGATCAACCGCCGATCTCTCGGCTGAGTTGGGACAGCACTGGACTTTGGCACGGGATATTGTGAGCTCAAACACTGGCCAGACCAACACTCAAGGTGGCAAAATCACTGAGGAGAAAGTGCCGCTTTTGTAATGACACCTGAAAATGGTTACACTCTCTAGTCTTCTGGATGAGGACGATAAGCTGTAGTCCCATCTCACAACCCTTGTTCAGAAACTGTGCGACGTTAAAGAACCCACATGTTGGGGACTGTTTCGTCCAGTCACAAAAATATTTAAATAGAGCGCGCAATTAGCACGTAGCACTCTTCAACTGACGAATGTACAGAGATGGCATTTCTTTGTGCGCTTTTCGTATTCAAATTTACTAACTGCTACTACAAAATTGTAAAAAAAAGTTCTCTCTCTCAAGGCGTTCTACTTTAAGACTTCGCTCCGAAAGCCTCAGGATCTGGCCTGTTCTCCCCAGCAAGCATTTACGGCATACCTCTTACAGGGAACATCTCTTTATCACCAGCTAACTCCATGGAACCCAGACCAGAGCAGTTAACAATAAACTGAACACCATATGCCATCTTCAGAGCTTGCACCTGTTCTGTGAGCAATCCCCTGATAGAACCTTGAATCATTTGTGCTCCCTTCCTTAAGCACTTAAGGAAAATAAAACAGAAAATGCTTTTGAACTAAATTCCGGGATAATATCACAACACCTGCTTGAATAGAAAACATTGCCTAAAGCTAAAAATTGAAGGGTTCTGAGTAAAAACGTTGGATGCAGTTTTGAAAAATTACCAAAAAACACACAAAAGCCACTTTTACCTGGAGCCATTCAAGAGTGAGAAAAGTTTTCTTTTACATACCTCCTGCATAAGCCATGTAACAAACTGAGGAGAATCAATGACAGGAACAAAAAAAGAAAAGGCATCTTTTAACATCCCATTTGGAACACTGAGTCCTAAAGGAACACAACACAATTACAGTTGACTGCAATTGAAGGGCTCAGAGCAAAAGCAATTTAAGTGACTTTTTTAATGTACTTGGTCACTTAGTGAAGTTGTGGCCAAATTTTGAACAATAATCAGCCATCAAGTTATGCAATTATCTATATCGAGTGTATGAAGAAAATAACGAACATTAAAGGAAGAAAAACTGTGGCACTTAGGGGGGGGGGGGGGGAGGGGACAAGAGGATGGAAATATGAAAGTAGAGGGGAAAATTCTTTTTTTGCTTCTTTTCATCCCATTGGCAAACAACATTGGGACATTTACCCTGTGGTTTTCAAGAGGAGAGTGGATTTGCTGGAATTTGACCCTGATTTTACAAAATTATCCATTAACTGAACAAAAGTCAGTTAGGATGTTTTTGCCCAGAGGCCTTCAATTCCAAGTTATAAATATCAAGGGCACGGTGGTAAAGGGTGTAAGCAGCGAAAGTGACAATCTGCTCTTGGAAAAGAAGTACTAAAAAATCGCCAAATTTTCGCATAAGGGCCCACCTTTTTTAAGTAAACCTTAATTGACTTTTACTTTTTAGTTGGAAGGCTTAATTCCAGAGATAATCAATTCTGAAGCTTAAAGGATTCACAAGATCCTCATGATCACTTATCTCTTTTTCTAAAATTAAAAGCACCAGAGAAACAAAAAAATGGATCAAGGTATCGAGTCTTGAGTATTTTTGAGTCAAAGAGTCTATGAGTCAATGAGTCATGAGTCAACGAGTTAGTGCAGTTACCCAAACCCATAAAATGAAAGCTAACCCTAACCCTAATTACTGAAATGAGGGCTTTGGTTTAATCAATAAATTATTGCTATCTTGACTGTGAGTCTCATTGGCTGACATGACTCATGACTCACTGACTCAGACTCATTTGACTCATAAAACATCTGTTCTCCAAGGTATCATAAGAGAAAGTGAGACTACGTGTATATAATTTTGCAAATCCATAAAAAAAATTGTGTAAAACTGATAGAGCATTTCATATTAGAAAATTAAGCTTGTGAGTATACTACAGGTCTATATTTTGAAGAACACTGATACTACAAACCTTTTTCCTTTATCAAGGACAAGGAATGCCTAAAGCTTCTCAACTTCTTGTGTTGCTTCAAAGTAGCAGAGTCTAGCTAAAAATAATTATATAAGTAAGCAAATGAATATTAGTTAAAAATAAGCCCAGCAGAAACAATTAGCCCAGTCTCAGTCAAACTGCAAAGAATGTTGGAAATGTTGCCATGTGTTGCTGAAAAATCATCTCATTACATTCTCAAACAGCTTTGTTAGTTTTGTAGATGTTCCAAAGTATAGTTTTGTTTCATTTCTGTTGTGTTTCCATAGTGCCATCTTAGTGTTACGTGGTATCATAATTCGTTGCTCTTGTGCTAGAATTGTAAATTCTTCAGCTGCAGATGTTTTTCGTAGTTTTCTATTTGTAAATTACCCTTGGCTAGTAGTTGCAGGTTAGATGGAAGCTGGTCTCTCTTTGTAGTTTTGCTCTGTTTTTGAAATAAGACCAGCAACTAACTCTTAAAAGCGTCTGTCAGAACCACTGCCAAGACATGCATTTAGGGTTTCAAATTTTGTATAGAGCTAGTTTAAGAGTTTCTAGCTTGTAATGTGGAGATGGAACAACCAACACTAAAGGACACTTCAGAGCCCTCCCCATTTTCATTGATACTGGTATTAATAATTCCTTGTATTGAGATAAAAAAAAATTATTATTCAAAACAAATTGAACAGCTTATACTAATTGAAGGGCTGCATGCATAACCACCTCAGGGAACTTTTTTCGCATTTTGGTCGTTTTGTCACATTGCGGCAGCCAAGTATAATCTGCACAATGACCCTGCAAGGTTCTGCTTCTATCTGTGGAGAACTTGTACCACACAAAAATGATGGCAATAATATGAAATCAAACAAAAGAAAAAGTACTTTGTCCACTTTTCGTCACTTACTGTCTTAATTTTTTTCATGCAACTTCAATTGTGACACTTTCTAGCCTTTCACTGTAGGGCCATGGTACACTTTAAGATAACCAAAAATTATACAAAAGTGGACCCTCACAATGCTTATGCATGTACTGCCCCTTCAATGGAAAACATTATGCACCTTCTCCTCTAAAAGAACCACAAATTCTTTCAAGTAAACTCCAGTGTTTGAGGAATCATTAGAAAGAGAGAAATACTGCTCTCCACTATAGGTGGACCATTTCTGCAGGTTAAAGTCCAAAGAAAGCATTTTTTTAAACAAAGTGAATAGCCTGAATGCATCAGCCCTGAGAACTAGTTTACACATAAAGAAAAATTGTACCAGCATTCCCTGGTGAAAATCTTTTAAGGATTTTCAAAATATTTGAGGATCCTGATAAAGATCATAACAAGGGTCCTCAGAAATCTTGGCAAGATCTTCAAGGATCTATCTTTAAGGGATCCTGAAAAAAGATCTTTTCAAAATTGCTCTGTAGATCCTTAAAGATCTATGAAGGGTCCTCACAGGATCTTTGCTAAGCTCTTTGTACTTGTTTTCACAATGATCTTTGTAACATCCTCACAAGATCCTTAAAATGTCCTTTTAAAAGCATCTTTGCACATAGTTTAGCAACTGAAGATCTTTGAAGATCCTTCCAAGATCCTTCAAAGATCTTTAAAAGATCCTTATCCTTAAGGATCTTTAGCAGGTCCATGAAGATCGTTAAGGATTTTCGAAGATCCTGTAAGGTTTTTGGCCTAGCTACCCAAACTACCCAAACACAGGAGTATAAGCCATAAACATAAAAGATGCTTGCAAATATTCCAACCCTCCCGATTTGATTGGGAGTCTTCCAACTTGATGTCTTGCCTCTTGCTCTCCCGATTTAGCATACAATCCTGAAAACTAGGCAAATATCTCGACTCAGATGCAATTTTAAAATGCAGGAAATGGCACTATTTGCAAGATTTAGGGGGGAAGGGGGTGGGCATGCCCCTGGACCTCCCCCCCCCCCCAAACGAGTGGCTTGAGCCTTCAGCCCTAACAACAGTGCCTGTGACACTTTTGTTACAAGTGAAAAATTTGTTGTTCACAATCGGTAGATGACCTGCTGTTGTCATCATTAATTGAAGGGCTGTATGCATCAAATCACAGCCACATGTCGAGCAATGAACGGTGTGTAACTTATGCAAGTAATTGTTGCAAGTGGCATGCAAAAATTGAGGGTTACAGGACAAAATGTGTGAATGGAAGATCAAAGACATTTTTGTTGCGTTTGGTTTACGCCCATCGGTTGTCATGTACCAGCAATCATAATACCATTTATTGCTTGGAATTCAGCTGCTATTTGACAAAAACAAAAACCCATGATAAAAAGGTCACTTACGACATTTACTTGTATGCATACAGCCCTCCAATTAACTTTTTGTTTTTTGGAGGAAATAACTTCCTACTAGCAGTCAGTAAGTGACATACTGTTGTCTCCTTAGATAGCCAAAATGAGCATTTTGCATCCAAATGTAGGAAGCAGGTAGTAACTCCTCTAGCTATTCCTCAGACCTACGCCCAAGGACCCTGCTTGAAAGCCTATAGCATCAAATCAGACTCTATTAGTCCATAGAAATGCACATAAAGTATCAATTTGGCTGACTTCAGAAAGAAAAATAATACTGTACAGTGCAGAACCTTAAGTTTTGCTACATCCTGTTCGGCAGCAGCAGGATGTCTTGCCATCATCTGAGGTGGTACGCAATATGCCCCAGCAGCTTCTGATGCAATCTGAGGCAAGTGGCACGTTGAAGGAAATTCCCTTGATACAACTGTCACTTCATAGCTTTAGAAGAATGAGTAAAGAAAGAAAGTTATCATACATATAAACAAGGCTGTCAAGTTGACAAAGCCATCATGACTCTGTCAAAGTGTGTTCTGAGTTTTGTATTTTGTAAGTTATACAGACTGGTCTGTGGCTCAAACTCAAAGCTCCAGACAATGAAGGATGGGAAAATTCCAGCTGTAAATTGACTCACAATTCCACCTTTTGTTTGAATCTAAAAATGTTACTGATGAGCATGGGTATGGGGCCTCCTCACATCAGCCCATTTGATGGCTTTGCTCAGTTTCTGAGATCTCATCTCACTACTAAATCCTCAGTTTGAAAAAATCTTGTAATGATGTGTTCATATGAGAGGGAGAAGTGTCCCAGTTGTCAAATCTCAGTTTCTCAGCTGGGCAAGATCTCAGTAACTGGGATGGAAAATTTCCCATGTGAACACTTCCGCCTGGTTACTGGGGCAAATTTTTTCCAGCTACACATGTGTATTTTTAGTTCTTCAGTCTGGCTTTTGTGACTGTTTCATATTGGTAACCAAGCTGAAATTTTCCATATAAACACAAAAAAAATTCATCCTGGTAACTGGTTAGCTGGAGTGTAGGAGATGAGCGACAGTAGTAGGGTGAGAAAAGCTAATTAAGGCTGGCAACAGGAGATATATAAATTAAAGGAGCAGGAAAACTGCTCGAAAACCTGCTAGAGAATTCTGAATGGTAAGCTGCAAGAATTAAGAATAAAATACAATTAGACATTAGGGGATACATTGCAGTGCCGTAGTAGGGTTAAATTCATTGGGGGGCTCACAGGCGTGAGCTTCTAGGGGGGGTCCGGGGGCATGCTCCCCGGGAGATCAAATTTGGGGTCCCTAAAATAGCATTTCCAGCCTTCTGATGGCAGTTTCCAGTAATTGTTAACTGACTAAAATCAATGATTGGGTATGTTACTTGAACATTGTACTCTCCTTATTCCTTATTAAGCAGGGAGGGGGGGGGTGCAAATAAAAAATGGAACAGCCCACCAGGCGGCAATCTCGATATCGCCAGTAGTACGTAATGAATTATAAAGACAACACCACATTATTATGCAACTCACCCTTTTTCAAGAAGTGAATAAGCGGTGGTCAGACCGACAACGCCGCCTCCAATAATAAGAACCCTATGACGCATATTCTGAAAGTAAACCCACAGCGCTAGCATTTATGAAGACTCTCCATCTCGCTAAACCGTAGGCACAACGCGTTGTTGTTGCAGCTGAGCAAAGTCGTTTCACTTTTAAGAGTCTAACAAACTACTAGGACTTGAGCTTAACTGCTGAATACCCTTCTTTGAAGAACGAGCCAGAAATACGATAGATGGCCGGGGCATGCTATTCTGATTCAGTGACATGCAAACAACGTTGTTCGCATGTCCCTGAATCAGAATAGCATCTGTTGTATTAGGACTCGTCCTTCAGAGAACTCCGCTAAATGCTAACAATAGTGGCAGGGTATTCAGCAGTTACTCCAGGACTTGTTCGTACGCCTTACCTGAATCCAACTTAGCAGTGCCTAAATGCAATCCAAGTGACCTACAACGAAATCATTAGGAAGACTGGGACTGATTTTTGACGTAATCTAGGTTATTAATTTAAATTTAAACCTCTTCGGCGGCAGTGGGGGTATAGCTCAGTGGTAGAGCATTCGACTGCAGATCGAGAGGTCCTTGGTTCAACTCCGAGTGCCCCCTCTGACAAATACTTTTTTCCCTCTCCTTTTTTATTTCCATTTATTAATGAAGGAATGATTGCCTTGGTCTCTGTCATAACAAAAAAAATGAAAAAGAAAAGTAATTACCCTAAAACATGTTTTAAAGACTAATTTATCTTTGGGGAAAGTTTGCCAAGTTTCGGGAAAACCAGTTTTTCTTAAAAAAAAAAAAGAAAATGCTGAAATCTTGATTTTCGTTCAAGGATGGTTCAGATCAAGTGAAAGAAGTAATTCAACAAATCCTTTTATAACTCTATTTGTTAATTTACTTTTAATGTATATGACAATGTCCCCTACCTCTCCTCCCTCCTGCTGACACCAGCATTCAACAAATGAAAAACAATTTCTCACTCCTCCCCCGTAGTTTTGTTCGGCCGTTCCATTGTCAGTTGCTAAAGTCCAATATTTATTTCCACGCGAAAATGGCATCGGTAGAAAGCTCGCAAAATCAACACGAGAAAGAACTTGTGGGGTGGTTTAATCCCACAGAAGAAATGAAATCCGAAGCGTATGTTTCTAGCATAGATCACTATAAGGAACTGTATCAGAAATCCGTCGAAAATCCGGTAGAATTTTGGGGAGATTTTGCAAGCGAGTTCTTCTGGAAAGTCACGCCAACCAAAGAAAACTTCATGGATTTTAACTTTGACACACGCAAGGACAAAGTTCTTATCAAATGGATGGAAGGAGCTGTTACTAATATCTCGTACAATGTTCTGGATAGACACGTACAGAAGGGTCTTGGCGAGAATGTAGCGTTTTACTGGTAAGTGTGGCTCCACACACAGCTGCATGGGGTTAGCTGCATGTGCATACAGTGTGAATCCCCGCCAACAAGAAATTTGACCTTATGAGGCAAAATAACTATGAGGTGGACCAACATGTCCCTGTGTTCTGTGGTTCCTCCAATAATATTTCCAATTTTCAATTTCATTTAAATAATTTTTTTGTTTATGCAGCAAGGGCTGGCATAGTAAGCTGATAATTACATCTTAGAGGTGCTTTTGCGGTTAAATCATTGTAAACTCGTTAAGACGAGGAAGTTATGTATGGTCTGGTTATATCTGATTGTTACTTAGATTAATCTTGCATGCACCTTTCACAAGTTCTGAGCGCAATACAAAGTCCGATAGGTCAAACAAGATGTTCGAGATTTTGAAATTCGAAGTATTGGCTAGATTCTGGAATAACCCCTTCACTTAGCATTTGAATAGGGTGTGCACGTGTTGTTGTCGACGTCTCGTTCTTATTAAAAGAGAAGGAGGCAATACGGAAATAGGTGAACGGGTATTCTGAAATTGCTCCATTTGTCAGATTTGCTCGTGCTCTTGAAGCAAACAAGGGCAGAATGTTGTGGAATGTGTCATTGCATGCTGAATCATTATTGACATAAAACCATCATATATAGAATCTTATGGTGGTAGTGGTACCTGAAGTGGTACTTAAGTTGTATGCTTCTGAGGGTTGGCACAGCAGTGAGAGCACTTCCCTTCCACCAATGTGTCCCAGATTTGATTCCCGGACTCTGCGTCATACGCCAGTGGGTTGAGTTTGAACTGAAGAAATGATCCTCACACTTTCTGGACAATTTAAGCAATTGTCTCTTATGTGCACTTGAAAAATTCAAGTGACTCCAACGGGATTCGAACCCACGACCTCTGCGATGCCGGTGCAGTGCTCTTACCAACTGAGCTATGAAGCCACACAGTTGAGAGCAGGTCAATTTGTTGGGCTCATGCGTGTTTTCCCATGAAAACGTGCATCGCAGAGGTCGTGGGTTCGAATCCCGTTGGAGTCACTTGAATTTTTCAAGTGCACATAAGAGACCATTGCTTAAATTGTCCAGAAAGTGTGAGGATCATTTCTTCAATTCATGTCTAACCCGCACTTCATAATCATTTCTTTCATTCGTGGGTTGAGTTTCTTGCCAGTTCTCTACTCTGCTCTGAGAGGTTTTCCTCTGGGTATTTCTGGTTTTCCCCTCTCCTCAAAACCAACATTTGATTAGATCCAATTTGATTTGTTGTCTCTCCAACTATTAGTAGAGCTATCTTGTTTGGCTATATAACCTTGAGACTTAAACAAAGTTATTAATTATTATTATTATTATTATTATTATTATTATTATTATCCTGAAATTATTCAAAAGTATGCCCACCACAATTTTTTTTTCTTTAAAATTTACTATAGAAATAAAATGGCAGAAACTAAGGCCAGGTTGTTCACATGATGCCAAAGCAAGCGATGTTCACATGTGTTTCAAACATGTAGATACAATATTATTACTATTACATTAAATGCTTATTTGGAGTGAACATGAACATAGCTTTATTTACCGTCAGATTTTAAAGTAGCTTAATATGCAGCTAATATCTCTGAGCATTTACCCACCCAACCAGGAGATCAAATGCAGTCATACAATCCATTATGTCATTTGGGTTGTAAATGTTCACGCATTCAGTGAAATTAATTTTCTTAGATTTGTATTAACTAATACTAATAACTGTGCTTGCAATAATTATTAATGAATGAAAGATCAGTTGAAATGAATTTAGGAAAAGAACTTTCCTGAGCCTATTGTAGTTTAATGTGAAGTGTTTATTATCATAAATGTCAGGCTTGAAATTACTAATCAAACTATGGTACATTGAAATAATTGTTATTCCCTTAAATTAATTTTACCTATAGTACATATAATAAAATATGTACATTTATTTATTTATTTGGTGATTCTGATTATATTGTGATAATTTCTTTGGCATTAATTTAGCTCATATTTGGTAGTTTGACTGTTCCACACTAGGGAAGGAAATTTTCCTGGAGATAGCAAGCAAATCACATATCAGGAACTCCTCTCAGAAGTATGCAAATTTGCTAATGTGCTGAAAGACAAAGGTATGAAGGTGTATTCTGCCAGATTACTGAGCTCATTAATTGGAGCCACCATGCTCAGTTATACTGGATGTCCAGGTTCATATTATCTCCTTTGCAGTCACTGGCTCAGGTGTGACTTTAGACCAAGTGGCTCACTTGTGAATGTTGTGAATCTGCTCATGTGAATGTTGTGGTTAAATTCTTTCCTGGCACACATTTCTCAGAGTACCTGAAAATTTTCAGGCCTTCCAGGTGCCGCAATTCTAACTGGATCTTATAATGGCAACCGTCTCTGAGCATAAAACGTTGCCATTTCTTTTTCCTGTTCTCGCTTGAAAACTTGTTAAATGAACAACCTTCACGTGGTTTGTAGTTTTACAAAAGGCTTTGCAGGACTTTTGAGAAATGGTCGCCTGGTTCAAACTTTTTTAAACCAGTTCAACTTTTTATTTTTATTGTCTACGATTCGTTCCCATAATCTGGAACACTGGAACATAAAAAATAATGAATAAATTCAAACCACAACATAGACAACCTTAATGTTATGTTGTTGATCAATCTGTTAGGTATCCAGAAGGGTGACCGAGTGGCAATTTATATGCCTATGATTATTGAGTTAGTGGTCGCCATGCTTGCCTGTGCAAGAATAGGAGCTGTGCACTCAATTGTGGTGAGTTAAAATGTATTACCGTAGGCTGCAGCTAGGCATAAACACTTAAATAGATCTTCAGACACTGAGAACTGAATTTTTCTAAGGAGATATGATGAACATCGCACTAAGGTCTTATTTAAGATTAAATATCTTAAGCGAGATCTTACTAAGCTCTTAAAATCTTAACAGTCTTACAAGATTCTCACAAGACCTTGTAAAGTCTTGCAAGATCGTAATAACATTTCCACCTGGGTAAAGTCTGCCATTGGCCATTCAGTTTTAATACCATCCAGTAATCTGCGTGTGCTTTCATACAAAGTGATAGATTACCATATCATTACAGCACAAGTATTTTACAAATCATTTGGTTGGCATACATTTAAGAAATATTCAAATTATTCATTTCTTTTTCTAGTTTGGAGGATTCTCAGCTGAATCATTGGCTGAACGCATTCTTGACTCCAGCTGTAAAATACTCATTACTGCAGGTTAATAATGGTTTTAAATTTTCTTTTCATTGAAATTAAACAATGCAATTACTTAATATAAGAATCAGAATATAAGGTTCCTTTTGGCAGTGTGCATTAAAAATCAACATGAAATATCAAACTCAAGTGTGGTTGAGGGGAAGTATTTTTTAGAACATTTTTATCAAAATGGTTACAACTATCAAGAAATATTTCATATGACAGACACCCTCATGTGCACTTGTCTGTCCACTTCATGCCAACTGAGTCATGTTGCTTTTGCTGACAGATGGTTCCTACAGAGGAAAGAAGCTTGTTAAGTTGAAAGAAATTTCTGATGAGGCCCTAGCCAAGTGCAAAGACAAGTAAGTGTCAAATACATTGTATAATTACATTATATCATAAGTGGAAGCAATAGAGCCAAAGTAATCACTCTGGCTTGGTTTTACAACACACTGTTGAAATAGCTTCGATAATTAAATTATTGCACTGAGTGCACTCAGAGGAGATCACCTTGAGTTAAATGTTAACACACTTCACGGAGTTGTTCCAGGGTTATGCCCAGAGAGGCAGCATGGCCGAGTGGTTGAAGGGTGTGGCACTTGAAAGACTCTTGAAAGCCTGGTGTCCCTGAGGTTCAAGCACTGCACTGATCACTTGCTGAAGTACCCTGCTTCAATTCATTAGATGCACTTGTAAATAGCCCACTGGTCTACCTATTTATTTATTCATTCATTTGTTCGTTCTTTTGTTCGTTCGTTTGTTCATTTGTTTGTTTGTTTGTTCATTCACTAACTCACCCAGTCACTCACTAACTCACTCAGTCACTCACTCACTCGCTCATTCATTCATTTAATATGTATTATGTGCGAGTTAAAATAGCCTGGCTTTAAAATGCATGGCAACTTAATTATAAATGGTAACCAATCTGTAGGTGTAATTGTACTTTTACTTATTTTAATTGTAGGGGATTTAGTGTAGAGAGCTGCATTGTAGTTCAGCATGTCGGTGGTGGTTCAGGAAATGGCTTTGCATCACCTGGGGCCAAAAGGCCTTGCCCTGATGCAGTAAAGGTTAGTTGTTGTGTGAAATTAACTCTTCTGTCATGCTTTTAATCAACTACACCACATCCTTAACCATGTTTTATCTCAATGTAGGTTGTGTAGTTTTGTTAGGTCCACTATTCAATCCATCATATTTATCATCGTCAAAATCATCACCATCATCATCATTGTCATTTCAGTAACTTTATTTCTAAAACAATCTTATGATAACAATAAAATAAGAAATGTGCATGAAATTGTGAAAGACAATCATACCAGTTATTTATGCCTGTAATAATGGTAGTTAGCAATAGAATTACAGAACTGTACACTTAATAATTATTACAAATACTAATTGTAATAATGTGATTATTAATAATATAAGCTTCATTAATAACATTCATTTTAAAATTGAATTTCAGGTGCATTTTGATGAGCAGGGTATTGATTGTTGGTGGCATGAGCTGATGTCATCAGCAAGCAACAAGTGTGAACCATGCTGGACAGATGCAGAGGATCCCTTGTTCATGCTTTACACCAGGTGAGGAGATCACTTTGTAATCAAGATACTATAATTAAGTTAGTTTCTTTGCACCATTTGAGTTGATCCTCACTGTAGAAGGATATTGGTACACTTTTCAAGTGCAATTTGGCCAAATTTTACCGCTCCCCAGATGTAATAAAGTTTTTACATAACTGCTATTTTTATGAAGACTTGAAATCTGTAAACTAAGTAAAGCCAATTAATCGAATTCAACAACATTCTTTTTCACTAGTGGGTCAACAGGAAAACCTAAAGGAGTACTTCATACTGTTGGTGGCTACATGTTGTACACTGCTATCACCTTTAAGTAAGTCAAATCAATCTGAACTGGAATAAAGTTTGTTGACATGACTTTTGAGATATCTTAAACTTATTTACAGGGGGTGCTTATGTCTACAATTGCACCTAATTGGATGCAGGCTCAATTTTGATATTCATCATGAACTCTCCTGTTAAGTCTAAGCATCAAGTGCCTTACAATATAATGTTAGTGTTAGCATTAGGGTTTTTTTTGGTTAGGAGAAATGCAACTGCTTATGCTTACTTGAAAAGCACAGTTTGGAAGACACTTTTGACTCCTAACTCAGAACAAATCTCAGTGCCTTTTCTGAGTTTTTGAGTGCCAATTCCAAGCCCTATAAGTGTCTTTTTTTTTTTTCAGGTATGTCTTTGATTATCACCCAGGAGACATTTATTGGTGCACAGCAGACATTGGCTGGATAACTGGTCACAGTTATATAACATATGGTCCACTGGCAAATGGTGCCACAAGTGTGCTGGTATTTATCTGCATTATTTGCAATATTAACAACTATTATCTCAGACTTTTATTTGACTTCAGGACAGATTTATATAATTGTGTTTGGTACCCATATGGTGGTACCAATGTGGTGGCTATCTTGAATCCTGTTGTTCTGCTAAAGATATTATGGGATGCCCATGGGGCAAATGCATACATGCTGTGGGTATAAATTTGGTTTTCCTTTGAAAATTTCCAAGCCACTTTGATTGTTATATCCTTTCTTTCACACTCAGAGATTCTTTTCTTGATGTAAATTAAACTAAAGCCCTTAACCGTTTCAGA
>BLFK01000333.1:587136-620111 GCA_014634185.1 Astreopora myriophthalma | reverse complement strand
CCCCCCCCCCCCCCAATCAAAATTGCGGCTAGCAATGCAAGACCATGCTCAAGTCTTGAACGAACGGCTTTCAATTGGGGAGAGAGAGATAGGGGAGGGGGCGTTAAATACGTTATCCATTACAGATCTATTAACAGCAGCGATTTTAAGTAATAAAGCTGTTTTTCATTACGAGTGTCTCAAGAATAATGCTACTATGAAGCTTACACGCAAACAGATATTAACACTTAAAGACTTTGCCTTTCATTGGGTTCTTTCTCGTTCTTTGATTGGTCAGTTAAGCGTATAAAGCTATCAAAAAGTTGTGGAAAAATGTTAAAACGTCAAAAATTGTTAAAAACATTTTTTTGAAGGGAACAAACTGTAAGAGCTCAAGCTTGGCAAGAACTGAACATATGCTTGACCACAGGCAGCGCAAGCGAAGTACGTGAGGAATCGATTGCTGGAAATATCTAATTACGTCGGATACCACAGGCATACCACGTATAAAAAAACGGTCGCGTTCCGTTTTTTTTTTTTTTCATTCCATCGTGATCTCATATGGTAATTAGCCATATGCTTGTGCTTTTCACTGAAGTTAAGCCCTGTTGGCTGGGGTTACTACTTGGATGGGTAACCATGCATAATATCCGTGTCGTTGACTTGTTCTTCTTGTTTGCGAAATAGTACAAGCAACACCACCGGCAACACCGTTTGTTGATGCTGTACTGAATGTTGACATAAACATTTCTATTCAAGCTTATTTGTTCGTATAAACACTGACTGTTGACAGCCATTCGTCGATCAACGCATCCCACGTGAGCGCCTCCAGCGTCTTGTTCGTATTTCGAACGAATAAAGACGAAACTTTTTTTAATGTGAAGTCTATTTGTTTTTCTAGTGGTGAATACCTATATTTCATCATCGGCGTCGTCTTGTCTTTAAGTACCTATTAGACATTTCAAACATCTGGTCTAGAAATCAATTCCACAGGCATACGTTTGCGCTGCCTTTGGTTTGACCAATGTGAATTGTTTGATTTGAGTTCAGTTTTGAGTTGGTTTGGTTTTTGTACGTACTCAGGTGTCGTGTCCACACAGTGAAAAAGGAGAAGGAATTTACTGCTTTACCACGCTGATGGAGGTACAATTCTTTGCGGATATGCTACATACTCCAATGGAGCCCTTTTTAGTGACTTTGCATGGGTTCAATAAATCAGTGAAGTGGGGAAGAGAGTTAACTTTGTCCATAGATGTGCTACACATATGCTACAACACTGATATATGTATGAAAATGGGAAAGGTTTGTTATCTGTTGGTATAAGAAACCCGGCGCTGTTATAACCAGCGGAAGCAGGGGAGCCATGAGATCGTTCCTCTAATGTGACTGGCGGACATGTCGGTTTAATACAGTTCAATCGCAGGTTTGGAGCAGCGATTTGGCCGCCATTTGTTTTTATTTGACGACCAAATTGGCCGCCGTGGCGTTAGTTGTGAAAGCCAGCTGTAGTCTTAATCCACAAGTAGCGTCCATTGTTTGAGCTAAGTCAATCGGCAGATAAGCTGGAAAACGGAAGTTTTCGCTTCTTATCATTGATTTTCAATTTTTGTTTTTGGTTTTTTGTTTAGGGAGTGGAATTCAATGAACAGCTCAGGATGGAACTCAAAGAAAAAGGTACTAGTAATATTATTGTTCGACTACTCTGTGATGTGATGGTTCATGACTGTTGCAAGAAAAACAGCGGCACGTTTTTGTTACGTCTATCATACTTCATGCATTTTTTTCTCTTCCTTTTCTATGCGGGCTTGAAGGAATGAGCGACTTTCGACTCTCAAAAGGTCTGATCCCGGATTTTCGAAAACAGGGTTAAACTAACCGCACGTTAGTTTTAAGACGCCTTCACTGGACAGGACAAAACACGATTGAAGACTGCAATCTTGCTTTCACGCACCGCACCATGGCAGCACATCATGGTGTCTCAAAACATGAAACACGTGAAAAGAGCGTGATATCTGATTGGTGTGAATCATCTGGCATTTGGCCGCTAAAATGTATGAAGAGCGACAATTTCGCGACAATTTTGGCGAAAATAGACACTAGTTCTATTTTTCGCCAACAATTTGCCGACCTATTTGCCAAAAGCCAAGCTTAATCGCTTGATCGCTCCGTTTGGACATCAAATTTCCGTTTCTGCATTGCGTTTCAATAGTTCGCGCTTGCTAATTGAAAGTCATAAACTGTGTATTTCAGTTCGCACCAAAATTGGGCCTTTCGCAGCACCAGACGTCGTTCAAAATGCACCGGGACTTCCAAAGACGCGCTCTGGGAAGATCATGAGACGCGTTCTGCGGCATATAGCAAGGAATGACAGGGATATTGGAGATACTACAACAATGGCCGATTCGTCGGTGATTGAAACCTTGTTCGAGAATAGGCCATATGTCGACTTCCTTCCCGCTTAGCTTTTTTAGTAGGTGAAACATGACAATTGATATTCTCACACAGGGTTCGCACGGCTCGCGGAAATCCTGGACCGGAAAGTCCTGGAAAATGCCAGCGGGCCTAGAAAGTCGTGGAAATCTGTGAACTTAAACCCTAACTCTAGCTTATTATAGATTTCTCAAGGGACTAGATGAAATGCAGGTCTAGAAAAGTGCTCAAAAAGTCCCGGAAAAGCCCTGGATTATAGTTTGAGCAAAGGCATACGAACCCTGTTACATGACATGGCCTCGTTCACACGAATGCAGATGGTTTTCAAGGGCGTTTTCGCCGCTTAAACGTATTAAATGCACCTTTTTCACACTAAAGAGATGTCTCAGCCCTAAAAATCCATGTTAGAGGAATGCGCTTAATTCTTCATCCAATCTTGATCAACTTTTTGACATCGGTGTTTTGAAAAGGTTCCCGCCTTTTCAAGCCGCTGTTTTAAAGTATCCACTTTCAATAGAGATTTCAGCAGAAAAGACGCAGTTCTAGCGTGTATGTTAAGTTGCCTGGATTAGTATAAACGGGGTCTTTGTCTAACCTCTTGATTTTTCTTTACTTAGCTTTAATTTCGCTGTAGCCTCATTTTTTGTGCACTTAATTTTGGTTCAAGGAAACAAGGCATTTTATTCCTTTTCTTTTCGTCTTTATGTGACATCTGATTATTTCGGAAGTACACAATTATACAGCGCCATTTTTTTCTTAACATTTTGTCTAGTTTAATTGGACTAGGGTTGGCGGGATGGATTTACGATAGCGGAATTATATCTGGCGGTTTGCACTGAATAATTGAATTATACTATTGAGCAAAAAGTAAAAATGTACTTTAGTTCCCTGATGACCAATATGGCCGCAATTTCTTTGTTCCGGGAAACCAACGTCGCCGCTGTGACGTCGTGCGCGTGCGCTATTCACGACAACCTCGTTCCCAGGCTCCCTCTTTTCCTTCCCTGTTGTCGAGGGAGAAAGACCTGGGACCCTGGAGATGAGGTTGTGTTCACGTTATGGTCAAGTGCATGGTAATCCGCACGCGTCCCAAGCAGTTAATTATGCAAGGCTTATGATTGGCTAGCAAGGCTCCGGTGGGAGACTGAATTCCCGGGAAAATCAATCTAAAAATCGCTTGGTCTGTGAAAACGCCGTGACGCAAGTATATTGAAGTTGTACGCTCCGGGTTATGGGCTCCTGTCCATGCACATTGCCGGCTCGGAATTCACGTGCACACACGGTTAAATTGTAAGCCGTATCATTTCAAAAATAGGGAGCTTAAGCAAGAACAACGATGACGGCAACGATAACGTCGTGTGAAAATGCGATTATGCGAACTCCTTCCCGAGTAAAAAGGGTAATTGAGAGAGACACAGGATGGGAAATTCATTATGTGCACTGGCGTCCACAAAACCTGAAATTTGATCATTTCGCGTCGTCACGTCAGAGAACCGCAAAAACTGAAGCAAACCAAAATGTGAAACGCGCGTGTCGAGCCATTGTTTTTTTCTCATTAGGCCTGATAATTTTTGCGGCGTTCTTGTCATAGTACGCGATGTGGCTGCCTAAGCTCCCTGTTAGTCGATGCTTAGCTTATGCACTGACAACAAGGATGTCAGCATTTCTTGTTGTATTTAAACATGGTGTTCATGGCATTTTCATTGGAGAAATAGGAATGGCTAAAAACTTATAATCAATTGAATAAAAGTCTTTCAGCAAAGTTCCTGGTAAAGTATTTCACGTTGTCTCTGCCCTTCTCGCTTGGTTGAAGCCTAACGTTTTCTCCCTCAGAAAACGGCAATGTAGAGCCGGCCAGGAATGTCCTCGATCCACATGCTGTGCGAGATCGAACGGCACATTCATTTTACCATGCACTTTTTTCCCAAATGCACGCCTAATTTTTCCCCTATTCCCGTTTTCCCGGTCAATACTTTTGACGCAACTTTGGGAATGGAACCTGATGTCGTACGCAATTCTTGAAAACATTTTATAAATGTAAACTGACTTCGGCCAGGTACACAATCCCTTACTCAGAATAGCAGCTAGAGTGTCTCTACGAACACGAAAATGGGACGAAAGCGAAAACGAGTCTACACGAATCAAGTTTCCCGGCCGAGGTGCTAAAAATTAAATAGGGGCGGCTTATCGGGAGTCGCCCGGGGCGATCCACGTAACACTTCAATTTTTGTAAGGTAAGAGATTCTACCGATTTTAGTTTTCGATTCCTCGTATGCTTTCCTATGCCCACAAGAGCATCGGTCTCGGAGTTTGAGCAAGGATCTCGCTGTCCTACAACGTGTCCGACTTGTCATCGATCAATACCCAAAACTAAGTAGAGCGTCGCATGCAAAAACACAGCTGCGTATAGCTAGGTATCACCAAGAGAATGAGGTGAGAGAACATATCTCCATGCTCACTGATGATTACTTCAATCTATTTTTAAATTTCGCGCCACGCGTGGGGTCTATTTTTAACCCCAGCCCCTTGACCTTGCAGTTCACATTTTTTCACAAGAGTGACCAATCACAATTCGTTCTTTAAATAACTAGTCTCGTGACCTCGTTCTAAAAATAGATTGGAAGAAACTATCATTGATAGAGGGCTATGTATGGGAGATAAGTTCTCTCTTAGTATCACTGTTTGTACCTCTGTACAACCGGGTATATATCAGCACATACCTACATCCAGCGACAAATTTGTTCAGAGGCATTTGATCAAAACAAACGCTACTACATCTAAGTACTTCCTTAGATGCAAAAAACGTCAAACGGCTGGCTTTTCTTGTTTCAATGTTGAAACATGCTTTGTGGACATTGTAACAAGGGAGGGGAAAGGGGGCTAAATATTAGAAATAGAAATTAGATTAAAATACTACTATTCTCCTGTTTTATTGGACTCGTATATAACACACTTACAAAAGAATGAACCAAACAAGTAGAAGTAATATCAGTAACAACAAATGAGCAAGCAATTTGCATTAATGTTTTAATTATTGGGCGGAGCTTCGCATGGGTCATTGTGTGCCGTTCGCACCAGCCCTTTTGGGTTAACTCTCTCTTTTGTTTGAATACGAGGTCCAGTTATACTAAGTGAACAAGAAATGCGCAGAAAAGACTGGAACCCATGCAATGCGCAACCCCAAGCTCATAAAAAGATATGTAACTATATACTCTATTAGAACTTAGGAGCAGGGGCACGAAAAGTTGCGAGATGAGGGCTAAATGCATAACGTCTCTATGTTAAAAGTGGTATCTACTATGGTGGAATAGGTTGCATGCACAAAATGTTTGAAAAGATTTCAACATGACATTTTATAAGGTGAGGAAAGGTTGAAAACGATGTTTCATGGCTTTACAATCCTAATACAGAATGATGCCTAACACGTAGTAGTTTTACAGTGAGCAGGTTTGAACACCCGCATAGGATTCTGAGTGCGGCATACTGTGCGCCATGCTTGACAAAATGTAACTTAGCGATAATCAATGGTTGGTTGACCCAGGAATACATTTAAAAGTAAACACGAGATATCTAATTTCTCTACCGTACACCTAAACTATTCGCACTCAATGTCTTAAGTTATTGTGGTCAGTGTCACGGATCAGCATGCTAAATTTACTCAACTTCTATTGATAAGGGAAAATATCCGGCGTCGCGAGCTATAGGCCAATATCAATCATCTTTTAAATTGCAATCATTTACACAAATCCGGGACGAACAACAAGCAAATGTCCGATCTCCCGGCGATCTGATTGTCGTACACTAAGAACTTAGAACCAGAATCAGCGAGACCTCCAATAAACAACGACGGTAGATTCTTCATTTTCTACCACTTACGGTTACAATACTGGTTCTATAAAAATAAACTGAGGAAAAACAACTCAAAACTAAGGGTGGCCAAAATACGCGTGGAAACGTATGCCTCATCTAATGCAGCAGCACAATACCCAGACGAAAGGGCAGAATTATTACTTGGTTAAACCAAGTCACAATGTTACAGTAACACGCAACATCTCAGGCACGCAAAACACCTCAACCAGCTAAGCACCTCAAGCAAGTAGAGCACCTTAAGTAAGCTAAGCATCTCAAGCAAGCAAAGCATCTCAAGCCAGCAAAGGATCTCAAGCAAGCGAAGCACCTCAAGCAACGAAACCACCGCAAGCAAGCGAAGCGGCTTAAGCAATGAGAGGCGTTCGGTACACTGTAAGTCCCTTAAGTAAAGTTCGCTCAAAAGGTGCATCGTTTCTCTCTCGTTCTTTAAACCCTACAACCCTATTACTTTTAGCTATCTGTCGAATGGCAAGGGTTACCTTTACACAGAATGTACAGAGCTTACTTTTATTTGCAATTGAAATTAGCTGCTCTGCCACACGGCGCAACGTCGTTCTTGCTTTCCGTATGCGTTCTGCATGAAACGCGGCTCTCCTCCAGATGAACCATCTTCCGGAAATGACGCAATTTACTAAGAGCCTGCAAAAGTACAGCGTGTTCCTTTTACAAAAGTAGCCATTCATGCGTGTCGGAGGGTCTGTCGGTGGATAAAAAGTGGAAGCCGCAAACATGTCGGATAAGAGACTTTGACTTGAAATTGTGAAACTTCAATGTCGCATTGTGGAACTCCAATGTGGAGTCGCAGACAGCAAAGATTAAAATCCAAACAGACATCTATAATTCTAACGTATGGAACAGAATTGCTGGTTGGCAGTGCATTCACATACACGTGAGGCTTACAAGTTATCCTATACATGACAGTGTGTGATACAGTTGAATTATTATAAATCAAAAACTGTGTTATGAGTAGTTTTCTGTGATCAATTTCTTACACATACTCATACATTGATATTACAATGCCTTCAAATAATTTTATAGTGACAGTGGAGAGGAAAGTGTAACAGTTACTTGGAAGTGCAGCAGGGCAAATTCTCCTGTTCCTGAGCCATCCCATGTCTTGTCTCAGGCTGAACAGATAAACCAGTTAATTGAAATGTTTCCAGATTCAACCAGGGAAGATATATCAACTTCTTTATAGCTGTCCATGGAACAGTTGCCAGAACAGCATTGTCATTGTCAACCACCTTGACCTTGACAAATGATAAAGATGACAGTGATAGTGACATTGCAGAGCCAGTCTTTCCTCCTAGGGGAGGAATGACTACAGGCCAGCTTCTCTTTCTAGGCTACTGGAAGACCTGAAAGATAATATGAGCAATGAGAAAGAAAAACTGAAGGTTGATAAGGAGGATTTGCTGGATGATGCTATGGCATACTATAAAGATACAAATTTTGATCCAAAGAAAGAGCTCAGAGTCATTTACAACAACCAGCCCACTGCAGATACTGGTGGAGTAACGAGACACTTCTTTACCCAGCTACTCCAACTAGTATCTGTAGAATGTTTCCATGGGGATGATTACAAAATTCCTATTTACAATTCTCTCATGGAAAATAGAACTATTATTGAAGCCATTCTTCACAGCCTGGACGTCACATGTGTGCATTGCTGTCTTAAATTGCATTAGGCTATTCATTAGCCTATTTCATTTGCAATTGAAATTAACTGCTCTGCCACGTGGCCCAACGTCGATCTCGCATTCCGTATGCATTTTCCATCCATGCTGAACGAAATGCAGGTCTTTTCAAGAAATGACACAATTTACTAAGAGCCTGCAAAAGTACAGTGGGTTCCATTTCCAAAGGTAGCCATTCATGTGTGTCAGAGGATAAAAAGTGGAACTTGCATAAAATGAGCTGCAAGGATGTCAGATAACAGACTTTGACTTGAACAGGTGCAAGAAAAACGATGTGTGCACAAACGATGCTGCATTGTGAAACTTCAATGTTGCATTGTGGAAATCCAATGTTGAATCGCAGACAAGAAAGATGAAAATGCAAATAGACATTGAATGCAAAAGTCGAATTTTGGGGGAGATATAACACCATTCACTTTTATATAACTTTATATCTCTGCCCAAGCGAGTTGCCCCTTGATAATGAAGAGACAGAGAACCAAGCTGACCAAGGCCAACCAGCCATAATAGAAGAGTGAGTTTCTGTAGCTATAGATTCATATAATTTTCAACCAAACGTCAGGCAACCACTGAGCATTTTACTTACCACAAGGTTTTATAAAATAATTAGGATAGAAAAAGAGGACGATCAGAATTGTGCGAGAGCCATACTAGAGATCTTTATCCCACGTTTTAACCTCTTTAATGACGCAATGGAAGAGGTATTGAGGGAAGATTTCATAGATTTCAGCTTACCTCTCCAAGTAACATTCATTGGTGAGACCGCCCAAGATTATGGAAGTCCACGGCGACAATTCTTGGGCTCCATTATGCGTGAAATTCGCGATAGGCTGTTCTTGGAGGAAAACGACGAACACGTTCCTTCGCAAGACCAAGCAGCCTACTTTGGAGCTGGTCTCTTTCTTGGTAAAGAGATCTTTATCTCACGTTTTAACCTCTTTAATGACGCAATGGAAGAGGTATTGAGGGAAGACTTCATAGATTTCAGCTTACCTCTCCAAGTAACATTCATTGGTGAGACCGCGCAAGATTATGGAAGTCCACGGCGACAATTCTTGGGCTCCATTATGCGTGAAATTCGCGATAGGCTGTTCTTGGAGGAAAACGACGAACACGTTCTTTCGCAAGACCAAGCAGCCCTAGAGAACAAGCATTACTTTGGAAATGGTCTCTTTTTTGGTAAAGAGATCTTTATCTCACGTTTTAACCTCTTTAATGACGCAATGGAAGAGGTATTGAGGGAAGATTTCATAGATTTCAGCTTACCTCTCGAAGTAACATTCATTGGTGAGACCGCGCAAGATTATGGAAGTCCACGGCGACAATTCTTGGGCTCCATTATGCGTGAAATTCGCGATAGGCTGTTCTTGGAGGAAAACGACGAACACGTTCTTTCACAAGACCAAGCAGCCTTAGAGAACAAGCATTACTTTGGAGCTGGTCTCTTTTTTGGTAAAGAGATCTTTATCTCACGTTTTAACCTCTTTAATGACGCAATGGAAGAGGTATTGAGGGAAGATCTAGATTTCAGCTTACCTCTCGAAGTCACCTTCATTGGTGAGACCGCCCAAGATTATGGAGGTCCACGGCGACAGTTCTTGGGTTCCATTATGCGTGAACTTCGCGATAGGCTGTTCATGGACGAAAATGACCAACACGTTCTTTCCCAAGACCAAGCAGGCTTAGAGAATCAGCATTACTTTGGAGCTGGTCTCTTTTTTGGTAAACCATTAAAGATTATTTCAGTCGTCTCCATAATGACACAAAAGAATAAATGCTCTCTCTTCTCTCAGGCTTTAGTTTATTAAAAGGCGGCCCACTGCCGAACTTTCTCGCTGAAGACCAAATTCAGCGCATCTTTACGAAAGGTGATTTCGCTAATCTTGGCAGAGCTGAAATCCAGTTCCGTGCGGGACTTGAGAAGTTCGGGCTCGTTAAGGTTAGCTTCTCATATCAAATATGATGAGCTTTTGCTATGGACTGTTATTTGTTTTTACTTTTTGTTTGTTTTTATTCCTGGGTTCATACCCTTTTTCAGAAACAGTTTTCCAGGACTTCTCCAGGCTTCAGATTGATTTTTACAGGACTTCAAAATTCACATTAACCCTCTCACTCTCAGAAGTGACAAATCATTCATTTCTACCTACAATTTCAACAATGTCAGACATACAAATGAGAACAACAAAGAAAAAATATAAAATACCAAGTACTTTGATTGAACACTAAATTCTCAAAAGTAACATGAGTCCATGGCCGATAGTGAGTAGAATGAATATTCACATCTTGGGATTGAAAAGGTTAATTATTTTTCAGCTGTTGCAGCTTTCCATCCAACTGCTCTTCGATGTCTTTCAAGGCTGCCCTTTTTCCTTGACAGATCTTCACAAACTGTTTGACTTGGCAACCCAGGTAAGGTTTCTTGAATCTTCAGCACTAATAGAAAATTCATCTGCAGTCTTTAAAAGAGTCTCTATGTCCCTTTCAAACTGCCGTTTCTTCTTCTTAAGCACATCTATCTCATCCATTGTCGCCTTTCTTTTAAGTATTTTTTTTCCTGGGACACTTTAATTCCCTTCTGCTCTTCTAGATTAGAAAGATACTTCTGTCAAGCTCCAGCAGATGACATAAGTTGCTTTGAGATTTGTAGATTAGCAAGGCTTCCAACTGATTCAATATGATCATGCCATTAGCCTTGGATCCAGACATGAGAGAGACAGGCACTTATCTTCACTGGAAGTTTGGAGAGTTCACACAGACCATTGGACAGCAGACCAGCATTCAAGCATCCTTTCTAGAGTCGTCCAATAATGATTTAGTTATTTCCAATGGAATTAACAATTTTTTCTCTTACATCTGCAAAAGTGCAGTTTTTACATGCAGGATAAGTTCAATAACAAGGCTGCCTCGGGCTATGGACTATAGTCAGTTAAAGTTGAGCAAAGTGCAGAGATTTTATCATTGGTTTAAATGAAGGTATTTTGTAATATATTGCAAAGTCTCACTACACTTGGTACGAAAAGCTGTTTTTAATCTGAGTGGCAACTTGGAGTAAGCTGTTAATGTTAAGTTTAGTCAGTAATATTGTGAAGAGAATGTCAAGTAAATTTTCAGAGATCATTGTTAAGCTTAATTTTTGAGATGTAACATGGGTTCTTTTTACTTGAAAGCCTGAGTGATTGTAAACTCACTCTGAGAATAAATTTTAATTTTACTCATCATGAGGAGTATGTTTTTACTCAATCTCTGAGTAATCAATCAGTTTACTCAAAATAAAGGGTCAGTATGGATGCATTTCTCTTGAGTAATTTTACCCCCAACTTTGAGTAATTTCACTCACTGATGAGTCAAATGAACTCGAAACTCTGAGTAAATTTTACTCACTTCTACTGCTACAGATTACTCACTAATGATGCTTAGTATGGATGCATTGATTTACTCAATTTTTTTCGTTAAATTTACTCAGCTTTTTTTGGTAGGGTAACTGCTGCTCTTTATCATTGGGCTTCAACTTCAGGATCTTCAAAGGAGATGTTGCCTTAGTCACAAGTTCACTCTTGATAAACCTATTAAGCAATGATGTCAACAAAGTGTACAAACTAAGACTCATGAATGGCAGCATAGGTTTATCAGTCTGAAATGCTTCGAGAAGGGGATTGATCTGTTTTGCCACTGATGCAAAGGCAATCTTTGCAGGCCAAAGGGGATCACAGCAACTACTGCTGATGGTCTCAAAGGATTTGGATTTGGGATCAGTAACTTTCTTTGCCTTAACAGCACTAACGTATTTGACAACATGAGGCCATACTTCAAGTGCTCACTCGGCAACCGAAACATTCTCCAGCCACTGGTGCTGACAGTATTTCAGGGGAATACACTGCTACCAGTTACTTTAATGTAGTCTTCTCTTTCAAGCCGGACTATCTTTAAACAGCCAGTAAAGACTTGAAAGAGATTTCTGCACCATCCATCCAGCTCTATCAGAACCATCCTTCAAAGCAGCATGCAAAAAGATGATTGATATTGGCCTATAGCTCGCGACGCCCAATATTTTCCCTTATCAATAGAAGTTGAGTAAATTTAGCATGCTGATCCGTGACACTGACCACAATAACTTAAGACATTGAGTGCAAATAGTTTAGGTATACAATACTGGTTCTATAAAAAGAACCTGAAGAAAAACAACTAAAAATTACAATTGGCCAAAATATGCGTGGATACGTATGCCATATCTAATGCAGCAGCACAATACCCAGACGAAAGGGCCGAACTATTACTTGGTTAAATCAAGTCACAATGTTACAGTAACATGCAACATCTCAGGCAAGCAAAACACCTCAACAAGCTAAGCACCTCAAGCAAGTAAAGCACCTTAAGTAAGCTAAGCATCTCAAGTAAGCTAGGCATCTCAAGCAAGCGAAGCACCTCAAGCAACGAAACCACCGCAAGCAAGCGAAGCGGCTTAAGCAATGAGAGGCGTTCGGTACACTGTAAGTCCCTTAAGTAAAGTTCGCTCAAAACGTGCATTGTTTTTCTCTCGTTCTTTAAACCCTACAACCCTATTATTTTTAGCTATCTGCCGAATGGCAAGGGTTACCTTTACACAGAATGTACAGTGCTCCCTTTCATTTGCAATTGAAATTAGCTGCTCTGCCGAACGGTGCAACGTCGTTCTTGCTTTCCGTATGCGTTCTCCATCCACGCAGAACCAAACGCGGCTCTCCTCCAGAAATGAGGTAGCTTATGAACCATCTTCCGGAAATGACACAAGTTACTAAGAGCCTGCAATATTTTATGCAAGAAAATCTTTACACTCCATTCTGAATTGAAAAATTTCCCTTTCACCCAATTTCCCAGACTTTTCTTTTAGCAGCTGTTGTGCCACAAAGCCAACATCAACTTTCTGGTAGGGTAACTGCTGCTCTTTATCATTGGGCTTAAACTTCAGGATCTTCAAAGGAGATGTTGCCTTAGTCACAAGTTCACTCTTGATAAACCTATTAAGCAATGATGTCAACAAAGTGTACAAACTAAGACTCATGAATGGCAGCATAGGTTTATCAGTCTGAAATGCTGTGAGAAGTGGATTGATCTGTTTTGCCACTGATGCGAAGGCGATCTTTGCAGGCATCACGGGATCACAGCAGCTACTGCTGATGGTCTCACAAGATTTGGATTTGGGATCAGTAACTTTCTTTGCCTAACAGCACTAACCTATTTGACAACATGAGGCCATACTTCAAGTGCTCGCTCAGCAACCGAAACATTCTCCAGCCACTGGTGCTGACAGAATTTCAGGAGGAATACACTGCTCAGTTACTTTAATGTAGTCTTCTCTTCAAGCCGGACTATCTTTAAACAGCCAGTAAAGACTTGAGAGTTTTCTGCTCCATACATCCAGCTCTATCAGAACCATCCTTCAAAGCACCATGCACAATATGTACACAACTGCTCGGGCTAAGGAGAGTGCAACTGTAATCATTCTTCAATTTCACAAAATTTACAGTTCACCTTGGGCCCATCCATAGAGAGTTGAATCAAATTTCAACAGGTCAAGTCCTCTTTGCAAGAATGAAACTTTTCAAGCATATCCTCTGCAGTCACATGCCCAAGAAATTGTGAATCATAATAGTGAGTTTCGACTTTGTCATGATTCCAGATGCAAACATGGAAATCCATCTGCTTCTTTTGCAGTTCATGATTCAAACTTTCATCAAACAAAAGCAAATATCCATTTGAAGATTAGACTTTTTCCTTCAGAAGACTCTTGAAATATGGTGCAATACCAAAGCAAGAAAGATAAGCAGCCTTTTTCTCGCCACTGGTAAATTTCTTCGGAGTGTCACTGCCTGGAAACATTTGCTGCACCAAGAAGTTTATATCTGCACAGGAATTATAGGAATAAATGACTGCTATTCACCTTTAGCGCCCACCAAATTTCAGTAGTTCAAGTATCATTCCTTTGCACTAACCCGGACATAACTGCTGTTGTACTTGCGCCACTACTTGATGCGGTCAAAGTAGACTTGCTACTTTCAGTAGCTGTTTGAGGGGCAACGAATGAGCAGTTCGAGAAAAGGTTTCTTATGTCGCCGGTTGTATTTCTTCGTTGCGTTTCCATTAGGATAAATGTGCTTTCCCTTTTCGTGGCTTTTTAGCGCCGATTCTCCGATGTTTGATACATCAAACGCCTGCATACAAACTTTGCATTTTGCTTTAGAGTTGTCCACGTCACGTTCCAGCCACAATTTATAGCAGGAATTTTCCAACCATTGGTCACTAAACTAGCATTTCCCAGGTATAATTATTTCAGGATAGAAACATTTATAACCAAAGAGGCCCATCCATAGTTACTACTGCGCATGACCGTTTGACGATACATGAGCCTTCGATCCATTGTTACACTCAAGCCCACATTTTATCAAGCCAGTGACAAGATCCGAAGTGACTTTGTACTGAAGAAAAACACGAAAGAGAAATATTCATGCGGTCAAAATCATAAACGCATATGTTATAATAATACTCAAAAAAGTTTGCTCATTGTATTTAGGAAAACTGTATTACTTTATTCAATTTGACAGATTTCCAGGACCTGCAGTATTTTTCCAGGACTTTCCAGGACCCGTAAATAGCATCTTTTCGCTTGCATACTGGCATCCGTTCCAGTCAACCAAATCCAAATTAGACTTGCTTTGAGTTCTATTTGCCTAATATTTCGTGAATTACTTCGATTCGCGGGTGGTTGAAGGGTGTATTTCCTTCTACATCTAGTACTGTTTTGCCACATTTGGCGAGAAAACCTAAACGAAACCGCGGGGCTTAAATGAAATAAGGTTTCCTCACAAACAAGGGACCAATGATCGCATGATTGCACATAAGAACTGAAAAAGGCTCCAACACTTTAAAAACTAGAAGTAATCAAAGATTAATAAGTGCGTTCGAAGTTCAATGAATTTAGCTAAAATCATACCAAAAACATAGGAGGAAATACGGGTCAGTTGGCTCAATGGCCGCCAAGTAACACTACTTGGTTCGTTTCGTTTGCGACCACAACGGGTCAGTTGGCTCAATGGCCGCCAAGGAACACCACTTGGTTTCTTTGTTTTGAGACCACAATGGGTCAGTTGGCTCAATGGCCGCCAAGGAACACCACTTGGTTTCTTTGTTTTGAGACCACAACGGGTCAGTTGGCTCAAATATGGCGAACAATGAAAAACAGACCACGTCCTGGTTGACGTACAAGGTCCAGAAATGGCACACGCTTCCCTCAGGCTTTGATAAGCAGCTACGAAATTCTTCAACAACATTGAGAAATAACTTACCGAGAAAACAGTAGCAGCTACGAAATTCTTCAACAACACGTCCGCAGCAGCTACGAAATTCTTCAACAACACGTCCGCCAATACCCGATGTTCGCGAAGAAGACAGAATTTTGTGTCGCACGAGGCAGAATCCTTTGCGCAACGAGAATGTGACGTCATAACTGTCCGCCCGATAGAAAGCCCAACCCTCAGAGCTGTCGCTAGCGTTCACAGGAGACCCAAGAAATTAGGAAGCGTTCTCCTTCGTCGAACGCAATTAATAATTAGTAATAGTTAAACGACTCCATGTGCATTTGAGGTTTTTTTTAAGGATCTCAGTTAAATTACATACATTTTGCAGCTGTTTCCTTTCGGATCATTGTTGGAACCAAGAAAAAGCTTTCCTGAAACACCAAGCCAAGTCTGTTGTGTTCAGGATTATTTTCTTCTCCCATTTTTTTATGCAAGAGCTTTTTTTTTGTAGAGCGAACCGGAAATTTATTTCACCGGGTATTATGATGAGAGTGCCAAAGAATCGAGTGCAAAGAGTGTACTGTTTGAGGCCCAAGACTACGCTGGTTTCTGATAGGCCATTTCCTAGTTCGAGTCTATGTGCGAAAGTTCTGTGATAGTAGGTAGTTTACTTTGCATATGAATAAAAAACTTATTTTTATAAGAAAGACTCGCTTTGAAAAAGAGGCTGAAGTGAATTCGCAAATGGCCTATTGCTTTCGCTGCGTCGTCCGTCACGATCGGCTTCCGGCCGATTACGATCATATCTTCGGAAGCAGAAGCTAGCGCCCATTCTTGTAAGGGTACTCAAGGCTCCCTTGAAAAAGGGAGATGAAAAGGCTTATTATAATATATCGGGTCTTGAGGGTATTATCACCCTTATGGGATATGTCTGGTCCATCAACTTTTCTGGTGGATTCCATTGTTGAGTAATTATTATGAACATAAAGTTCTCAATTCTTGCGCCAAGAAAACTCGTTTTGCTGTATTCCTCTCCATCACCCGGTCGCATGAGCTCCAGAAACCTACAAAAAATATAACTGATTAGTTGCGCAATGAAGCAGCTTTCGTATTTTGGATAAACATGACAAGGATCTCGTCTTCTACCCACGACATGCACGCTTGCAACTTCTTTTAAAAGACAAATTGCATCCATGTTCTATTGAGAGTACTCCATTGTCATCAACAATGATGTGCAAAGCGGCTTTCTATATTTTAGTGCCCACTTCACCACCCCTTTTCAAAAGCTATTTCGTTGAAAGTTTCTTCGCGTTTATTTTGGTTACTTGTGGTACTGTCATGAGCACTCTGCAAAACAGTCAGTGTTTTTGTTGTTGTTGTTGTTGTTGTTGTTTTCCCGCTCGGTATCTGACGAGAAAGAGCGACTTCAACGTGCGACGGGCTAAAAGAGCGAGTCATTAAGCAGGTGGACGGGCGGGCAGCCGTTCACAGATTCACCCTTCGCCTTCTTGCTGGCCCCACCCTGGTCAGAGGTGTTCCTGTGTAATTCCCCTCGGGCGAAATTTAGTGACCTAGCCCTAAAAGAGGTTGATTGTACCGCAGTCTACATTTCACACTAGTTGTTGCACTAACTTGTTATCTTTCAGAAGATCTTTCGACAACAGTAAAGCCATCAGGCCCTTTTGAACATCGTCAAACCTCATGGTGACGGTGTCAAACATGTCCACTTCCATCATGTCTAGAACAACTGGCTTTCCGTACCTGCAAGAAAGGAGATACACAGCTGCAATCATCCCAAAACGATCCTATTATGCGAAGTTCCAGGCTTTTACTACTGTCTGTGCCAGATAATGGTATCTGATGGATGGCATAAGAAGGCGCATTGGTGTATCATTAGCTAATTCACGCACCGGACTTTCGATCTGAGGGGAAAGGGTTAGCGCGGTGGTGCCGGAAAGCGCTGGCCTTCCACCCATATGTGGCGATCTCGTTTCCCTACCCTGGGTGCACAATAAATCAGTTTTCACTCCAAGATCGGAGAGAAAGTACCGCGCTGGCGACCGAGCATTCAGGCCTCGGCGTCACACTTGGATTGAGTTCGCTTTGATTCTCTACTCTGCTCCGCGAAGTTCACTAAGTATTCTGGTTTTCCCTTCTGGTCACAAACCTCACTAACATCTCAATTGAACTAAAGAGGCCCTTTCCCAGCTCACGTCTGCCTCTTTTTCAGAGCGAGTCTAAGTAAGAAGTCTTTCTCGTGAAAATGAGTTTTCATTCATAATGCAAAGTACTTACAATGCACTTATACTCGCTTTGAAAAAGAGGTTGACGTGAACTCGGAAGTGTCCTAATGAACTGGTCTGTCATGTAACAGGTGCCCCCGCATCTTAAGCAAACTTGGCCATGATTCTGGGGAATACGGCCTTCTCTTTTCGAACAGTTTGTGGGTTCTTTAACATCCCGCAGAGCTTGTAAACCAATATTCCATGTGCGAGGTGGAGCCTACGGTTTATCTTCCTTATCCTAGTAGAGAGGAGAGTCTAACTATTTGCAGATGTCATTACAAAGGCAGCACTTTTTCCTCAGTTATTTAAAGACCCTGAGTGTTGGTCCGGCAGGGGTTTGAACCCACGACCTCTCCCACGATAGTCCCGTGCCCTACCTACTGAGCTAACCGGCAGCATCTAAATTCGAGCAGGCTTGGAAATCGCGGCTCCGTGGCTACGACAAATCGCACTCGAATAACCGCTAGTTAAAATATCGCACGTAAAATTGCACCAAAACATTCCCTTTGCAAACGGGCCGCTACCCAGGCAGACATAACGAATGCTACACAGACCTCAAACCTCCTAAGAGCGCCAAACGAATCACTTCAGGTTCCACGTGCTTAGGATTGAGCGCATTTATGTAGTTTGTATCGCGATAACGCAAAAACGTCGAACTCTGAGGAGAGGTATCAATCAGAAGAGGCCATCTGCAATAAACATGAAAAACTACTCTAAGACATGACCTTGACATGGCGGTTAGGGACCTGCCATATGTAGCGGGGATTTAACGCTCAAAAAAGCAGAACCGAGATCAAAACAACAAGGTGCTATGTTTGACTTAATTTAAGAAGCTGGGAATATACAGATCGTTGCTAATTTAACAATAGACCGAATTCATAAATGGCGGCTAATAAATTATTCTTTTGTCTTAATGCTAATTTTGCTCACTAGCCTCGTTAGCATGTAAAAATTTAAAACAAATTTTGCTTTAAAACGAGGCTAGCGAGGAAAATTAGCATGAAGACAAAAGAATAATTTATTACCTGCCATTTATGAAAACACAACCCTGGTATCATATATAAGAAGAAACTGGTTCTAATTGTTGGGAAGTTATAATAGATCGGTGCATAGCGCATAGATCTATGCCTGTCAGGATGAGTAGCAGATTTATAATATTCACGTTCTTGTTTGGCCCGACTCTTAAACATTCTTATGAGCTCCCCATCGACCATGAATCTGCTCAAGTTTTCTACAAGTGGACACAGTTTCCATTTTACCGAGGAATAGCAATAAATCGTTTTCACTGACATGAGCAGCAGCCATATTGATTTACTGAAACAAAGGGAAATATTTGCATACAGATAGAGTTCAATTCACAGAAGATTGTTTAGGTACACCAATATGGCCGCCGTTTCTTTGATTAGGTACACCAATATGCATATGGCCACCGTGATGTCATGTGAAAACGATCTATAGAATATAATGTCCTTTTAAATTTGTACCTTCCATCTTCTGCAATTTTGCCACCAACATCTCTCAAAAGAACATCATCAAGGTCCCTTATCATCACCTTCACACCTTGCACATCAGCACCATCTTACACAGAAAAATTACAAGTCTTATTATAATATACTATTGCTTTGTTTAGTTTTTTTTATAATCCTTATACTAGCATAGACCAACGTACCTTCTTAGTTTGTTAATTGAGATATTCTTTGCACAAGTTACCTGTATTGTGGCTTTTAATTAACAATAATCATTTGTAACTGTTTCCCTCACCTGTTGTGTTTTCTTCAGTTTTACTTTGCTCTCTAAGCTTGAGCTTCACCTGAAATTAACACATTATCAATGATAAATTATTGAAGTCCAAGTTTACTGCCACAACTTTGAATTTTTCTTGCCTTTGGATGTTCAAACTACAATGCAGCACAAAACTGTTGAGACAATTTCAAATTGGTCCCCAATCCAACGTGATATGTAGCCAGCAACAATTGTTATTCCTCTCCTCCCCTCCCCCGTATCAATGGTGATACAAGACAGAAACTGTGTTGACTCACTCTTCTGACCTTTAGAGAACATTGAAAGAATGGAGAGGAAATGCCAAGACATTTGAGCTGAGCTGTAGAGTGACTAAGGTTGTACTTTTGCGAAATTTTGAGAAGATCTGCGATGCCTCAACTAGGTGAAAATGTCAAACCATAAATTAAAAGTCCTACACACTTTAAGCAACCAGCACCTGAGCAAGGGATTCCTTTGATGCTTCAGCTTTCTTTCGCACAAGTTCCAACACTGCCTCTGCATCATGAATGGCCTTAAAAACAAAACAATACCAGGAGCACATCTATCAATCAACAAAGGCCGAAATGTAAAATGTGGGACAAAATTAGTGGAGACATCCCCAAAAAGAACCTTTTCACGTTCAAAATGTGAATTATCCCATCTCCACCGCTAATATTGCATCCCCCTACCCCCAATTTCAAAGTTGCAATTCCTTGAGAGTGGACGAAAAGCAAGTGTTTTTTCCAGCTAGGAAAGGAGACCTCCTAGATAAAAAGTGTTTGTTTCACTCAAATGTCTCAACACTTTTGTCTCTGATTGTAGCTAATGATAGTCGTCATGTTGTTGTTGTCGTCTAGCCTTCTCATATAAGGATGATAAACAGTACACCCGGGTCTCACAACCCTTATTCAAAAATAACATAGTGGGACATTAGGAATCCACACACTGTTTGCAAAGAGTAAGGGCCGTAAATTGCAGTGTTGTGGTCTGGTCTGTGTGTGTGTAATCTCATGGCTGGGTGGGTATGTGCTCAGAGATGCTTACTAACTGCATAAGCTATTCTAAAATCTGAGGGTGAATGAAGCTATGATTAATGATGATGACAATGAAGATGATGATCATGATCATCATCATTATGAAAATAATGACGGCGATCATGATGATGGAGGTGACAATGATAACAATAACGATGACAATGATGACAACGACAATGAGAAGTAAAATGCATGTGCACTAATATTTAATGTTTTAATTGCTTAGGCCGTACCTGCAAAGTTACATCTCCTTTGTCTGTCTTCCCTTCTGCCATGCACTTATCGTGCTCATGAATCCTTTTGTTTAATTCACAGTGGGCTTTCGCCAGCTTGAAAAGGAAACAGCCAGAAATATAAGAGGAATTAGCACATTCACAAAAAGACAAAAATGCTTGGTCTTGAAAAGCTCACATCAGTATTACCTCTTTTTGGTGGGCCTGGTTCTCTTTTTCAGCTTTTTCTATTTCCTTTTCTAGTCTGAAGACAAGCAAACAAGAAAAGATTTAATGGACTTGTTTCATGAAAGAGCATTTCTCTTTGAGGGAAGACAACTCACATCTATGAGGACTGGAAGTGCATGGAAAAGCCCCCCCCCCCCCCATTAAATAGCCCATTCCCGAGTTGCTGTTTGCCCCCTGTTTCAAAGCCAGTCTTCGTATGAAACCATTAATTAAAAATGGAAGAGTTTATTGTATGGCAATGCACAACTCATTTACTTTTGAATAACTTCACTCAAGACTCATTTTGAAACAGAAGTGAACAACACCTCACAAATGGGCTTTATTGATCAGCCAGTCAGTGAAATCTGTTTTCCCTAATAGCTGCTGATTTACAAATAAATTATTCTGGCTTGGCTTTACAAAGCAAGATTTTCATTTTGACAACTTTACGTAATGGCCCTGCCCAGCACATAACTAATCTTGTAGTTAACCTGTTGCTTTCGGCTTCCCTTCGTTTCTGCTCCTCTTCTTCTCTGATATTCTTCTCAGCTTCTAGTTTTTCTAACAACTTGTCTGTTTGTTTGATGTCCCATTCTTGGAAAACCTGTTCAACTGCTGGAATTGCTGCCACCTGTAGTAATATTATTTTTTTGTTATTCATCAAATGAATATATAGTAGACCAGAATAAAAGAAATAAGAACATAAATAAGATGTCCTGTCCGGTAAGGCAAGATTGCTTGGGTAAGTATGACCACGGTAAAACTCCTGGTTAAAATATTTACGAAGATATTTACCAGTGTGTATTTACCACAATACGCCAGGGAATTAACATTTTGATGACAATTCCAAGTACACTGACCTGCATTGCATTTGTCCCATCATCTGCCACTAATCTAGGATCACCTCCATTCTCAAGAAGAGTCTTTTTTTTTTAACAAAGAAGAAGATTCACAATCAATTAATGAGCCACAAGAAGAGTTATTGCAAACCATAAAAAATTATTAATACATATTCATTAACCCTTGACTTCTAAACAGGTCCTGGCATTCCAGCTAGAGTAAAATTTGTTAGTCACTCTTAGAGGTGAGTCACATATCTTGTTTAGTCCATGTGTACCTCCTATTTTCTTCATGTAGGTGGGGGAGGGCGGAAAGTTTTAGTGCTACGCATAGGCTATGTCTCAGTCATTTAACACATAACCACCTCATAGCTAGCTAAATGGATCAGTATCTGGTATTCTCATTCAAACAACAAATACCTGAACTGCCTGAAGATGTCCACCAAATGCAGCACGCCACAATGGCACCCGTTTATATCTCCCCCTGGAATTCAAACTTGCCCCTCTTTGTATGAGCATTTTTATGGTGTCCACATGTCCCCCTCCTGCTGCTTCTGATAGGGGTGTGTTGTTATTAGCATCCTCGCAGTCCACAAGAGCCAGTTGATGTCTTGTTATAAGGGACTGCCGTGCAGGCTCTGATAGGTCTGACCTCTTCAAATCTTCCTCATAGGCCTTAAACAAAAAAAATCAAGACGTAAAAGAGTGAGTTATTGAGTGTTTACAGGTTCTTAGTGATCACTGTTAGATTCAAACAAGCGTTACGGATAATTAGTATATGATCTCTCGATTATCAGATTGCTTAATCCAGGTTTGGTTTAGTTAGTGTGACTGTTTTCAATTTATATTCTGCCTGTTTATTTCAATTTCTACCTTCAAAGCTGGACAAAGGAAATAAATGTAAGTTTGTTGATTTCTATCCTTTACTGTTTTTGTTCTTTTGCTTAGTATATTAAATTTGTAATCTACTCCCATTAGTCAAACCATCTGAACATAGAAAAGTCAACCCCAATCAACTGTTAACTCAGACACATATATACAAAAGTCTGATGTCCACATGTGAGCACTAAATAAAATCTGTGGATATCCTTAAGACCATTTGGCACTTACAATCACTATTATTATTTATTCAACTGTGAACTTGTGGTCTAACAGATCTTACATGTGTGTAAGCAATGGGTATGCATATACCATCCCATGTACCACCCAGAGTGATTTTGACTGTGTGGGAAGTAATCTGTTAACTGCTTTTGTTTTGCAATAAGTACTACATTTAGCGATTAGCTGACAATGTTTGAGCCACATTCTCAGCCAATAAGAGGCAAAAGCAAATTAAACCAATATGTTTTCCCATGCTTAGTACCAGATGCATGTATTTTGCTTTGCATTACAATTGCTCATTTGATTGTCTGCAATTGGTGTGATTGGCCAAGTAAGTAATGACTCACAATATATCTGTTTAATGAAGCTGAGTTAAAAACAAGTCAATGCAGTGCTTTCACCAAGATCAATTTCAATTCTTACCTCATCAAGCATAGCAAGAATTTCATCATTATCACCATCAAAAGCAGCTTCTAGTATCCTGCTTCTCCTCTTAGCCTCCTCCTTTTTCTTTCTCCTTTCTTCTTCCTCCTTTTTGCGTTCTTTTTCTGCTTCCTCTCTTTCCATCTGAACCAACTTCAGCCATGCCTGACATTCAAGTGTGCATAAAAAAGTTGCTATCAAGCTTTTCTAGACCAGACCTGTTTTGAAATATGGGATGCAGCAAGGGGGTGAACACATAACATCACTAAAATAAATTATCATGGGGGTGAACACATAACATCACTAAAATAAATTATCATGGGTGACAAATTACTCCTTAATTTTGGCGCGAAATTTCAGCATTAATTTATAATTTCACATGTGAAATTACAATGCTGCGATGGCAACTTATCCTACAGTGCCAAAACAGTGTCTTATGAGCGTAATTCGTCACCCATAATATTAATCAAGTCACTATTTGATTACCCATACTACCAACCTCCTTCTGAATCTTGTCCATCAATTCTTCATAATCTTGTTTCTCCTTTCTTCTTTTTATCAGCTCTTTTTTAGCAAGATGTCGCCTGGTGTATTTCTGAATGATCACAGCAGATTCATCCTGTTTTGTCCACTTCTTTACTTTTTCCTTAAAAAAAAATTATTAATGCCTCGGGTTTAGGCTATGTTATGTCCTGAGTCTATGGTAAAGTAGCCTAGATGTAGTCGTACCCAACCCCCTTTCCCAATTTTTTCTTGGAGGGGGTGGGGGGGGTAGAGCTACACATAGGCCAGTGATTATTAGACAGCACTTGCACACACATCCAGGTTGTGCAGCTATTTTGCCCTAAATGGCTTTAATAATAGTTCGATTTTCCATTAGAAAAATATATTTCGTTACTTTTTTTATACGGATAGGCCCCTCACCGAACGAAGAGGCTTTCTGTTACCATGGCACTGTTACTATGGTGACAACAAAAATCGACAGCATAGTGCACCTGGGTCGCAGCAGTATTTTCCTTTTCTTTTGCGTGCCCTTTCGTAGGGGAAGAGTTGCCTTTCTTCGTTGGAGCCATCTTTGAGCCACCAACTCCTGGTTTAGCATTTTTTGTTGCCCCAACCTTCTTCACCGCTGGTTTAGAAGCAGCCTTACTTGCAGGCTTCTGCGTGGTACTCTTCGCCACCGTTTTGGACGCAGGGGATGGCTTTTTTGGAGCCATTTCAGTGGAAAATATACTTCTCTCGTTAAGGTGCAAATAAACAATCCACTGACATCTTCCTTTTGCAGTTATGCGTCCGAGCATTGGCGGCCATATTGAATGATGCTTTTGGTTTGCCAGTAGTTTCCAGTACTTTCCAGTTACAATGCTGACGCAAAATGGCGGAAGGCGCAATTATTGCAAATCCTTTGAGCATTGAAATTGATCAAAACGTCAACGGAGCTTTAATAACGACGGATGGATCCTATTTTCCAGATGAAACAGATCTAGCTGCTTCAAGACAGCCTCCTCGTGGATATCATCAAAATGAGTCGCGAAGAGTGCATTTAATCTGGGACCTCTTCGCGGTCGCCTCCATTCTAACATTCGTCGCCGACATCACATCTGATTTAGTCGTGTCTGTGTTGTACTATTTGGATGGATCTTACTTATGGTTTTCCTTGACGTTAGGATTTGTTATCTTGTCCTCGATTGTGACGCAGGTTTTCTCTGCCAAGTGGTTTCACGAGGATAGTGAAGACCAAACATGGGGGACCTATTTGTTTCACCTTTTTCAAATGGGTCCAGTTGTGAGGTGAGATTACATTTGCCATGACTGATTATTACTACGAAACGATCTATGCTCGAAAAATATTCACGAAAAACACATAAAAGTTACTGGGAAATGTTGTAGGTAATCATTAATCCCTGATAAAAATTATTCAAACCTACAGTAGTAATTGATTTGTGTAAGCTTAAGTTTTTTGTGTCTTAGTTCAATGATAGAATTTAAAATCAAACTAGGTTGAAATTATTTTTGCCTGATATAATTTTTATCTGCAACACTTACATAATAATTTATATTCAAGGAGTTTGTTTGTCTATTGATATTAATTATTGTCTTTGGAATGCTGATGTTTTTTGCATTACATCACCATTATTAATATTATTAATAATTATGTCAGCCAGAGATTTATTGGCTGTTGAATATCAAAATCAATTTGACGTCACTTTGAGCAGAAAACATCACTACCTTGTTAAGATGCTTTTGACTGCCATTTTGGTGTAGGCAAATTGTAAGGAATTTACAGCATTTGTATGGGGATCCAGTGTCAACATTAGCACTAAAAAATTTATGCATTGCGATCTAAGGTACAGGACAGGTAATTTCCCTGGCTAAACTTTAGAGACTGAGGGCCCAATTACATGAGTTGGGCCAGCCCAGAGTCAGCTGGCCCTGTTTGTCGAGATCCCTACTCACCAGTCAACTCACTAAAAACCAGGCCAGTCATCCAAGCCAGTGATTTCTGACCAAGTTATTCCACTTGAGAAAAAAATGGCCTACCAATAGGCACTCTTTTATTTTTCGATAAAGCATATATGTCTGATCTGCTAGGGCCCTTGCTTTCCCTAATGGGATTATCAACCACCTTAAGTGGAGGTGTGAATCTTGTCTGGAATCACACACAGCTGTTTAACAACGTGATTTTTATCTTATAAATTATTTTTATTAGGTATTGGCGTGTTATTCGAGCTGGATGGCGTACTCGTCAGAAAGATGCCACTAATGGTGACTATGAAGCATACCTTGCAGAATGGAGGGACATAACCATGCTGAGATTGTTTGAAAGCTTCCTCGAATCTGCCCCACAGCTAGTACTGCAGCTATTCATCATGGCATACAACAGACGGTTTGAAATCAAGAGTGACCTGTTTACCGCTCTGGCAGCAGGAAGTTCCTTGGTATCACTAGCATGGGCAATTGTCGCATACACCAAAGCCCTGAGAGATTTCCTAAGAAAAGGCACAAGCATGTCATGGATTGGCTTTTTTCTTCAGATTGTTTGGCGCATGTCTATGGTCGCATCTCGTGTTGTGGCTTTAGTGTTGTTTGCCTCGTACTACACTGTGTGGTTGTTTGTTGCTGCGGCAATACATTGGGTCATCATGACATGCTGGCTTGTCTGCCAGCAGACTCATTTTTGTGTGGATGAAAATGGAAGGAATCACTTATGTCGTGAATATCTGTTTGACTTGGTCATTGGATTTGTATACATTTTTTGCTTTTTCAACATCAAAGATGGTATGACTCGTATTCGAGTCATCCCTTACTATGTGATAATGCTGGCCGAGAACACAGTGCTTTTAGTCCTTTGGTATCCATTCAGATCACTATACGGCGACATTGAGATTGCTGCCCTCAGCATTGTATGGGGTGGATTCATGCTGGGTGTCCTGTGCATGATTTCGTATTACCGCTTCTACCATCCTAGTCTCCCTGTGAAGGGCATCTGTGTCAAGAAAACAGAATTGGACATCCAAGAGAACCAACAAACAACCATTTTTTGGTGCTGCTGCTGTGAAATTCAAACCAAGAAAGCAACTGCAGAGGAAAGTGACGAAAAGTACTCTTTTGCTCTTCATGAAAGACCCTACTATGACCCACAAAGAAACATGGGAAGATATGATGTCCAAGGGCAGGGAAGCTTTCCTCTGGATGTGGATATCCTGCCACGTATTAAATCAATAGAAAGATCATTTCATGAACGAGAAAGTGCAAACCACTGGCAAACAAATGAGGGAGTGATCTGCAGTGATGGCATTCAGTCAATGTATCGAAGATCAGAGTGGTTGTAATGTGCCCCGTGGAGTACCCCTTGAGGAGGAAAGGGTTAACACCCTCACCATCTGCTCCCCATCGACCCTTTAATGCCTGAAAGTGACTTTACTGATATTACTTTGCCTAAAGCCAATTTTACTCATTAGTGGGGTACCCCTTGGACAGGAAAGAGTTGTTTTTATTATTTATATATATATATAAATGTGGAGGTAGAGTCAACCTTGACATAAAGTGCTCAATGCTGTGGTAGCAGAGCTAAGTATACATAAGTTGAAGGATTAAAGAGGACGCATCGATTCTCTGTGACTATGAGTTTTGTGCCTAAGCGCTCGTCAGACAGACGATTTTTATTTTTATTTTATTATTATTATTTTTAAATAGGCCAGAAGTCACTAATTAGGGGTATTTGCTCAGGCCCCTTCAATTTCCAGCCCAGCTACCTCAAACCATTCAGGTTAGGCCAAAACTTTGTGTATGTAATTGCCATGTTTAAAATTCATTAGGCACTTGTTGAGAAAGCCAGGCTGTATAGTAGTTACAGCCCAGGTCAAAATTTGTGGTCCAGTCATTTGGTAAATTACAGCCTATTTCATCTGTAGTCAATTTTCAAAATTTGATAAGTTTGATAAGTGCAGTTCTATTCTCTTTTCAGAGCGAAAAACACATGAACTGTAGCTCTTATGAGATGTTTTTATTTTTACTTAATGTCAAAATGTATTATTTATTTGATATTTTTTTCTCTTACTATCAAATTTACATTTTTCATTCAAGTAGTACACAGAGTAATAAATTTTAATTATTCTGACCAAAGTGAACTATTTAAATAATTTATTATTGCATTTTCTCTGAAAAAAAAAAACAAAACAAAACAGAATTGCAGTGGTGGCAAATTTTGATGAATTATTTATAATTTAAATGAATTCAGTAATGATTTTTCCTTAAATTTTTATTTTAGATTGAAAATGGGGCTACAAAGATATTGTTTTTAGAACTGTATAGAGACCTTGAATTAGCCAGTTCAGTTAATTATAATATTTGATCTGTTGACTTTTCTGCTTAATTTAATATTTGCTATTTATTTCATGTTTGATCACAAGTATATTTGCTTGCACATTTTAAGCTGTAGCAGGACTTATTTTAAGTCAGTAGAGAAAGAGCATTTGTTTAGTTTAAGTGTTTTCCTTAATAACAATAATAATAATAGTAATAATAATAACTTTATTTAAGTGTCAATTTATTGACAAAGCACTGCAGCTCTATGGTCTAGTTCACACTAGCATCATAATTGTAAGAGCATTACAGTCTGCTGTGAATCAAAAATCTTAATTGCAGCACCGTCATGACAGGCATCGTAATCATAAGGATCAGAGAGTTTCCTTTTTCTTGCAATCACAGTTACAGTTACAATTACAAGGTTTATGTCACGCTAGTTCAGACTGTATGCTTACAATTGTGCTTACAATCTCTGACTAAGGTTGTGATTACACTTTAATATGCCACTGCTGTGAACTAAGCTTAAGAGGACAGTACAAATAAACTCAACTCACCTCAAATCAAAGGCTGCTTCTTGAAGAGAGAGAAAAACCGAGTGCCAAGTTCCTTGCTGTTAACCATTTTATTAAGGACGCACATCCAACTAGTATGTGTTGTGTTCATGTCCTAATCAAAGGGCTCCAAGCAAAAACAACATACTGTAAGTGATCTTTGCATGGTTTTTAGGTCATTTCACAAAATCACTGCCAATTTACACCAAATCAACTACACTAAAATTCCCCATGTTATATGCCAAAAATTAGGGCAATACAATGAAAAGAAGCCCCCAAAAAAATTCCCCATATTGTCATATTTTATTTCTCGTGCCCCCTTTCCCTCAGTGCCCAGAACTTCTTTTTTTTTCCTGCGTTATTTTCTTTGCATCCATTAAGGATAGGCAATCCCATAACTTAATCGCGGTGTACTACACGGAATTTGGCTGCAATTTCGCAAAATGACCAAACACTGAAAAAAAAAAAGTCACGACGTTTTTGCTCTGAGCCCTTCGACTTAGCCATTGTCAAAACTATAATTTTGTTGCTGTGATACATGTAACTTGTTCATGCAGACCAGGCCTGGATTGTTCAAGAAGTAGATAATGCTATCCACTGCACAAATTGCTATCCAGAGCAAAAGCACTAGCTAAACCAAGTGGATTATCCAGTGCATGGCAATATCCAACCCTCGAACATCTGGGGCCTGGTGTAGTCATCAATTCCCTTCTAGGAACAATAAATAAGCGTTATTGACCAAGCGGGAGGTCAAGATGGCTGGATATTGGCCAAGTTCTTTTTTTGCGTTTTTATGGACCGAGACGAGGTCCATAGAAACGCAAAAAAAGAACGAGGCCAATATCCAGCCATCTTGACCGAAAAAGCTTGGTCAGTAAAGGATTTATTATATGGCTTTCGGGGAAATTTTTCGCGCGGGACACGGCGGGTGGTCCCGAGCGGCCAAGATAGCTCCATCTTGCCCGCTCGGGTAGCCAATGACAGCGCACGATTTGGTTCATCTTGCCCGCTCACAGAGCTAACCATATAATAATTATGGTTACTGATAGCAGTTTTGTGGTCAAAAATACCCCTGAAATACCTGGAAGGGGACCCAGATCATTGCCCAAGATGGCAGTCCCTCGAAATTAGGATTTTTCCCTGATCAAACATGATTATACACCATACCAAGTGCAGTTTACTCTAAACGTTAGTTGACCACTCACTGCAAAATAAATTGCCGGTAGTGAATGTTTGTTACAGGTGTAATCTGCTGAACATGGAGATCAGTACATCACTATAATTTAGCGTGTCTGCTGTCATATATGGCAACATCTTTATTGGCAACTTCTTGATATGTTAACGCCGAAATGAAACGCAACAGTACCTCGCTCTTTTTACTCGTTGTTAGGATAATTTCTTGTTGTTGTTGTTGTTGTTGTTGTTGTTGTTGTTCTTCTTCTTCTTCTTCTTCTTCTTCTTCTTCTTCTTCCAATAAGCTCTCCTCCTTCACAAATGAATATTATTGAGAGTAAGAGAGTCGAGAGTACTTTTGTATTCTTTTCAGTTTTCTAAATAGTAGTTCGTGAAACAATACACATTGACGTATATCGAGAAAGCCTTTCTGTCTGACTGATTTTGTGCTTAACATATGTAATACTCATTGGTAAAATTGCTTGCATCGATTCATGATGCAGAGAAAATTATATATTAGAGCAATTTTCTCTTGCCTGTGGAAAGTAATTACTTTGGCCTTTGGTTTTCGCTCTGACTGGATCAAAAAAATTGCGCGAACTTTTCATGCAATCAGGTGCAAAAATAAAAGCAATTACGACGTCATCCGTCACTCTTTTCTTGCGCTTGGTGCCGACTGCGTTTACTTGTTGTGCGTTTTGATTGGCAAGTGAAAGTCCTGAGTAACTTCGATTTTCGCTTGGCTGTACATTGTATTTCCTTCAGAAAAGGTGATTGGCTTATTAAATTACTTTGATTTGGGTTTTACTACATTCGATTCAAAACCGCGCTGTTGTTGTTTATTAGAGTTCAAATGAGTTTCGAAAGTATTTACACGATTGCTGTGATTTTGGTTTGTGCCTGCTCTCGCTTGCTCTGTGTTAGGAACAGAAAAATTGCGCCAACTTTTCAACCAATCATATGCAAAAATAAAACCTATTTACGACTTCTTCACTCTCGTTTTAGCGCTTGGCCCTGGCTGCCTTTCCTTGCTTTGCGTTCAAGTAAAACAAAGTCCTGAATAACGTAACTTCGATTTGTGCTTTGATGCTGGGTGTATTTCCTTCAAAAGCTGATCGGCGCAGTTATTACTTTCCTTTTGGTTTTGATTTTACGACACTCAAATTGAAAACCGCACCATGATTTTTAATACATGTACTGTAATGCTATTAACACTCGGTGTAACATTTCACTGAATAAAAATAAAAGAGAGAGTGTTTTCAGCCATCTTTTTTTTCATCTACGACTCGTTTCAACAAAGTGCACTTTCCGCTTCTTCCAGTCAACCTTTATTATGCATCAGTCAATTGAAACCCCGCCCCCCCGACCCCCAGGACATAGCGGGGATTTAACGCTTCCATAGCCGGGATTTAACGCACTTTTAATGGCGCGTTGGCCCCGGTGGGCGGTGGATCTAATAAAATGCCATTGAAACCGGGACCGTGGGGCGGTGATTTAACAGCACACGATCACCTAAAGCGGGGGCGGCAGCGGGGACTTCACATGGAGGACTAAACAGCAAAGCCTTCAATCTTTTGAAACAATCTAATACGGTAAATCTGTCATCTCAGGACTGAAATGAGTGAAATTCACTTCTGTTTTCATATGTGTGTAGATAAAGATCATAGTAACCAAGATATTAACCACCTATTCTCTGCAAACTATAGGTTATTGCATGGAGGTAGCTTTGGTGTCAAGTCAGCTTTCGTTAAGAACAACACCACCAATTGATACACATTTTGTTAGGGAAAGTTGCCTACCCACTTTGTTAAAGTTGTAACAGAATCATAATGAGAATATTTTTGATGGAGAAGGTACAGTCAAACCTCTCCTTACGGACACCTCTCTAATACGAACACCTCTCTATAACGTCTCTATAACGGACATTCCCCTTTCTCCCAAAAAAATTCTCACCCGTTTTCTAAAAAAAAAAAACCGCTATAATACGGACCCTCTCTAATAAGGACAACGGACACTAAATCTCGGCCTCAGAGAGCGAAGTCATATAAACTTAACCTCTTTATTACGGACACTTTGGTGATCCGGTGTTGACATATAGTTGACATATAGTGTGCACGAGTTTGTGATTACGCAAGCAACAACGTTTTATTCACTGATCTTCGACTGGAGTTTTGAACATTGTACTTTTATTAGTACCGTTTTAGGTGAAGCATTATATAGTATATATAAGCACGTATATAGTTCCTTTCGTTTCAAATAACTGATTCGTATAAAGTATGTACTTTAAGGACAGCTGGATTCTCTGTTAGGTCTAAACATTCTTCATTCTCACTCGACTAAACTGCATTTTTAACACCGGGATAAACTCAACTGAAGGAAAACAAAACGAAACAAATGTGGACGTTCTACATCTCCATAGCGATTTACATGTTGCTGTTCTTTCACAACAACCTTTTTGAACAGATGCTTATGGGAATATAACAGCTAAAAAAGAAACAGTTTTAACCAATCAATGTCCGGGAGAGTCCCTGAAGGCACCAAACATTTCCTAACTTTTAACACTAGTTCATTAGGAGCTATTGCTCTTTTTGAATAACTTGTTAGTTCTTTTGTCCATCCCCTGTCCAACCAGACTCCTTAATGTCATTGTATACGCGAAATTATTGTCCTCGTTTGTTCGGGCGGAATTCAAACAATAAAACATAACAAAATATATCTGAAAAGCGACAGCGTTTTAAAGTTTTACCGGAAAATGGTGGTTCCTTTTGCTGTTTTGTCTTGCTTAGCAAATGCGCATGCGCCAACTCCGTGTATTCCAAGTTAGTACCAAAAAATATCCTTGCCATATGGAAGACATGACAATTATAGTTGCAAATATATATCGCTCCAAATCATAGTATGAAGCAGAAGGAGCTGAGCTGCGAGTAAGTAAGGGATCTGTCACATATGGTCTAGGGGCCGACATTTCTCTCCCTCACTGCCTATCGGGGATAGGTATCAGAAAGTAGCAAGTATAAGCGATCCGCGGGCCGAAATCTCGGGGAGACTCGTCATGGTACACCGCTCAGGCTTAAATGTCCAGAGGTACCGCTACCGCCTCTGCATATTTTTCTTTAGGTATTTAATACGCGCATGCGCAACTGCCCTTGTGTACCAATATGCCACGTGGGAGTAAGTTAATATGTGCCTTCAAATCAATATTACTTCCAGTCCGTGATAGATCTATTGTTGAAAAAAAGAAAGAGCAGAAGAATAAGTCGTAATTAGGGTCTCTCCGTTGGGAGGACCACAAGTAGTTAATATTCCAGTTAG
>BLFK01000333.1:567089-583694 GCA_014634185.1 Astreopora myriophthalma | reverse complement strand
CCCCCCCCCCCCCCCCAAAAAAAAAGAGAAAGAGAATTAGTACAAATACAACAGTTCGTTAGTCACAGCTAGTTGGATAGATTCCGCGCAAATTTCCCCAGACTTTGCTTTGGTTTTGCCATCCTGTAGGACGTGAGGAGGCCAGTCGGATTTGACCGTAGGGGAACATTTTGTACCTATCTAGTATATTATTCAAATTAGTGTCTTGTCGTCTTTTAACTGCTTTTAACGACTTACCCAGCTTAAATACCCTGGTGTGGTATAAAGTAAAATCATTTCAAACAAATGCCCTTCTATTTTCCATTTTTTTGTATGTAGAAAATAATGCAATCCGTTCAGATCTAAGCTGGACATTTCGTAGGGGGTATGGACATTTTCGTGTGACGCATAAACAAGTGTCGTGAGTTGTAAGCTCAAGAGAGATTTTTCGATCACTCCACATGGCATAAAAATATCATTTAGCTTATTGTAGGAGCCATCATGAATATTCACCCAAACGTTTTGTCTTGCTTTAGTTGTTATTACACGCAAGACCGGGTCTAAACTAGTAACCTTAGCGATTTGTTTGCGCGAAGTACGCACCCAGCCGTTGTGGGCAGCGTGCAATGGAGTTTGCTTCGAAGTTTTTAAAACTTGCGCGAGAATAATTGCCGGAAAAGATATGTGACTTGAATTCACTGTTGACTGATTTGAATGCAAATTCGCTGCTTGATTTTTCATTGACGATTGCTTAGCTTGTCTTGACGCAAATCCATCTCAACTAACGCCGTTTGTCATTTCAATTTTCTTTTTTGTTTACCCTTTGTCTTTGTTTTTCGTCGCACCCATTTTACCAAACATTAACTGCCACAAACAGAAAGTCACAGAGACAGAGACAGTATTTCAGCTTTGTTCATCCGTTTCACGTGATTTACTTCATTAACGGTCCAACGACTCTAAGCAACAGAACGGCCTGCAAATATGGGAAAACATTTTTTTTCGTCCTCCAAGCTTTGTGTAGACACCTTTGACGAGTTGAAAAGAAAACAAAGAACTCTCAAGTTCAGTCGAGCGTTTAGCAAAATGTTGTTGCCCTGAAGGTTTTGCATAATAGTGCGACTCATCTCAATTAACAATGATTATTAATAAGTACGGCTATTGTAATTATCCGGTCCAGAAGCTAAGGTCTTTGTTTTAGCGAAAAGCTTTTTTCTTAGCGATTGACTCCCTATTGAGATATTGATCGAGGCCGGAGTTAGAGTCGCTTTATCTGCACCAATTAATTAACGGCTGCGAGATTGCTATCTACAAGAGACAACATTTGTTTCGGGGAGTTTTTGTTTTCATTTATAAGCAAATATTCAGCATACATGACGCGAGTCGTATGCGATATGCTTTGCCGTTCATTCAACAAAAACAAACTCGGGCTTTTAGTTTAGGTGATGCCTGACAAAATGTCCGTACGAATTACACGGAAACGATACACACATGTTCTTCTCTTTCATTGGTTTTGGAGGGCGTTGAGCATATGTGATTAGAGAACAACCTCGCTGAAAGTCTTTGGAAAGCTGTCATTGGCATCTGTGATGGTGGGAGCTAAAATCTAGGCCCGTCGCTATGGCCTAGCAGCGCGTTAGCACCAAAACATGGGCGTGACACACCCGCCCACTAGTTTGCAAGGGCAGTAGTTCTAATATGATTGGCCGAGAAATCTCTCGGTTGCCCCATTAAGCAATAAGAACCAAAAGCAATTGTGGCTTGTTTGAACGCGTTTTCGCCCTCGTCGAGTTGACTAGTTGTAATTACTTAGAGTTCTGAGTAGGTCATACATTTAACGAAACGAATAGCCACTTGACTAGCACTCTTTTTCCCTCTCAGTAGCCCATTTCAGAGTTCATTCCAGCCTCTTCAAGGCGAGACCAACTGCGAAGTCTTTCTTTTCAAAATCAGCTTTTATTCATATAAAGCAAAGTGAAACACGTTACCTTCACAACGCTTTCACACTTGGACTCGCTTTGAAAAAGAGGCCAATATGAACTGGGAAATGAGCTAATCACCAGTGGCCTGTTCAGCAGCTCGCAAGTTGCATATCTTTTTGTCGTGCTTTCTTCATGTGAATGTGAACAGGTTTACTTCGTTTCTTTGTCTGTTCAATTGTGTAAAAGTCATGGAGTAGAATTAATATTGTTTTGTCAGAATTCTGGAGGCCTCAGTAAGATTTGCCATGTTTTCTTTATTTTGTAGATACTGGAAAGTGCTCAAGACCAGTTGGAAAGCGCGTAAAAAGAACGCAAGCATTCCGGAATTTGCCGCGTTCCTGGGAGAATGGCGCGACATTAGTATGTTAAGACTTCTTCAAGCTTTCTTGCAATCCGCGCCGCAGTTGGTGCTTCAACTTTATATCTTACTTCAACGATATGCCTTTGACTGGAAAGCTGACTGGCTGATTGCCACTACAGCGGGTTGTTCGCTTCTATCTATGATTTGGGCCATTTTAGCTTACAGTAAATCTTTACGTGATTTCCGGAAACAAGGCTATAGGCTGTCATTTCCGGGCTTGTTCTTTCATTTTCTGTGGCGTATCTCTATGGTGACGTCACGCGTAGTTGCCATGGTCCTTTTTGCGTCATACGTTCAACACTGGCTTTTCTTAGCTGTGGGTTTGCATTGGCTCATAATGACCACGTGGTTGATTTGTCAGCGGACCCGCTTCTACACGGATGAAGACGGCAAGGAACACCCGTGCCGCGAGAAACTGTTTTGCGCTATGATCGGGTTCATGTACATCTTTTGCTTTTTCAACACGCGAGAGGGCCTCACTCGAAAACGCGTGCTCCTCTACTACTCCGTCATCTTAGTCGAGAATTCTATGTTTGTTTCTATGTGGTATCCACACAGAAACATGACGTTCCGAGGTATCATGGCCTTTCCAGCGCTAGGGGTGGTGTGGGGAGGAATGCTGTTTGGTATTCTCTGTATGGTGTTGTACTATCGATTTTACCATCCCAGTCTACCAGTGCAGGGGATCTTTCTGCAGAAAAGAGCATTTGATCTTGAAGGTCAGAGGACGACAACATGGGTTTGTTGCTGTTGCTACCGCGTGAAGGAATCAAATGAAGATGCAGTGGTAGCAGAAAGTTTAATTAGAAACGCGAGCGATAATGGTGACCATCTGATTTATCCGTCCCTCGAGCTAGACATTCTCCAGCGTAGTGCATCGCAAGAGATTTTGCAACAAGCTACAGAAAACCATTTCAAGCGCCTGGGGTCACGTGACCACATCTCTGCTCCTGACTCCTCTGTGCTAATTCACAGCACACCGACGCGTTCTGTGAGGATGTCTGGTTCAAACGCCAGACATCCGCTGATTTCAAGTCAAGTTCCTCGGATCACAGTCACAGGTGCAACTCCTGAAGTAATGAGCCCGGTGTCAAACCCGTCCTTGATCACCTTAAAAGATGCTGACATAGATACGCTCGATCAGGTGCTGCAACGGTCGGAAAAACCGTCTTCAAGTTCAGCAGGACTAGCAGAGGACAGCTACACAGAGGATTACATTTCTTTTCCTAAAGCCGGTACAGCACCAACAGAAAACCATGATCAAGGGAACGAGAACTCGAGCCATCGTACTAAACACGGTTTAAATTCTGAAAACGGCGTCGACGTGAAAATCACCTCGCCGAAAAGTCCTACTTCACGGGAAATTATCTCATGGTTCTACCCAGACCAGCAAGCCTACTGCGAAGACTCTTTGGAAGAAAACGAAGAAAGAGTGGAAAAAATTAATTATGGCTCGTTAAGCTTCGGACATCGTTACAGCCTCGTGTCTTCCGACTGCATCTCGTTGTCTTCCGAAAGCTCTCAGAGCTCGCTGGACAGCATCGTGTTTGCCGATGAAGGTCCCGGATGTTCCGGTGTTGATATCATAAAGTCTCCTTCCGGCGTATTAACTCCGAGAGCTGCCGACGAAGGAATATTTTCCGACGAGCGGGAGTCGCCGTTTAAAGCCAACGGTAGTGGCGCTTCTGATGAGCCAGATGTGAATTCTGAAGCGTGTACGCCACAGAAAGCCAGAGTCAATGCTCAATTTCCAGTTATTCTTGACGGGGGCAAACGAGAAGCGTTCGATCAGGAACCTTTGAAAGCCATTACCAGGGAGGATGATTATGCGATAGTAGAGCTGCTCATGGATGCTCCCTCAACGCCGTCTTCCAGCTTAAAAAGGAGAGGAAGAGAAATAGCGAACAGTGTGTCATCTGAAGAGAAAATGGAGCTTGGCGAGAAAGAGCAAAAACGTGCGCTACTGGGGTCCGGGTCCATCGGAGAGGACGGGCATGAAAGTGAGTCCACTGACGTCAGTAGCGACAGCAATCTCTTTAAAATGCGGCATCACTCATACGATGAAATAGAGGCTGGCGCGAGTGGCTCCGCGTCCACCCTGGAAGCAGAAGAGACGAATAAAAGACACACGTTTGACTTTTCACAGTTGTCAAGTATCCCTCGATCACCCGGGAGACGGAGAAAACATCGCAAGTATCGACGAACTAAGCGCAAAGAATTTGATAACTTTGTCGTGACCACGCTGCGGCCAGGCAAATACGGGTCTCTACGACGCTCGATCGATCGAATGGCGAGAATACAGGAAGATGTGGAGGAATCATTTTTACTGAATGCTGAAGCAGCTTTGAACGCCTGCATCCCTGAAAACGAATGCCCTTCATCACCGACGCAGCATCCACCAGCAACGACTGAATTGCTTGTGAAAGCGGGAAATGACGCTCCCGTAAAGCAAGAGATGGAAAATTCAACTGCGCGCATGCGTCAATTATTGTTTCAACCAGAGGTGAATAGCAGTGGATCAGAGCGAGAGAGCTTCCGGAGGAGAAAGCGTTTGAAAAGATTTCTTTCGAAAGAGCTCGCTCCTGGCAGATTCTCTTCAGTCAGGCTTTCCGGTGACGCTTTTCATTCAAATGAAAATGTTCATGGAAACGAGCTGGGAGGTAGGGCACATATGTCTGTAGACAGCTTGCCGAGTCACCATTCAAACAACGGCCTTCGAGGAACAATTGGAAGCTTAAGAACGACGAGAAAGGAATTTTGCGGGAAAACGACAAGTCTCCCCGATGTTATATATTCCCCTTCCAACAAGAGACAGAACCCCAAGGAAACCATAGAAAACTGCGAAAAGAACTCTCAAAATGCTATTCTTTATAAGAATGCAGTAAACAATGCAAGTAACCATGCCAACAAGGACCTTGGCTTTGTTCCAAAAAAGAGACATACGTATGATTTTACCCTTAACCCTTTGAGTCATTCAGAAACGAAGGAGTGGCTGGACGCAAAAGACGGTGAAAAGAGGTCAGCGACAGGTTGTCAAGAGCGCAGGTCTCAATCAGAGGTTTTGATCGGCAAAACCGGTTTTGGAGTATTCGTGTGACGGAGAACAGACTCCATGTGGAAGGTAACGATCTCAGCTAACTGAGAATCCTGCTCAGTACGGTCACCTATTATTAGCGGTCGGTTGCTTGATTGCCGATCAATGCTAAATTGCGCGCTTATACTATGTAAAAGTGAAATTATCTTGGCCGATGGATAAGCAACTAGGTTAAAGTCAAAGTTTACACTTAAGGGTGGTTGTATTGCGCTTTGAATAATCGGTGCTTAGATTAACGTTATTTCTGGCAAGAATTATATCTGTAGCTCATCAGTGGTCGTAAGTTCGACCCGGAATGTTTTTTCCGAGTATCCCCAATCCACCACAGACAAATACATCAGTCTATGAAAAAACATGGATACCTGCCAATCGTCCGATTTAATCGGAATTCTCCCGAGTTTTGAGCTTCAAAACCTCAAAGATTTTCAAGAGGAAAAAAAACATTTTGTGAAAAGTTGTAACTGGGTCGTTATCTTTACATAAATTTGCAACGGATGTTGTAATTAACGAAACTTTGTAATTTTGCCAAATTTGGCAAAAAAAATCGATCTGTCAAGATTTGAAAAGAAAACACATGAGAATTCGAATGCTTAGGTACTTAACAGTACAGCACACTCACCCAACATTTTGAGAAATTGATGCGAAAACCCTGGGGAACCCTGGACCCGTACTCAGTGCTGGGGACGGGACGGGACACCACCCCAGGACCATGGTTGTTGGGGTGGGAGGGGGGCAGTCCCTATTTCAGTCTGATTTTATACGGTTGACAGGTATGAACCTCGACGATTCAACGTTACGTGTTTGTTACATGTATTTAATAGCCTTTTAATAGCGTGGTTTTAACGCCACATCCGGACATTTTTCTATGGGGGCGGCGTTTTTGCCTCTTTTCCGAACGTTTTATACTTGAACGTACACACGTGTCTTCGCCTGAGAGCATGTGTCTCGATTTAAAAGTATTGGAAAGAATTAACTTTCCGGTAACGCTTGGTATTTCTTGTGGCACAATGGGTAAATGGGGGTAAAGACTGGCTGTAAAGTTGCGTAAGCGTGATTATCAAAATAACTCTGCAATAGTTCACCTTTTATATCAAGTGAAGTTTGAAACTAAAATTAACCAGCCCGTTTTACTTTGTCTTCAAGTTGACAAAAGTATCAGGATGCGTAAAATTTCTAGTTGAAGAGCAACAGATGACGCTTTCATAATCTTATTGTTAGATATCTGATTCGTGTATCGTAAATGTTTTCAATTCAATCCGAAATTCCTGTTGCTTGACTTTGATTTTCGCGTTGTCGCCATTGCAGCAAGAGCAAAGTTGATTTTTACTCGCTTGGTATTTCGAACTTCCTACTTTTTGAGACACGTGTAAGTATGTAAATAGTCTCACTGAGATTGTAAGTCAGCACACTTTCCTTTATTAGCCAACCTATGTTATTGTAATTTGGATTTACGATGCTGGTGCTCGGTTAAGAAACTCTTTCGAGAGATAATGGTGCTAAATTGTCTGCTTCAAAGTGAAAGCCAAACACGTGAATTTTCGTACGTAATGCTTGCCTACGTTTCGCACGCTTCCAGGCTCCCGTCTTTTTCACCGGTCTGGAAACGAGGTTGAATTTGAAAACAGTCGCGCAGGTGCTTCTGGGATCGTCTTACTCACAATATCTTGAATGTGCACTATAATTGAATACCATTTTATCCACAAACTCAAAACGTTGAGTTGCCTCGCACAGCATATCAAATTTCACAACAGGAGGGCACAGTTTGAATTTGCGAGCTAAGAGAGTCGTCTTTCGATTAACGTTTATATTAAGGGAAAAAAAAAACTCCGCGGCAACGGCTTTTGTTTGAATGGCTGTCAACACATTACAAATCTGGACAAACAACAGAGAGCACAAGATTTTATTTCATTATTTTTTGTTTAAAATTTATGAGGTTTATTTATTTGCAGATCTATTTCAACTTGATAGATGAACATTCACGCTGAATACTTATTTTAGTTTATTATGATAACAGAGGTTTTCGATGAACAATTAAGAATAAAAATCAGCCATATAAATGTAGAATGACTTTTCGATGACTCCATGTCGTTATTAGCAAATCAATCATTAATCTGACATGCACGAATTTGGTTATGACATGTTGCTATCGAAACGTCATTTCATCGACATTTCCATCGCTGAATTTTACTCTCATATATTTATTATAGGACAGAAAACCTGTAAATATAATTAACCCCGAAGGGGTAGAAAAGAATTAAATAAAACAACCTTCTTTGTTCAAATCTGACCACACTCCGAAAGTTATGCAGTTCTGCGCAACTATGATACAGAGAAAGTCATTTCATTTTAAACCTTAGCTTAAAGGTGGGGACGTTATAGAAAAATTATAATTGGCCATCTTTGTCGTCACTTCGTTTTTAGTGTTGTTTGTTTGTTTGTTTGTGCATTTTTCTCAAGGACTTTTGCAAAGCCGAAGGTGTGTTCGTCTGGCACGTGAGTTGCCTTGTTCGTCACTTTTGTGTGTAAGAAACACCCAGTGTTAAAGACGTTATGTTTAGAATACCAGTCAGAAGAAATAATTGCTGAAAGAAGAGAAATGGCAGATCGTAAGCACAGTAATTTGAAACAACAAATGCAGGGTGTGAACCATTTGCGCGGAACTATCGCAAGTGAAAAGAATTTCAGCTCTCAAGAGACTTTCAATTGGAGTTGTTCGAGATACCTTGGTGGCAGCGCGCGATGAAAGGTGACGGCCGTCACCGATATGCTTGCTGACTCGTAAGACGGTCTCAAGGCTGAGTCGCTCAACCCCAAGCCTCTGACGTCAAGTTTGTCTCTGAGGTCGAATCTAGGCCTGGGAACGATGCTGGCTTACGATGTATGGAATATACCATTAGCCGGTCATTTCTCCGGATCCACTCAGCCCGATGCATCAACGTCGACGGAAGGACACTAGTTCAAGGTCGCATTTTTGCTTTGGTTCAGTGCACCGGAAAACAACAACATCGCGCCAGAATTTTTCCTTTACTGACGCAACTGCCGGTCTTTCCCGGCTGCCACGGGTTTACACCTTACGTTCCCTACGTGGCTCTTTCAAGTATTTCAATGAAGCCAATGGGGACTTTAAGATCTACAACGGTGACGTCCATGAAAGCGCCATTTAAAACTGCAACTTTACGTTTTCCAGAGTTTTTCTTCCATACTCCAGTTCGTCCGACCTCTACTTACTATCCGAACTATCTAGGAACTGAATTAGGAGGAACGGTGTTCAAATTATGAAAGAAAATCGAAATTGTTCGTCGTGTGCACGCGTTTTCCTTTAAACTTGAGATGTGGTCATTTGATGTTGTAGATTGTCAGAGAACGGGAAGAAAAGGTACCAAACTTCAAAACGCCCGTGCAGAGACATTGTTTTGCTCTTAAAGTCTATTGTTTAGTAGTGTTGCCGCTGACATTGCTGCTGACGTTGCCGTCCTAGATCTCAAAGTCCCTAATGTCTCCCAAGTGGTACGTGCATTAGGTACGTACAAGCACAAGAGCAACTGCACATGCTTACACTAAATACCTTACAAAAAACACAAACAAACGGAAAACATTCGAACCGGTAGCGGTACCTGTTTTCACCGGAAAACAACAACATGTTGCAAGAATTTCCTTTATTGACGCAACTACCGGTCTTTCTCGGCTGCCACGGTGTTTTTCAAGCATTTCAATGTAGCCAATGTGTCTCCCAAGTGGTGCGTACATTAGGTGCGTACAAGCACAAGGGCAACTGCACATGCTTACAATAAATACCCAATTTAAGAAAATAATGAAATTTAAAAGGAAAAAAAAAAAACATTCGAACCGGTAGCGGTACCTCTGGACATTTAAGCCTGAGCGGTGTACCATGACGAGTCTCCCCGAGATTTCGGCCCGCGGATCGTTTATACATGCCACTTTCAGATACCTATCCCCGATAGGCAGTGAGGGAGAGAAATGTCGGCCCCTAGACCATATGTGACAGATCCCTTACGTACTCGCAGCTCAGGTCCATTCAACCTATACTATAATTTCGATCGATTATATATTTACCAGTGTAGTGAGTTTGCCTTCCATATGGTACGTAGTTTTGGGGGGTACGCATTGGAGTTCACGGAGTTTACGCTTGCGCATTTGCTAAAAGTGATAAAATAGCTAAAGAAATAGCGCAATTTCCCGTTAAACTTTTAAGCGTTGTCACTTCAGCCTTCACAAATTATTTTTTCAGGCATATTTTCTCTTGTTTTGTTGTTTGGTTGTTTGGTTGGTTGTTTGGATTTCGCGGGAACAGACGACAACAACAAAATGAGAGTATACAATGACATAACCGTGTCAGGTTGGACAGCCTGGACAAAAGCACCAACAAGTTATTCAAAGAGAACAATTGCTAATGATCCGGTGTCAAAAGTAAGAAAGTGTTTTGTGCCTTCTGGGACTCCCTTGGACTTTGATTGTCTGAACAAATTACTTTTACTATACACGTTATATTCGCATAAGTATCTGTTGAAAAAGGTTGCCGGCAGTTCGGGTTTCATCGTAGGAGAATTAACAGCACCATGTAAAATCGCAGTGGAGATGTGGAAGTAGAACGTCCACGCTTCGCTTCGTTTCGTTTTCCTTCTGCTGAGTTTATTCTGTTGTAAACCTCCGGCAGCAGGGAAAGACAAGCAGTTTCTTCATTCAAGGAAATTCTGGCGCGATTTTGTTGTTTTCGTGCAAAGCAAAAGTGCGACTTTGGCGATGTATTTAGTTTTTCACGTAATAACGAGCCTCTGGTGAAGAAGAACACTGACCGATGATGCCTAAATATTTTACAAGGGTATTTTATCTTGAGATCGACATATTTAAGGGGGAAAACTAGCGAAAGAAATCGCTATGGCATCATTTTCAAGCGGCAAATACAATTTGAACCTGACTAATAAATACGGAGCGAGGTCATAGAATGTTGTACTTAACATGTGTGCATGTTAAGTATTTAAACAAATCCTTTTGCGTGAATAGCCTAACACTGAATACGTTAATCCCGTCACTTCACTCAGTATATATCTATAACTGCAAATATGTGACAATGTACCAAACCGATAAACCCAAATTAAACAAACGAGGTTGAGAGAGCGGTAAGATCGAGTCTGAACAAATTATAATTCGTTTTTGGAGATTCAACCTCAGTTTTCCCTCTGCGAAGGAGGTTTTGGTAGGTGTTGTAAAAAACAGAAAGAGAGAGAGAGAGAGAGAAAGAGAGAGAGAGAGAGAAGCGAGTCGTGAGCTTCTAGTCACGGGATCCTCAGAGCCTTTTGACAATTATAAGTTGATTACTCTCTCCTGGTCTCTCCTGTAAATGGTTATCGCCGCTGCACTTATTTTGATTTTGATAGAAGTTTTCTTGCTCGAGTGGTGGTGTACTGTGGCTGTAACGCTTGCTTAGCTTCAGTTTCCTTTGATCGTGGCTATTTCTGTGAGTCAAGAGAAAGTATATGAACTGATATTTAAAAAAACAAACGTTCCTTTCCAATCGCTCCAGACAAAACCCTTCTAAATTATTGACAATAATATTGTTAGGAATATTGTACCAACAGCAACAAATCCCAACATCGTGTGACATACTAGCCTGGAATGCAGGTGTCCTTTTAGGGGGTTCGAGTTACCTTTATACGCAGCTTGATACCGCTGCGACGCCATGTTATATTTAAGGTAGGCGGGAATGGGCCATTTCCGAGTTGCTGTTTTCCTCTGGTTCAAAGCGAGTCCTGGTGCTCAACCATTCAAATGATAATGAGTTTGATTTGCATGAAAATACCCAACTCATTTCCATTTGAATGGTTGTGCACCAAGACTCGCTTTCAACCAGAGGCAAACATCAATTCGGAAATGGGCTATTGGGCGAGGGCAGAGAAATTTTTTTCCTTCCCCCTCTCCCCTCATTCCCCACCCGCTCGGTAGCAATTCCTTTCTCTCCCCAACCTTTCTCTGCCAAAAGATCCAAGATGTCGGCGAAACAACTAAGGAGCGTGCGTCTGCTAAAATACGCCTGCACCGTGGGCTAGTGAAATGCATGTACAGTGACAATGCAACGGATTCATGGGCGTTACGGTGAAATCTCCACACTATGTGTAGTCCAACATTTTTGCTCGCGTGTTACCTCCGGAATTCCAAAAAGATTGGGCACTAGTTTGCACGTCCCTCAAATTACATCATATCAAAAATTTAACCCATCCATCAGAGAGATCGCCTAAAAGTAGTAACTTAAGCAAATTTAGGCTGGTTTTGTTGTATGGTAACTGGACTGTGAACTGTCAAAGGCTGCCCAATTTCCATACGAATATCTCTAATTCGGAAATAGTGTCCCCAATCCGTGACGTCTCTTTTTTTTCTGATTTTTAAAAACCCTGCTAGATGTTTGCAATCTAACTAAACAATCTCAAACTTGCTAAGTGGCGTAATTTTGATGTGCTCTTTCTTGTAACAGACCTTTTGCATGAGTGACACCAATATTTGTATAATAACACTTCTACATCTTAAACCTCGCACTGATGCTTTTTAAGCAAAGGATTTTCCTCGTATATGTAAAGCTTTGATATATCAGTATTGTCATTCAAATATTAGTGCCACTTATGCAAAGTGTCTATAGGCCTTACTGTTTGTTTGGGCTTCAACAATCACAAACTCTTACCTTGCAGCAGATGTTTTTCGTCGGTCTTCGATACTTTCCCAGTTTCAACTGACAGTTCGGACACACGTGCTCCACATCTTGAAATCGCTTCCAAAGAAACGGGACGAGGCAGCATCCGCCGAGACATCCCAGCAAGCACAGCGCTGCGGCAAACACAATTGTCATTTTACCAACCCTATACGTCACCACGGTCATCACGTGATTCTTGCAGGAGCCACAGAACGTGTAGAGAGACTCGTCTTTAAAATCTTCGCTATCATCAATATGGAAGGACGCATTGTGAACGACTGGGTTTTCTCCATCACTATCGGATTTGTAATTTAAAGCTGGCTGAGAAGACACTGTGTAGACCAATAGTAAAAGCAATAGTTCATTTACATTAGTGCCGGGTGAGAGAAACGGATACCGGGTGGCTGTATAATTAGTGTGAATGTGGAGAGCAGACCGGCATTCAGTTCACCTTTTAGTTCCTTCGTGGCAAGTAGTGTTACAAGTAGTGTTAGCGAAGTAATGTCCGGTGATGCAACCATTCCTCTGGCAGTATCGCCGGGTTGCATATCGCTCTCCAGGCGGTGGTTATCGTGAGCAGTTTGAATGTTAGACCATACATCTTTGCAGCAAAACAAGGTTATCATATGTCTGACCAAGAAATCGACGTAGTTATTAGATCGCAAATTATCTTCATCTTTTGATCTCGCCCACGCAAAAGCATGACGGAAGCAATATTTAATCAGAGCGCGTTACGTTGTAAAAAAGAAACCACGATGTCCGTCAGAATAACGACTTTCGAAATACGTTCGTTGGGATATGGTTAAACCGATCAAAATTTAAAGCGAATAGCGAAAAGACCTTTTCTGAGTATTTTTTATTCGGTTGTGGTAGAAATGAACAATTAGAAAGTCAACTCATCGAGATGTTTTACTGCGGCATATTACGATCAAACTTGCCTTATATTTTCCTTTTTTTTTGGCATTTTTTTCGCATTTTTGGTTACCTTTTTAAGGGGAGGGCATAACTTACATGAAAGACGTTTTGATAGCGAGCCTGTCGGCAATGGCACATGTTTCCGTTATTGCAAGATCACATTTAATCTTGCGTGGATAGCTTGCAAGGATATCTTGAGTATATTGACAAACTTATATAAAATAAAAGCCAATTATTTAACTTAACAGTAATTTCTAGGGTGTGACTGATGAACATTTAAAGCAATAAGAAATCTGACCGGAATTTTCTTAATCTTCTAAATTTAAAAATGTCGCTTTAGGTTTGCGTTTGAAGGAATATGATCGATTACTGTCGCCCTGAAGAAATTTTTCTCACCAGTTTCTTGTCATTAATATACTCCCTAAAAATTGTTAAAATTTATGGTCGTACCTGGGACATCTATGCCAGTGGCGTTTGCAGATCGCATCTCTGAACTACTCATGGCAACGTTACGCTACCGCAAGCTCAGCCCAGTTAATTCAAGGAAGATTTAATTTCGACTTTGAGTGAATGAAGCGAATGAGCCAATGGCGTGCGACCTAGTAGAGCCTGTGCACTTGCAAGTATTCTTTTGTCTGTTTCGGAAGACTATTTTCGTCCCCACTGTTCGCGGAACGCAGAGATTGTGAATAGGCTTGATACTACTAGTAATTACTTCTTTATGATCTTTTCCTACTTGAACTCAAGAGTAGAGAATGGTACTCCCAAAGACAACATCACATGCGGTATGAGCGACTTTAAGATTCGCCACAGCGAGAGGTGCTTCTAACGTCGGGACCTCGATCAAACGCCCCCGGCGTTTATGTTAAACTGAAATGGACAGTTTGCGGAGTGTGAGAGGAGCGCACACGAGGCCGCGAGGGATACCCTATCGCAGCTTGCCAAGGCCGCTTTAAAGTTCCTTTTGTCTTCCGCGTATTGGAAAACCAGTGAATTTAGGCATGCGCAGACCAAATGCATATAAAATGAAAGGGGGGAAAGTAACCAGAAGCAGTACCTCTGGACCTGTTTGTGCGTTTTGCCATGACAATGAATTCCACGGGGACAGACTTTAAACGAACTGTTCATAGTACGGATGCCTAAAAGGTTTGGGCTCCATGTCCTCGGTGTAAAGATCTCCTTTAATATCGCCGATGTAGACGGATAAAATACCCAATCGGAAACACAGGACGATTTCTAACATGGCCGCGTACAATCAGCGCCTGTGATAGAATACCGCTGATCATTACACTCGGAGAGAACTGGGAACGACGTGTGACTTGGCTACCAAGTTTTTTCAAAAAACAAAACAAAACTGTGTGCTAGCGATATACCTGTTTTTGCAAATTATTTTCTTCTTTAAGGACTTCAAAATGTCGGAGACAACAAGCAATGATAAGGAATTCAAAATGACCAAAGAGGTGAGGCAAACCCTTTCTCCAAATTTCTTGAGAAATGAGGCGTCCTGTCGGGGTTTTTCTGTAAAATCAGCTTATTTGTACCACAAGTAAATACAAAAGTCATAACATCTTAAGTAAGTTACTAGTATTTCATTAGCTGCTGTTAATAGCTTAAACATTTGTAACGGTAACACGGTCTTACAACTAGTCGTTAGCATTTGTTGACTTGTTGTTGTTCAAAGGTTTAATTTTTAAAAGCATATCATGATCACACCGCTCCTGCACAAAATTAATTTGAACAAAGCATTGTACAGATTAAATGCAACAAGTAGATTGAGTCGAAATTGGGATTTTTTTTTTAATCTTCTTTTTTGTGCCGCCGAATGTCCTTCCCAAACCTATCAACTTAAGGCTCAGCATATGAGATTTATTGTTCCCCGCCAACGTGGCTGCCAGGTGAAAAAATCGTATACATGTAGGCAAAATTATTATTAATATTATCTTTATCTTTATCTTTATTCCTTTGCAGGAGCTTGATAAATTTGAAAAAGCAATGAAAGATGAGCAGTTTCGCAAACTTTTAGTGGAATATGCTAAAGAGATATCTGACCCAGAAAACAAGAAGGTTGGTGTAATTAATTTCCTGTGGGATGCAATAAATATATTATTAATGAATACTTAATTGATGCGGTAGGCTGCTGTACCGTTGCCCTGAAAGGTTAATCCCTCTGTGGTGTAGTAAATTACCTTGTTGCATTTTTGTGCTGCAGAAATATGAAGAAGAAATAACACAGATGGAGAAAATGAGAGGAATGGACGTAAAGTTTGTGAATCCTGAGGTACACCAGTAGTACTCCCTTTTCAGCATACACGTTTGGTATTTCTCTTGTGTCTCAGCAAGAACTGTGGGTGTAGACATGCTTTCCACCAATCAAAATAAGACTCAAGGATAAAACGTATTTAAAATTACAATAAAGCTGGCGTATATTTTCATCAAATCTGAGTGTGCCTTATAAGAGTACACTGTGCAATGAATGGGAATGATGGCTCCATTTTTATGCACAGGAATCTTGAAATCATTTTGAATATGCTGTTTTTCACAATTCAGAAAAGAAAATATCTTTACTTCAAGAACACAGTCTTGCCAGAGATCTGACGAGACAAATGCTAAGTCCTGCTTGTTTTCCTTGAATGATTTTAACCACCTGACAAAAAGTATTTAAGTCAACAAACAATGTTGACATAATCACTTTTGATCGGTGACACCAGTCAGTGCGTGCAAGCTGAAGAAAATTTTCTAATTTTTTGCAACCATTAAATAAGTTCATCTAAAAATGTGCATAACACCATTAATATTATAAAACCGATAAAAGCCTGAACTGTGCACTTAAGAAGCAGTGCTCAAGAAACACTCTCCTGGGCCTGGTTTCCCTCCCTACTTCTTTCATGCTCACCTCACTTCCTTGCGTGCCTTATAACTGAACAAAGCAGGGTTAAGGCTTTTTTGTTTAATGAATTGATTGTGGAGTGCGGGTTAGCAATGAATTGAAGAAGTGATCCTCGCACTTTCTGGACAATTTAAGCGAATGTCTCATATATGCACTTGAAAAATTCAAGTGACTTCAACGGGATTCGAACCCACAACCTCTGCGACGCCGGTGCAGTGCTCTTACCAACTGAGCTATGAAGCCACACAGTTGAGAGCAGGTCAATTTGTTGGGCTCATGTGTGTTTTCCCGTGAAAGGAATGATGAATGAAATGACTGAGGTGCTTTTTTGTTTGTTAATTAACATAACCAACTTTGTATGTTTTTCTTCCTTGTAAGGATGGTTATGTAGTGAAGACAACTGACTATAGCAGTGGCATGAAATCATTTATCAACATCTGTTCAAATCAGCACATTGCACAGGCTTCCTCTCAGTATGTGGAGAAGGAGGAGAAAGGAAAGAAGTAAGTAACCATTTTGAAGCACGGGAAGGGTAGAGAACTGCCATAACCACTCTGACTAATATGACTCCACTTATGACTCCGATTCTGACTCAGACGCTAGTCAACACCAGCCTTTAATCAAAGTTGTGATTAAACCCTTCTTTATTCCTTTTTGTTTTTGTTTTGTTTTTTTTTTGGGGGGGGGGGG
>BLFK01000333.1:530558-555832 GCA_014634185.1 Astreopora myriophthalma | reverse complement strand
ACCAAGAATATATTCAAACCACAGCAAATGAGCACATCCGGTATATTTTCTCTTTCGTTCATCCCAGGATAAGAAATCTAAAGTCAACATACAATAACTAAAAAGGTGGTGGTTCATTTTTCTTAACCATTGTTACCTAGCGCTGCCTTACCCTGTCGATGAAGAAAACGGCTCGGCGAAATTTGACAAAAGCAAAAGACGATTAATTGTTACGTTGCCGGTTTTACCCTCTCCGATGCTAAACCTCTTAAAACAAACTGTAGGTATTTGCTTGTTTGAATGTTATATAGTTTGGTTATTTGGTGTTTGTGTGGTCAGTGTTTCAAGCCATATTGTTCCACTTTAGCCGACAAACAAGTGGAAAACTTTGACGAACCGTTTACCATTCAATTCACAGGGAGAGAGAGTTGACAAAGAAGAACAGACTGGGGTAGAAAAAGAAGGAGAAACTTCACGGAGTTCCATCGAACCTTCGTCGACAGCAAATAGAGACGACTCTGCAGGAACTGTGGAAGAAAAGTTCGAGTTCTCATCCGCTGACGCTGGCATTGCTACCGGAGACGACAGTCAAATTCAACTGGACAGTAAGGAAGCAGATGACAACGAGATTCGATTCAAGATTCCTGACAGCTCTTTGGGTATATCTCAGTCTCACTCTGTATTGATCAATTCTTTCTCGGGCTCTAACTCTTCACGATGGAGAATTGGAATAAAGCTCGAGTCATATCATTATTTCCCTTCGCAGATGTCTCCTTGCCGTGTTTCTTTACCTGCCCGCCTTACAGCTATCATCAAGATGATGATGTAATCACATTCGTCATCAATGTGCCAAATATAGCCCTTGACTCAGTTTCTCTCGGTTTCAACAAGAACAAGGTTAGTTTATAAGCATATATCTTTCTTTACGAACTAGTGACAGGATGCTGTAATACTGGTTCTTCACCTCTCCCTCCCTCCCAACACATGGACGCCCTTCACCCCCCCCCCCAAAAAATTGTGAAATATCACAGGCTGTAACAGTAAATGAAGTAGCAAAGGGTGTAACTCTGTAATAACGTTTCCCTCCATCTCTACCTGCCTATGTAGTCGAAGAAACTAGCCACGGAAATAACACTTTACTTTTCATTTATTCAGCATTGCATCTTCAACAGCGAACCGGTGACAACCGCTCGTAAAGCTTAGTGAGCGCGCGAACTATTACACCTCCTCCCACAAAGAATTTATTTCCCCTCCTCATCCAGGCGTCTATCTTAGTTTCTTTCTACTTTAATAAGTGCGCCTTTGTCTGCATTAAAGTTAATTGCATGAAGTCAAAATTTTCCGCCTGAGATGTTGACTCTTGTTCCTCTTGTTAGGCCTACATCAGTTTTCCATCCGGGACTTCCCAGCGTGGAAAACTTCCTTCCCCCGATTTCGCCCTGTACCTTCAGTTCCCGGATGATCATGACCTCGACACAGAGCTCTGTAACATTGACGTCAGCGAGGAAAATCTCGTTTTGACACTGCATAAATTGGATTCACGCAAAGGCGTTTGGGACAGTTTTCAGGCCGGTTCTGGAGAGGAAAATTTGGAGGTAAAACGAAACAGAAGTTGATTCGATACAGTTGGTGTAGTCTAGTAAATATGATGGGAAATACTCGCTAACTCTTGGTTAAATCGTGCACGATTACGAAAGATGTTTTATGTGAAATATAAGGAAAATTTCACTGTGTTCAATTCTCAGACGAAGTTTTTTGTAACCGAGAAGGCTGTTGATCTGATGATGGAAGAAATTTTTGCACAGGATCCGTGGGTAAGTACCTTTTTTTCCTGCGTGCAAAACGCTATCTAGTCGCGGTTAAAATGAACATAGTACTTGTATACACCTTCAAATAACAAAGCACACCGTGACAACACAGTTCCTTGTGGAAGATTTTTTTTTATAAGAGCACAACAATGAATTTGTTTTCTGCAAATCCGTCCCTTTCAATCGAGAACGTCTTTGGCCTTTGCCGAGAACACTCAATTCCTTCAGTACTGCAATGATTTAGTTTTAAATTTTACAAGCATGCTCGATTAAAGTTTAAATTCAGCTGGTACTAAACTTATTTACCTGTCGCGAGTTTAGGCAATAGACCACTTGCAATTTCAACCCGCGGCTTCGACGAAGGACTGTGTAACGTTGCTGTGTCTCAGTGAAGGTCGCGCATTCATTGCTCTTTTACTCTCTTGCTCTCTGAACGTTAAATCAAGGCATCTCCAAACGTGGACGCCAGCGTGAAAGTTGAGTCTGTGACAGATGAATGTCTTAGTCTTGAAGTCGAGACCACTCTGAGAAACCGTAACGTCAAAACGCAACAAAGATCTAACGAGGAGGAACCAAATACGGAATACATGGCAGAAAAATTCAGTTCTTGCGAAGAACCAAGCACGGAACTAGCGAATGAACTGCAAAGGACTAAACTTCATTCCGTGAACCCGAAGTTCAATGAGTCCAAGGGAGAGAAGTTCGAATATCAGAGGAAAGAATTCGTAAGTTCCGACCCGGAGGTGATTGATGCTGAGGAGGCCACGGCGGAAAGGAGAGATGACTTTTTCCCTACGGATTTTATTAGCAACGCATTGAGGAGTGGGAGATCGATTCTAAGGCGGACGTCCAGCACATCTACCGATGATTCCCTGGGAGACGAGAGTGAATTTAACGGGACGCCGGAGTCTCCAAGCAAGAAAAACGTTCGCTTCAATTTGAACCCGAACGTTCGTGTATTTAGCAACAGAAAGGGCAAAAAGAAAAGGAGATTACAGGCAAAACTGAAAGCTGAGGCCCGAAAATATTCACAGGAAAGTGAAACAAGCGGGTCTGAACAGAGCAACGGGACCTCTCCCGTTGATGTAGGGACGGGATTCAACGGGTTTGGGGTTGAATCCCGCAATAATAAACGGGATCTTAAAAAGGATAAAGCCTTGACCGCAAATGATGTGGAAACTGAAATTAATGGTCCCAGTGACAAAAACGGTGAATCATTGGATTCTTTGACCAGTGATAGCAAATCGTTTGGATTAACAAACAATTTGATATTTGAATTGGATGACTGAACAACGTACGTGCAGCGCGGTTGTTTTGCGGCGTTCCCGTTGCCGGCGCTAAAGTGCTCAATTATTACTTTCAACCGCAAATAGCATATGTCAAACGTGTTCTCTTATCACGGGGTATTGTGTACGTATTTACTTAAAAAAATTGTTTGTGATTTTACTCAAAACAAGTATCGAATACCCTAAGAGTTTTTTAACTTAGTGTTAACCTTGACTTGGAAATATTTATAGTGGCTGTAAGCGGTGTACTCCAACCTCGTTTTCATTCTTCCACGTCCTCTTCCGTCCCCCACCCCACCCCCCAACCGTCAATCAAACACGACCCTAACCTAACCTTCCATCCGTGAAACATGCACATACGATTCAAGCGGTTGACAGTAATATAGTCATTGTAATTAAATTATTGGCTAATTGCTATTAACGGAAGGTACTAAAAAACCACTGCTCCAGTAAAAAGCGCCTACTAGTAAAAGTTTTGCGAAAACCCCGGCGCCTTTGGGTATTAAGGGTTTTTCTTAGGAGAGACATTTGTCATCGATATTTTTTCTGGCCCCAGTTGTTCGAACGGTGGATAAATTACTATTCACTGGATAACTCAGTTGGTTTCGCTAGCGCTTATCGGGCTGGACAGCAATTTATCTATTATGATAACTGCTCTGATTCTCTGACAAGTCATTGCCATTAATACTTTGTAATTAAAGGCCGCTGTTTACATGTGGGCAGAAAGATCCTATGCTATCCAATTCTATCCATATATCTCGTGTAACTTCATTATGATAGTAACAAATTCTAATAACAATCGCACTACAATGAAGAAACGAGAAACAAGTGGCCTAGCCCTTGAAGCGAAGACAAAACACTTCGTTAGCAACAGTCGGGTTGTTAGGTAAGCGTCAAGAATGTACGTATCACCTACTGATCAAAATTAAATTAAATTGCCAAAAAAAGGAGAACGAAACTCAATTAATTTCTTTTCGCTCCGCGGGTCCAAAAGGTAACACGGAGATGGTAACAGCTGAGTCAGTTCCGAGCCGAGATCGACGTCCTTTCACGGACAGCGATGTACAGGGCAGCAGGAAAATGCAGCCAGTCGCTATAGACGTTTTCTACTGAGGAAAGTTTTCCGCATTTTCTGTTTGTTTCCTGGGAATGCACGCACACTGTAAGCTCGTGTAATTAGGTAAGGTGTTACACACCTCAAATGTTGTCAGCTGTTTACAATGCCGGTCCGGACACAATTCGATGGATCGTAAAGCGATTTTACGAAGCTTCGCTTTCTAAAGTAATCGCGCTTCCGCTAGGGCTAATGAAATCGTTCTTGGAACACAAGCAGCTCGATTTCAAATTGTCTCAGTTAGACAAACAAATGATCGAGACCATTTTACCACAGCGAGCAGCACCGGCACTGAAACGAATGACACGTGATCGCTCCAGTACCGGTTTCTATTTTTTAAACAGGCCCTATAGTTGGAAATAAGTAACAACACCTTGCGTGGCAAATAATTAAATTACTCTGACCCATAAAATGGAATTCTAGAAGCCGGTAATTAGACCGTTTGGGTCATCCATTCCAGACGTAACTGCAGGCTTCTTCCTTTACCTACGTACAGTAGTAGGAAAAAACGATCAGCTTAAAAAAAATAAATGTGCTTGAGGAAGCTAAGCAGAGCGCGAAAGGGGGAAGTGGCTCGTTCGAGCTGAAAATGCGACGTTAGTCTGTAGAAAAACCATAGTGGTGTTAGCACCGCAGTGCACGGAAAAGGTGACACTCAAACATTATAGAAGGATATTACATTATAAAAGGAAAGCGCCCTAAGGAAAGGTTCTAGCCTTCTAGAAGCAAGCTCAGCCAATAATGAGATAACACTCGCTTCACAATTTAGAACTAACTATATACAATGTAACAGCGCACGGCAAAACAATGTACTTTCATGCAGTATCAAAACAGGAAAGGCTTAAAATTGGGGGGGAGGGCTGCTTTTTCACTGAAGTGCTTGGTTAACCCAACAATTTCAGCGCTTTAGTAATGTTCAACTTCGTCAGCATTACAGAAATGATTCCAAGCCAACCAGAAACTTAAGATCGTTAATATTGTGTAGCCGTTATTTTTCGGCTAGAATAAAAACGTAAAATAAATAACTTGACACAAAGGAATAAGTTTTCAGTGTGCAAAGATGATGGTATTTTCCTCAAAGGATGCAAGAGAAAGGTCTGGAAAGAAATGTCAATTCTGTTATGTCTTTCAATCAACGGCTCAGTGGTCCCTCGCAAAAGTTTGGTTGTTAAGTGAGCTTCAAGAATGTTGGCGTGGGGCTGCGAAATAAATTGAGTTTTCAATAAAAGTGGAAAGAAGCCGTCAATTATTTCTTTTCACTTCGCGGGTCCTATGCATAACAGGTGAGTTTCCAATACAGGGCCGTTTTCATTTAGCGAGCATCAAAACCGGAAATTTCAATACAGAAAGTCTGAATGCAAAGCAAAGTCAGTCAGCTTAATCTGCGTTCAGCATAGAGGACAAAATTTCCGCCCTCTTGCTACTAGTTGCCTTTGAAATTTAGATAAGTTACTGTTCTCGTCATTTGTGGTTACATTGGGAGAGGCAGTTGTGCTGTTTTTGTGTGTTCTCCATTTTGCTACACTGTGGATTACCATCTCAAGACCTTATTTTTCTTCGTTTATATACCCGCCCTAGTTTAATTCCCAAGAGATCCTCCATTGACAAGTAAAATCGCTTGGGGTTAGCCAGAGTACAATCTATAAAGTCACTGTTGGGAGTAAAAGGGATAAGCGCCCCTGTGCATTCTGGGAGAAATAATGCCGCTTCCAGGACAGATCCCAGTCATCCAAAGCAGAAAAGAAATCCTGTGAAAATATCTGATTACGACAACAAAACATGCATTTTACAGAGAAACTAGCCCCATTTTGTTTTCCTCTTCTAGGATTTAAAACCAGTCGCTGCTAAGTATGCCTTTCTCGATTAACACACAGTATAGGCTGAGGCTTTTATGCAGAGTTATACAGTTTTGTTCGACAATCGCCTTGATCGTGTTCATCACCTATGTGCAATTCACAAACCTTAAGACTGAATCACCCGGCTTCCTGCAACGGGACAGCGGGTTGAAACCCCCGAAGCCACGCCCATCGTGTCCATCGTTTACATTCACCACACCCGAGGGCTGTGTCCCGTGTCCCGCAGGCACATTTAGTTTTGCTGGATGGAGAGAGTGTACGCCTTGGCTAAATTGTTCGCAAATTGCTCGTCATGTCCACCCCAAGGCACGGATTCCTGGAGGACAGACAAAACTAAAGTGGCGTGCAGACTGGGACGGTCACGATGTTGTATTCGTTAACTGCACACGGCGTCGCAAACGTGTTTGTGCAAGGGGGCTGTCTATTATGGCGAAGATTCAAGGGGAATTTGTCACGCGCCTCATCGGCAGGTGTCACGATAAATGTCAGGTTTGTATAAGGTAGCAGAGGGACGTCTTCATTCCCGAATTACCAGGGCATCCTGTTAACTAATGGGAGGCTAAATTAATCCAATTTGTAACTCAAGAGAACCGCGTTTTCCTGCACTTGGTGATTGGTTCCATAATGGCCGATGATACTTGTCACAAGTAAAATGACCACATTCTCAATATGCTGTTTCATTTAACTGAATGATCGCCAAGGTGATATGACCAAGGCTGAATTCAAGAAAAAATTCGGGCGAAAGCTCGGGATATGATAAAACGGGAGTAAAATATCGATGGCACTGACTGAGCTCCGTATAATGGCTCCTTACTTCTTGCTACAAACAAAAAAACAAGTTTGTTTACGGTGTCTTCGTCGGCTGTGATTGTCCAAACTAATTCGTTTGGTTAATGACGCAGTTCAACCGAAAGCCCTTGATTTCTGGATTTCATAGGTCGGTTTCATAGAATCTCGTCGTCTCACTGCTGGTAAATAGGATTCTTTTAACGAGGTTGCTGAACAACATCTCAACAACAGATCAATGTGCTGCTCTTGCAGGTTGTCACGATGTTTTACAAAAATGGATCACCAGCATCTCTGAATCAGCTTTTAAAGCGTAAAGAGCTCTTGAAGTACAACACCATTCAGTCAAGATTCCAGCTTTGCGTAGACTACGCCAGGATCATTGTCTTCCTTCACAACAGTCCTCTTGGAAAGTCTGTCATGTGTGACACAGCTACATTGCACAAGTTGCTGACACAATACCTGATAACCGATGATTTTCACTTAGTTGTGAACGACGTAGACGCGTTGGCACAAGTCACCGAGGAAGGCGTCTGCGGAAAGAAGCCGGTTAACATATCTCGTTCACCAGAGCTGGAGGTAGAACTGAAAAGCGTTCGGAAATTCAATTTGCCTCTAAAATACGACCCAAACATGGACATTTGGAAACTTCCCTGGGTCGTGGAAAGGCTACTTGGTAACATTCGAGGGAGCGCTTTTGCAAAACGGCAGCTGAAAGAGTTGTTCGCTAAATGTCGCGTGATAAACCCTCAACAACGGCCATCAGCAAACGAAGTCCTACAGGAAATGCTGAGGGTGCAGGAACTCGTACTTACCACACAATGATCGGCATCGGCTCTCTTCGAGGAATGTCCCGACTTCAAGTTCCCGTTTTGACCCTCTTCCTGGAATTGTTCTATAGGCAGTCCCTGGTTCAAATCCTGAGCTGCGCTTGTAAATAGCCAACTGTTCTGCCTTCTTATCTGTATTAAGTTCATTTGTATCATTTTTTTCATAGGCCCTGAAAAGCCCCTCTAGGGGAGTGGTCAATCAAGTAATTGACCACTCCTAAATCATGAAAGTTACGACCGATTTTTCTTTTTCATTTCGCTATTTCATTTGCCCTGGCAACATCATTTTCGGCCAACATGATTTGATACAACGCCAAATTGTTCCCGAACGGGTTTTCGAAAAAGGTCCGTTGACTTTCGACCATTTAGAATTCATAAACAGCGGTTTGTTTATCTCCTGAAGCCCTGATTTTTTCAGGCTTCTCCTTTCCAATTGCTTAAATTGGAAAATTAACTGCGATGATCATTATTCACTTTCATCTGTATAATATAGTTAACAATTATTCACCGAGTGGCGAGGTAAATATCACTTTTCACCGACACTGAGTTTCTTTGTTTATCTTGAAGCTGTTTTCGATTGAGCTTTGTAAAACCGAGACCAGAGTAATCCACAAAGCAAATGACGTTCTGAAGGGAATCCACCCTTGAGCTGACCTCAAATAGAAGGAAAAAATACAGCAAAGGGGGCCCGCAGCCCCCTCTGTCCCCCCCCCCCTAAATCCGCCCCTGCTAATTCTCAATTTGGTTTTACTGCCCAATCAGAACACAAAACAGTCTTTCAAGGAAGCCGGCACTCGGCGCGAAAATGAACGTGAGTAGTTTGCCATTTGGTTGGTTGCAAAGTTTTTTTATTCAATCATGTGGAAACCAAAACCCGCAAAGCAACGGCGTAATTACTTTCGACGTTTAATTAAAAACTGTTCCATCTCGAATCCTATCTCAATGGACCTTATTCTCATGGTTGAATTAATACTGGAACGACTGACATGCCCACCATTTCACTGATTAGCCTGCATAGCAGGCGTATTTCCTAGCAAGCGCGTGCTAAATATTCCGATCGAGTGTTTTGGTTGCATAATGGACTGGTAAGATCGAGGAACTGACATGCAGCAAGTAACAAAATGATAAACCAGCGATGGTACATTTTGGTACATTTATTTGCCGCTCTCGCAAACAATGACGTGAAATGACCAAAGTTTTTTGTCTGATGTGAGCGCACGACGATGAATTATGCATTCTTTCTCTTAACTTTAACGGCGTTAAAGGGGGTTCGAATCCCGTTGGAGTGACTTGAATTTTTCAAGTGCATATGAGACAATTGCTTAAATTGTCCAGCAAGTGTGAGGATCATATCGTCAGTTGATTTCTAGCCCGCACTTCATAATCATTTCATTCATTCATTCATTCCTTTCACGGGAAAACACGCATGAGCCCAACAAATTGACCTGCTCTCAACTGTGTGGCTTCATAGCTCAGTTGGTAAGAGCACTGCACCGGCATCGCAGAGGTCGTGGGTTCGAATCCCGTTGGAGTCACTTGAATTTTTCAAGTGCATATGAGACAATTGCTTAAATTGTCCAGCAAGTGTGAGGATCATATCGTCAGTTGATTTCTAGCCCGCACTTCATAATCATTTCATTCATTCATTCATTCCTTTCACGGGAAAACACGCATGAGCCCAACAAATTGACCTGCTCTCAACTGTGTGGCTTCATAGCTCAGTTGGTAAGAGCACTGCACCGGCCTCGCAGAGGTCGTGGGTTCGAATCCCGTTGGAGTCACTTGAATTTTTCAAGTGCATATGAGACAATTGCTTAAATTGTCCAGCAAGTGTGAGGATCATATCGTCAGTTGATTTAACGGCGTTCATACCAATTTTGTTCCTGGACAGTTAGTAACTGTTTTACATGCAAGCAAAAGCGCGAAGTGATTTCAAGAACACGAATATATGTTTTCAGATCGTAGGGGCACGCGCATTAAGTTTCGAGGTCGAAGTTTCTCCGACTGCGCGTGCTGAGATTGAAGAGAAAACTCGTAAACGTAAGTCGTGCTCGTGCCGCAATCTAAAAGTTCCTGCAGCATTGAGCATTGTTGTGTGCTGGAGCCAATATTAGAGACTTTAAGATCCCCGACGGCGACGTCCATAGAAACGTCATTTAAAATTGCTAGTTTACGTTTTTGCAAATTTTTTCGTGGTTATTCCAGTTCGTTCAACATCCACAAACTATCCGAACTATCTAGGAACTGAATTGGGAGCAATTAAAGGTGTTCAAACTAAGAAACAAAATCAAAATTCCCCGCTGTGTACTCGCGTTTTACGTAGAACTTGGGACTTGGTCATTAGTCGTGGTAGATTGGCAGAAAACGGGAATTAAAACGCACGTGCAGTGCCCTTGGTTTGCTCTTTAAAGTGTATAGTTTAGTAGCGTTGTCGCTGACGTTCCCGTCGCCGGTAGATCTTAAGGGTCCCTGTTACCTCCACTCGCTCAGTCAAGTTTGCAGACACGTGTTTGTAAAACAGTGCGCATGCGTCGCGTTCTAGTGTCCGCTTCCCGCCCGCCGTCTTGAGACCGAAGTGTCTTTCCTCTCCATCAAGAGATCCCACGAGATCCGCGCAGGTCAACTGAAAAAACTTTCAGTTGACCTGCGCGGATCTCGTGTTACGTCCTCGAGTAAGTCCAACGTGACTGTCTTCTGTGTTTTCGTACGCTAAAAGCCCAAAAAGAAAGATATTATCAAGAGTAGATGGTAAGATTCTCAGTTTTCATAAACTCCTTTATTAGCAAGTAGCAGCATTAATTTTGCAAACGTTTCAGGGAGGACATAATTAATTCAATCACCGTTTTTCCACGATAATCGCTAAGTCGATGATTGTGTTGATTAAAGTTAATTCCTACGTGTTCACGAAAATGTTGCTTTAGCTTTCTGAAGCTCATTTAGCTGCTTGGGTAATTTCATCGTTTGGCGTTTTGTGCCGAAAGAAATTATGTTCGTGAAGTCATAAAATTTAGGGGAAAATATTCATCCACTGAAAAGAAACATCGATCGGAAAACAATATTGTATTTGATGACGTGTATGTATCTAGATTCAAGCTAATCAAACAAGTAATAGTTATTGAAATTTCAGGTATATGTACCTGTGTGTTATCTGTTAAAAATGTGTCGGTGCGAGTAATTGTTGTTTTGCCGGAAACTGCGATAATTAAGCAAAGTAGCAATGACAAATTGCTCGTACGGGGGGAATTTTATTTGCATCCTGATATTTGCTTCCAAACATAGGTGGAATACAATATTCTCAATAATCGGCGTGCATCCAAGCCAGAGGAACCTTTTTTCTAATAGCCTAAAAGCCAAAAGCACCAAATTATTTAATTACTGCCAACACTGTATTGGTTGAAGCTACAAACAGTTAATATCGGTAATGACTTCTTTAATGATGTGATCTTTATCGACCTGAAGGAGGCCTTTGCAACTATCGAACCTGACAATGTTCTCATTCGGGAGCCATGAAATCAAAGTGCAGGGCTGAAAGTGGACTCAAATGGTTTGAGTTTCGATCGAAGCCAGGAGTGCAGCGTAAATCGGCTCTTGTCATACTCCGTCCTGGTTTCCTGAGCTGCGGTGTCCCTCAGGGAAGCAATTTGGGTCCATTACCATCCTTGGTTTATATCAACGATTTACCTAATTGCCCAATATTAGCTTCACCAAGAATGTTCGGTTGCCGACGACACAGCCGATTCACTGACAGACCTCGAAAGTATGATATATTTAGAGATTAGAAACCTCCACTGCTGGCTCATAGCTAAAAGATTGGGTCCTATTTAATAAGATTGAGAAGAATGAAGTCCTGTTAATTAGTTCTCCTCAACGAATCTATGCCTTTGCGAGCGATCTGATGAACGATGAGATCGATGAAAATTGATCAGTGGGAAACGACGAAGCTAACATCCCACGTGGACAAATCACGTAGACGAAAAACTAAGCTTAAAAATGTCATCGGCTACCGGGCGCCCTCATGCGTATAAAAAGATACATATCTCAGTGAAAGAAGCACTTACCAAGCGCTGATTCACATTTTTTCTTATTTCCGCCTGGGACGAGCTTAACCTTTACCCGCTGAGTGATAAATTGCAAAAACTGCAGGACCTACACGGGGCTTCTTGGGTCATCAAAAGGTCTTGTCTACGACACCAGTGCCAGTCTTCTTCTCCTCCTCCTCCTGCTCCTCCTCTTTCGTGTCCCAATATAATTGCACAGCAGTTTTGAATAATGTAAAACATGATTCTTCCTCAGGGTACAAAACTGTTTTAGATGGCATGTGTTTGTGCGGACGGAGGATACAGCGCAAGCTCAGGCCCTGGTGTCGTACTATTCAATATTCATGTACGCTCTCTTTGGCCGTATTCACCATTTGCGTCTATTTTACAAGCACTGGATTACAATTAAACAACGTCCCGCGATGGGACATCGAGACACTCAAACCCGCAACAGTACCGCCAAGCCCGCGGGCGGTGTGTCCATCCAACATGGTCTCCACAGTAGAAGGCTGCGTGGAATGTCCTCTAGGCACGTTTAGTTTCCCAGAGTGGGCTGAATGTAAGCCATGGTTGAATTGCTCACAAATTTCCCAGGAAGTTCAATCGACGAGTCGCTTCCAACACGGAATAACTAAACTCGTTTGGCATGCGCACTGGAAGGGTTACCACGTTGTTTTTGTCAATTGTTCAGCGCGCAATGCTCTAAAGCGAGACCACTGTTCCAGAGGTATGTCCAACTTGGAACGTATTCAAGGAAAGTTTGCTACTCGTCTTGTTGGGATATGCCATCAAAAACTACAGGTACGAAAGACAGGATAACAGTTTAAAAGTACTATGTGTATCGCACTTATATACAAAATATTAAACCAGTTGAAAGCACGTTTTCTAACCATATTTGTTTTAGTCCTTTGCTGTCGTCGTTGTTGTTGAATTCTACGCGCGTTCATTGCTCATAATAAATTAGAAGACAGGTGCATAAATTACTTCACTGCTGACATTTTCCTCTCTTTCTTTTAATAAAACAAACAGATGTCATTTTTCATGAATCGTGCGCCTTGTTCTTACCAAATGTTTATGTAGGCCGTGATCTTTTACAGAACAGAAGCTCAGCAAAGTGGAATTTGTTTGGGGGTGGTTAGGTTTGGCGGAGCGTTCACGGCACTCACCTCTTACATTGTAACAATCTCTCCCAGGCTCGATTCCCGGACTTAATGTACTTCAGTTTGTGAGTCGAGTTTGTTGGTTCTCCGGATACCCGGCAAGTTTTCCCCTTTCCTCAGAAACTAACATTTGATTTCATTTCATTTGTAGTGCCTCCAGCTAGTGCTTCAATGATAAATCAGTTGACACTTTAGTAACACTTACTATTATTACTTATTATTTTTGTTTCTGTGTTATGGTTTTACGTACAGTAATAACAGCCTAACACATGCATTTTGAAGTTCTCAGTTTCAGGAAAAAACAAATTGATAGCTAGACACTGAATTACGGGCAAATCCAAATCCTCAGTGTTTACCGAGTACATTTGTCCTCGGTGCTAATCCCGAATTCAACCACACTACGCTTTGTAAAATAGCCAGCTGTTTGCAGCTTCGGTTTGTTACTGTTGTCATGTTTATTTGAATTGTTCCTTAATTGTATTACACGACCCCACAAGCTTCAAGCTTTAAATACTGCCCGTTGTATAAATAAAGGTTCTCTTCTTTACTTCGCTTTTCTTCACTTCACTTCAATTTTCTTCTCTTCTCTTCTCTTCTCTTCTCTTCTCTTCTCTTCTCTTTTCTTTTCTTCTCTTCTCTTTACTTCATATCACTTTATTTCACTTTTCTTAGTCACAAATAGTACTTTTTTTCTTTTCCCGCTCGTTTAAACCCAGTATTTTTTTTCTTTGACTGTTTCAGATTGTTACAATGTACTACAAGTATGGCACGCTACGATTTTTACACCAGCTATTTCGACGTAAAGAGCTTTCCAAATATGACAATATTCGAATAAGAATGCAGCTTGTAGTGTCGTATGCCAAGGTCCTGAACTATTTACACAACAGCCCAATCGGAGTCCGTGTCATGTGCGATAGTCCATTCTTAGATAAGTTACTTGATCAGTACTTGATCACAGACGATTTTCATTTGGTCGTAAACGACGTCGATGGCTTGGAGGAAGTAACCGAGCAAGGGGGATGTCACAGGAGACCCAACGCATCGCTTTCGAAGCAAACGGAGACAGAACGACAAGGATGGGCTAAAGACTCTGAACCAATGCCATTTCAACTGAGACCGGCATTTGACGAAAAGATTGACATTTGGAAAATACCTTGGGTCGTGGAAAAGCTCCTTGGCAGAGTGAAGCGTAGCAATTTTGCAAAACTCCAGCTTCGCAAAATAATGGCCGAATGCCATGCCATTAACCCTCGACAACGGCCAACTGCCAACGACGTTTTACAGGAATTACTTCGAGTACAGGCACTAATCAGGTGAACATAATTCAAATAGTTTAACTCATGCCACCGGATGGTCCCTTTGGTAATCGTGAGTATAACAAAGAAAATTTTCGGCAGTCCTGATGATAGCAACAAGAGCTGAGAATAATGCAGCACTCGCCAGGTCGTTTCACAAGATGATTGTTAAGGAGAATTTATTTTAATGGGAGTGTGCAGCTGATGGTTCGTCAATGCCAAAGAAACTCTCCTTTTATTATCATTATAGTGAACACGGTGTTGCAATGCCGCCTGTCGATTTACAGACATCACCGGCTTTTGGTCATTGCTCAAACGGGCCGGTAGTCGGTTATCCTGCGAAGTCGCCGGTTGTGTCCAGGATTGCACCATAATGAGATGCATTTTCCTTGTGATAAACAGCACGAAGTGTCCTGTCAAGTTTAAGCGTCACCTAACCTAATTAAAACAATATAGGGTTAGGGCTGGATATGTTTGTGTTAAATATAACACAAACCGAATAGCGGATATAAACTCAGCTAACGAACGCATTTTTACTAAAACTTAACGTTCGATTAACAAAATCGATATAACAGATTACTGTTACAGTTTCCGGGTAGTAAATTCCATTTAGAAACTTCTTGTTTACCAAACGTGCTATCTACCGCTTGTCCTTTTAGAAATCAGTGTGTCAGATCCATATCTTTGGTATCTTGTGTTGAGTCTGTCCTTGAATAACCCGGTGCAACTAACGAACCTTGCCTGTTTTTCGCTGAAAAAGTGACAATGCAGAGTTAAATCGTCGAGATGGGATAACTGTTGCATAAATTGTTACATTCTGTACAAACATTCCTGCATCACATTGTTGACATTTACCGCGTACATTCAGTTTGTTGGTCTTTAGAACAGTCTCCGTATTTATGATCAATTTAAACAAAGAGTCGCTCCAAATTAATAGACAAAAGAAAATTTATTAAAAAAAAAAAAGAAGTGTGCATTTTTGCGCGGTACTGTTAAGACCTCATTTGCATTGGGGGAAGTGGCGATGGAATGTGGAGCAATCAATCTGTAAGCAATCAAGATTCGGTTCTGCGAAAAAATTACGAACGTTTACGAAGACCAGACAACCAGAGAGGAAGAGAGTTCGATGGAAGCCTCTACACTGAAAGTTGGATGTAATGCACCAGTCAATTGAAACCCCGGCCTCCCCGACCCCCGGGACATGGCGGGGATTTAACGCTTCCATAGCCGGGCTTTAACGCACTTTTAACGGCGCTTTGGCCCCGGTGGGCGGTGGATTTAACAAAATGCCATTGAAACCGGGACCGTGGGGCGGTGATTTAACAGCACGCGATCACCTAAAGCGGGGGCGACAGCGGGGACTTAACATGGAGGACTAAACAGCAAAGCCTTACATCTGTTGAAACAATATAATACGGTAAATCTGTCATTTCAGGACTGAAATTCACCTCTGTTTTCATGTGTGTAGATAAAGATCATAGTAACCAAGATAGTAACCACCTATTCTCTGCAAACTATAGGTTATTGCATGGAGGCAGCTTTGGTGTAAAGTCAGCTTTCGTTAAGAACAACACCAATTGATACACATTTTGTTAGGGAAAGTTGTCTACCCACTTTGTTTTAATAGGTTTTAACGGATTGAATCGTAATGGAAATATTTTTGAAGGAGTGTATTCACATTTAGAGGAAAAGTTGCCTACCCACTTTGTTAAAGTTGTAACAGAATCATAATGAGAATATTTTTGATGGAGAAGGTACAGTCGAACCTCTCCTTACGGACACCTATCTGATACGGACACCTCTCCATAACGGACATTCCCCTTTGTCCCGAAAAAATTCTCACTCGTTTTCAAAAAAAAAAAAACCGTCTATAATACGGACCCTCTCTAATAAGGACAACGGACACTAAATCTCGGCCCCAGAGAGCGAAGTCATATAAACTTAACCTCTTTATTACGGACACTCTTGTGATCCGGTGTTGACATATAGTTTTGTGCACGAGTTTGTGATTACGCAAGCATCAACGTTTTATTCACTGATCTTCAACTGGAGTTTTGAAAATTGTACTTTTATTAGTACCTTTTTAGGTGAAGCATTGCGTTGTACGTAGTTCCTTTGCTTTCAAATAACTGATTCGTATAAAATATGTACTTTACGGACTGCTGGATTCTCTGTTAGGTCTAAACATTCTTCATTCTCAATGGACTAAACTGCATTTTTAACACTGGAATAAACTCAACTAAAGGAAAACAAAACGAAACGAAATGTGGACGTTCTACATCTCCATAGCGATTTTACATGTTGCTCAACCTTTTTGAACAGATGCTTATGGGAATATAACAGCTAAAAAGAAATAGTTTAACCAATCAATGTCCGGGAGAGTCCCTGAAGGCACCAAACCTTTTCTAACTTTTAACACTAGTTCATTAGGAGCTATTGCTCTTTTTGAATAACTTGTTAGTTCTTTTGTCCATCCCCTGTCCAACCAGACACGTTAATGTCATTGTATACGCTAAATTATTGTCCTCGTTTGTTCGAGCGGAATTCAAACAATAAAAGAAAACAAAACATGTCTGAAAAGGCGACAGCGTTTTAAAGTTTTACCGGATTTTGCTGTTTTGTCATGCTTAGCAAATGCGCATGCGCCAACTCCGTGTATTACAAATTAGTACCAAAAAATATCCTTACCATATGGAAGACATGACAACTATAGTCGCAAATATATATCGCTCCAAATCATAGTATAAACCAGAAGGAGCTGAGCTGCGAGTAAGTAAGGGATTTGTCACGTATGGTCTAGGGGCCGACATTTCTCTCCCTCACTGCCTATCGGGGATAGGTATCCGAAAGTGGCAAGTAAAAGCGATCCGCGGGCCGAAATCTCGGGGAGACTCGTCATGGTACGTCGCTCAGGCTTAAATGTCCAGAGGTACCGCTACCGCTTCTGCATATTTTTCTTTAGGTATTTAGTATGCGCGTGCGCAACTGCCCTTGTGTACCAATATGCCACGTGGGAATAAATTAATATGTGCCTTCAAATCAAGATTACTTCCAGTCTGTGATAGATCTATTGTTGAAAAGAATAAAGAGCAGAAGAATAAGTCGTAATTAGGGTCTCTCCGTTGGGAGGACCACAAGTAGTTAATATTCCAGTTAGCAGTGATAGTTTTTGTCAACATAACAAGTTCGCATTTTGTTCAACAACAACAACAACAACAACAACAAAATTTTATTGAAAATTAGAAATATAACTAATTACATTACTTTTCCCCCGCAAATAGCTTATGAACTAATCGAGGCGGGGAAATCTGAGGACATATTACAAGTACAAAGTTTATCTATATATAGATGGACTAAATAAAATTGAAGACACTACTATACAGTGAATAGGATAAACTAACATAAAACAAAGCAAATACATTAAAATTATGACGAGAAGCTAACCTAAAGTCTTAAATAACTCAGTAAGACGGGAAACTTCGACATAATCATCTTGACTGCAAGAAATTTAGTAATAATTTCTTTATCTTTTTGCGAAAGGACGAACGTTTGAGTAGTTTAATCGAATGAGGAATAGAGTTCCAAATTTGGGCACCGATTCTCGAGAAGGAGGCATACATTTTATCGGTTCTAGAAAACTTAACATAGAACGAGTCGCTAGAGACAGATCTTGTTCTGTAGTTATGAATCTAACTTGTTTTGACAAACTGACTGAATATACTAACTGGTGCTGACTGTCTGTTGATATCATACAATAAATAGCTTCAAACTCTAAAAAATAGGCTAGGTAGGGGAAGGAAATTCGATTTGAGAAAGAAGGGTACGGTGAGTTCGTTAGACTTCCTGAAGTAAATAAGACGTAAGGCCCGTTTTTGTCGAGTTACGACCTTTCTTTGAAATGTCTTTGTTTCTGTTCGTTCGTTCGTCGTATCATTGTGTAACCCCGTTCGTTGGTTAATGACAAAGAATTGGCTATCGCAGTTCTTTGTTTCCAGCTGAAGAGGTACTATTTGAACCAATTAACAGCCATGACCGCTGCACGTTTAGACAATAAAAGATTGTGATGTACGGCGTCGAACGCTTTCGACAAGAGCTGAAATCTAGTCGCGGAGTTAAAAACTCCAATCCCAAAGAAAAAGCACGCAGATCTCCCTCATCAGCTGGTTCGTTTGTTGCCATGTTTAGTTTAACTTTTTGAGGAAGTTCTCCCCAGTTTTATATAAATACAAACTGCTAAAGTCACTCGCGGGATTTTTTTTCCGCGAGGCGTTTGTTTGCTGACGTCATCAGCGTGCATCATTGGGAATTTACTTGCTATGTTATAATTATTGTTGTTTGAGCTGCAATGTTAGGGACTTTAGGGACTTTAGCATCTACTACGGCGACGTCCACGGAAACGTCACTTAAAACTGCTAGTTTACGATTTCCAAATATTTTCGTGATTAATCCAGTTTGCTCAACTGATACAAACTATCCGATCTAGAAACTGAATCGGAATGAACGGTGTTCAAACTAAGAAAGATCAAAGTGCTCTGTGAGCAAACTCGTGAATTGAACACGTAAATTAAATTATTTTTCAGTTGGATTGTGTCTATAATTTTTGGCATGCTGACTATTCATATAACTGTCGCACTCACATGTTTGCCCGTGTTAAACATACATTTGATCCTACCAAAATTCTTGGACCTTCAATGTTGGGAGTTGCGCCCGTCTGCACGCAGCCTTATGTAAGCAGGAAATAGAACGTTTCTACTGCTGAAAATATCTTGTTTCTTGAGCACGGGAATGAGTGTAAGGGTCCTTTCGGGTGGAGAGACCTTTTAACCGACTATTAAATACCATAATATTCTGCGATGTGCAATTTACGGAACGCGCTCAACTGCCCACGCCAGAAACTTTAGGGAGATTGGTGCGCGCGTGATCAAGTTGTTTGGGTAGTACATATTTATTTTTTTGGCAAGTACATATTTACATTCATCTCAGGGCTCGTTCAATAGACCTAATCGGCTAACGCAATGTTGTACCCAATTCAAATCCTTTGTACATAAATTTTTTTGTTCTAAGTATTTCCGTATCATTTAAATGTGAATGCTACATTATAACACAAATACAATAAACAAGGAATCTTAACCCCGGGAGATCTGAATTGAGTACAACATTGCGTTAGCCGACTAGGTCTATTGACCATGTTCTGGATAAGAATAAACGGAATAACCTCTAGATTTTTCTTGCGAGGTAAGTTAAGGGAGATTTCTCAACAACATTTTGTAGGGAAACGATGCTGAGAGTCTCGTTTGAATTCTGATAACACCAAAACGCTCCAGGACTAATTTTGAGGTGTAAAGCATCGTAATCTTATATTGCTGAATAAGGCCAATTCACAGACGCATGCAAATCGAGGCCTAAGCACAATATCGGGATATTTTTTGAGATACTTAGAGATTTTAACTGGGACTCCCAGTTAAAAGTATTGATGATGCTTGGTGAGGGTGCTCGAAATAAAGTCATGAAACAAAAGTTGAAATAGTCTAACTTAATGTGTTTAATGAAAGTGCATCTGTCGACATGTGCGGCATAAAGTATCCGCTTACATAGCGTCTTGTAATGCCTTATTTTGTGAAAAGTATTTACCACTTTTGGAGGAGCTTTACCGTAAGATAAGATGATGAAACACCTCCTTTCCGGCGGCTTTTGAGAAAATTGACAACGTTTGGAAGACAAAGTTTGCTCAAAACTGGCAAAGCCTGGCCATGACTTCCGGGCTTCTGCTTTTGACGAACTTTGGGGCCATCTTTGGCTCAGCCAATACCGTCAGTGGAAGCTACAAATAGGCATAAAAACGTGGCGTAAAAACATGATCTAATTGGCTGTGCATGTGAAAGGTAGCATGCTTGCCACCCTTGACAGCCAATTAGATAATCTTTTTACGACACGTTTTTACGCCTTGCTGCAACCGAAGGTATGTGTTTGCTCAAAATAGAAAAATAGTGGCCACGCCCCGGTTACACCTCAAATCCACGCCACCGTTTAAAACTGGGAACGAGGTTGCGCCCCTTTTTAGTCACCAATCCCACACCAAAATGAAGGAAAAAAAACTTTATTCACATCTTGGAGAAATTGTTTCAGGTTGTTTACAGTAAGGTTTGGCAGAAAGGTGTTAGCACCTTGCAAATGAGTAATTCTTCCGCAAATTCTCATCTGCATGGATGCCATCTGCCGTAAAGCTCCGGGGTAATTTTTCTTGTTGTAGTACCGTTTCTGTCGTCGAAAACTGCGAACAAAGTTCGAGCGCACTCCTGACAAGTCGCTCGCGCGGAAACGCACGCTTGAAAATTCAAAATCCGTTCTTGTTATCCTGAAGAAGTATGTCCCAGCAGATTGGCGTAACTGTTCCAGATTCAGAGACATTAAGCTCTGAGAAGTCTAAACGTTTTACGGTAAGTGAAGACAACGAAAAATTTCTCCATTAAAAAAAAAATCATCGATGTAAGTTAAGCTTATTTGCTATTTATACACAGCTTTAATTGTACGTGTCGTCCCTTTCGATGTTTGTTTTTGTTCGAGCTGATAGCGTTGTCAGATTACAACGGAGAACACGATAATCCTTCTGTTTACAAGCTCTCTCTATTCACGGATTAATTAAGCTTTTCAATGCTGCAAATTTGTTGAGAGGTGAGGTTTTATTGGCGTACAACTATCAGCTAAACAAAAATGGTGAAAATCTTTTTCTCGCGAGCTCGCTTGTAAATTTGTCACAGTGTAAATTATTTCTCGCCTGTTATTAACTATAGTGGTAAATTAAGCTTCACGGAGAAATTTCCAGTTATGTCTGATTCGGCCATTTTTGCTTCCTTCAAGAATTGAGGGACATGGTCTTACATGAAGTATAGTACAATTTGAAGTTTCTCCTACTCAAAATATTAAATATTTTAAAAGGTCGCTGGACTTTGTCATTGGCTGAAAGGTTGAACCGTCAGATGGAAGTTGTTTTAATTATAATATTCAAAGCAAGGAATTGCAGGAAACGGTCACACTCATTTTGATGAGATACTAGTCAGATCTCACATCCTCTAATAAATCCATCAATTCAGGATGCAGCTTGTATAGAGGGTCACCAAAAATAAATGTAAGTTTTTGCATACTTCATTTTGATCGGTTGGTACATAATGATGACAGATTAAAATATGACATAAAAGCATCCATAATTTATTGACCAACTATTGAGGTAGAGAATTCCTATGGGTCCTCAAAAACCTTGAAAGTAAATTTAAGTAATTGAAACTTCTTGCAGTCTCTTTATTCTTAACATTAGTTGTTCCATCAGCTCTGAAACAATATATATAAATGGACAGGGCAGTTTGTTCATACGTGAATCAAAATAGCCACGAAAAAAAAAATTAATGTCCTCAAGAGTATACCCTTGGCAGACAACATTTTGTTGTTGACCAATTGGTAAATTTACAGTGCAATCCTGGAAAGTCCAAAACAGGTATGGTACAAGAATTGCAAATTCATGATACTGCAAAGCTGAAAATACATGTGCAGTATGGTACAAACCCTTATGTAGATACTTAGGAACGGTCTGTGGGGTACTTTGCAGAACTGGTCTTCAGAAATGACAGCCTTGCCTTGAAAATAGCATGTGATATCCCCCTGCCTCATACCCAGGTGTCTCTCAAATCATGCAAATCAGCGTTCAAAGGAAGATGGGATAAAGGGCATTTTTCATATTCCCAAGATGTCATTTGCTTCACGCTTGTTTCAGTGTGAAGGGCCTGTGGAGGAGCAAGGCACTGATATCCATATTAAAATTAATGTATTTGATTAACTACATTATTTTCAATGTTGTTTTTCCCAAGGTATATAAAGTTTTAGTCAACCTTCCAGATGGACGAAGTTACTTTATTTTCCGAAGATACAATGAATTCTATAATCTGTATGAAAAGGTGAGCTTGGTTACCTAGGAAAAGGTGTGCCTCAGATCAAGTCAGTTTAGATTTAATATACGTATGTCCATGGACGATATGTGGTTTTGGCATACTACAGGCAGAGGAACATTATGCATTACAATATTATGTACTCAGTGCACTCTTACTGGGTTTAACATGCTTAGTTATGTGTATTAAAATTATGTGTCTTAGGTATGTGTATTAATGTTTCTATGAATTTTTTATTTCAAAAGATTTTTTCTCCGAGGGATTTTTGTTTGATTGTTCTGAGTTTTTTAATCCCATATTGAAAAAGTTCTGTAACTTTTCACTGCAATTGAATATCTTTTTTTAGTGCTTTGGGTCCGGAAACTAAGGAACAAATCAAACTGGTGAAAAACAAAATTCACTTTGACTCATATTTAGAGGTCATCAACAATCCGACGATACATTTTACTTCAAAATTCTTGCTATAGTTTGATAGCCAGCTTTGTAAGCTTTAATTTGATATGAGGGCTTAGCTACCCACAGTTCAAACCGGACGTGCTACATAGCTTGGACGTGAGACACTCCTGAAGGTATACGGCAGGGCTTGAGACTAACCGTAGCCAACTAGCCACAGACTAGTAAAAATTCCATTTTGGCTAGTGGTTTTTGCACTTCACTAGCCATTTTGGCTAGCAAAAATTTGTGAGCACTGGAGGCCCAGTTCACAAAACGAAATTGAGTAAAAGCGTGCAGAATTTAAAACATTGACTATAATAAATATCATATATATAATTTATTGGCCCAAACAAGAACTTTAAATTACTAATTAAAACTGCGAAAGAATGGTTGACTTTTTTGTTTGTTGTTTTCCCTTAGCAAAAAGCGACGAACAACAAATCTACTGCTTGCCGCTAATGATTAGTCACACATGAAATCAAGCCTGGGAGAATCTTTTGTTCACTTCACAGTAACAAATGTCTGCGTCTGGCTAGTGAAAAATTTGTTTTGGCTAGTGGATCAAACCTGTCACTAGCCAGTGGGCTAGCAAGCTGTAAAGTTAGTCTCGAGCCCTGATACGGTACCCTTGAGCTGAATAGCAAAACTTTTATCTGTTATTTTCAGATCAAGAAGGTGTATCCTGACTTGCATGTGAAGTTACCTGGCAAACGACGACTTGGAAATAACTTTGATCCTGGTAAAATAGGCACACATCTTTTTTTCTGATTTTCTGTTGTTCTTTAGTAATAGGCCATTTATCCAAGTTCAGTTCAGCCTCTTTGTCAAAGCAAGTCTAGTTATAAGTGTGAAGCACTAATGCCAACTCTCCCGAATATGAAACGAATATCCCGGTCTCCGAATAATCAAATCTCCCGGATAAAATTACTTTGAACCTTTTAAAGACTCTACTCCACTGTAGACTCAAATCGCATCCCCAAATCCCAAATTAAACGAATTTCGATTTTTCAATCTCTTCGCTGTTTCTTAATGCATTTCTGCATCTCTGACTTTCAAAACACATGTATGTTGAAAAAACTAAACAAGAAGGCTTTCTTTAATCGTTTGTTGTCATGGCCAATTTATAAACAATTGTTTGATTGGATCTCCGTTTAACCAATAAAAATTCTCGACATAAGTGTTCTCATGCCTCTGTCTGGTGGGTTGTGCCTGGGGGGCTGGGGGGTGTTGGAGTCCAGATGAAAAAAAAAAAAAAAACCCTCCAGATTTTGAATCTCCAGAGGTTGGCATCTCTGGTGAAGTCTTATGAAAATGAGTCTTTATTCATTATGTAAAGTACCACTCCTTAACGTCACAAAACTTTCACACTTGGACTCACTCTGAAAAAGAGGGTGATGTGAATTTGGAAATGGCCAATTAACACAGTCTTGTAACTTTGTTTGTTTTGGTTTAATTACTTTATCAGAGTTTATAAAAATGAGGAGAGAGGGGCTCAACGAATTTACAAGCAAGATTATCAGCCATTCAAATGCAATTGAACAGTAAGGATACATATTTTAAGCTCTCTGTTATATTTATTGTTGTTGATAAAGGGATAATCATTTGTAAAGGGGAATTCTTGATAATGTAGGACCTGCCGCCTTCTACACAGGGCAACTAAAGTAACTTTCTTTATTGTAACATAATGTTGAAAATTAGACACTCTAAAAAGTGTTTGGCCCTTTACAACTTCCATGGCAAGTTTTATATATGTATATATCCAGAGGACATTGAGTGAAGACGAAATCTCACTAGATTCAGTGTTCCTGTCAGGGTGAAAAGTTAAAAGAGGGAAAATTTGCATATATTTATAATTTTGAAATTTTAATTGGCAATTCATAAATAATTATTCATAATTGTCAGTTTCAGTCACCCTTGATTTTACGCTAATGTGCAACATGAACAATGCATCTCTTAACATGTCTACAAAGTCGCAAGTTTTTCACAGAGTCAACAGTCTGCAAAATGAATGTCTCTCACTCAACAGGCCATTTTACAGTTGTTTACTCAGTGACCTGGCCTATGAATGGCAGCAAGGTGGCCGGTAACCCTGTATTGATACAGACTGCATTTCTTTTATCATGTAAAATGTGTTATTGTAATGCTAGCCAGTCTGCATTTACATACAGCTGTAAGAAAGGCTAAGAGGTTTGTATCAAAGCAAAGTCACTGGCAGCCTCACTACTATTTGTAAGCCAGGTAACTCAGCCACAAACTTAAAATGGTCTGTTATTGCACTGTACATGTACGTGGCTTTGCTGTGTGTGTGTGTGTCTGTCTGTCTGTCTGTCTTTATGAAACAGGATGTGGAAGATGAAAAATCACAGGGTGAAAGAGAAAATGACGGGGCAGAATGCCCTTTTGTTGAGGCCTTGCTAGAACACTGAGAGTTTATGATTCTGCATCATTACTGGAAACCCAATTGAAAAAAATCTGTTCATTTTTCCCTCAGCCCTGACGTCCGTCTGTTTTTGTCACTGGATAATCCAAAGAATGCTCAAATCAATGATGAGGCTGAGCCATTTGGTGCTGATGAAGCTGATTTACTGGTAATTAAAGATGTAGGACAGGGTTAGCACTAATCCAGCATTAAGTGCGATCAATACCTACCGGTATATGTTGTCATGGTGTTTAAGCCAGATTAGCGCTAATCAGGGTTGGAGGAACTCGACCTGTTACTCCTTCTGAGTCAACTTGGCAAAAAGAAACGAC
>BLFK01000333.1:508058-528058 GCA_014634185.1 Astreopora myriophthalma | reverse complement strand
TTCCTTTAAAATGATTTTTGGCATAATTTTGTGTTTCCATGATGACTATAACACTCCAACGCCATACCCCTTTATAGTCACAATCTTATTTTAAACTGTCCTTACACATTGTAGGGTTTGCATTATTCATTTCAAACAAGAGACAAGCTATACTTTGTTTTGGATTATGTCAATGGTGGAGAGGTAATTTGATAAATTTTGAAGTTGTATTTTGCTTGTTTCCTCCCTAGCAGCTCTTAGTTTAGCCTGTGTAGCAAGTGTTTTGTGGGATTTCATGCAAAGAACCACCGAGGAACGAAATTTTCGATGTTTTGGCCATGCTCTGGTTTTGCAATATTCAGAATAACTTCTGACCTTAATTTTGTGCTCCTTTTCTGTATTCAGCTCTTCTTTCATTTACAAAAAGAGCGGTATTTCCCGGAGGCAAGGTTAGTGGTAATAGCAGGGTTCGCAGGGTAATGGAAAACCTTGTCAAGTACAAGTCAGTATATTTACGAAGTTGATTTTCCAGGACACTTTTACCAAAAGCACAAGTTGGGGTAAATTTTCTCAAAAAAGTCTTCAATACCCAAATCTCACCAGTGTTATTGGTGTTCATTTTGTTTTTGGTTTTTTGTTTTTTTCAGGGCAAGATTCTATGCTGCAGAAATAGCGTCAGCGATTGGATATCTTCATTCACTTGCAATAATCTACAGGTTACAAATCGTATCTTAACACAAAATGCACCAGTAAGCTTTCCTGTCACAGCTTATCAGAGGCACATATAACCTTCACTTTGTCAGCCCTTTGTGTTTTTAAATTGTAGAGATCTGAAACCAGAAAACATCCTTCTGGATCACAAGGTTGGTGATAGAAAGCAGTATAATGTTAGGAAGTCCATTGCCTATGAAGAGAATGTTCAGAAAAGGAGGCATACAGCAGCTCTCACAATGTCTCACATTGTGGGTTTATTACCCTTCCAGACAACAACAACACTAACTTCAAAACTCGTTAATAATTCATGAGCCTAACATCCTATCAAGACACCGATAAAACGTCACGTGCCTTAGCTTTATACCCGATAAAACACTCCTGGTTGGTATTCTGTATATAGAGAATACTAATAAGGAATAACTTGTTTTTCTTGTATGCTAATCATTTTCATCTCACAGTTTGAACCGTTGTCCAGACTCCAGAGGGACATGCTTTTTGTGGGATGTTTTTGAAGCTGCAGCCAAATTTTGTGAAGTAAATGGCGCTTTTGAGTTATAGGATAGCCTATTCCAAGTTGTTTGAAGAAAAATTAAGAACTAAAGGATTAAAATACAGCCAAAAAACAATGGTTTAGGCGTCCTCCATCCCATTGCCCTAATTTTTGGCATACAGCATGGGGAAGTTTACTCTATAAGTTTAGTGCAGTTGGTTCAGCGGAAACTGGTCGCTATTTTGCAAAGTGACCAAAAAAACGTACAAACGTCACTCGTGATGTGTTTGCCAAGAGGACAGTCCGTCAATTGATTATATTTAATGTAGCATCTCTTTCGCTTTAATCTTAGGGGCATGTAGTTTTGACAGACTTTGGACTCTGCAAAGAAGGAATAGAACCGTCTGGGACAACATCAACCTTTTGTGGTACACCTGAGGTAGGCTGCAAAGGGATCGAATTTCTGTTAAAAGTACTGACGAGAATTTGCAAAGTTAGTTTGGACTCCTTCCACTTTTTTTTGTTTTTCTTTTCAAATTTTTATTGTCTTTATGGCCTATTGCGATATTCAGCTTTGACAAACTTTTGTTAGTTGACAAATCAGCGATGTGCGTGGATGGTGAAAATGAAAGAAAGACTTCCTCTTTTGTTGCTACAATAAGCGCCAAAAGGGTTGAGACACTTTCCCCTTTTAAGGAATCCTGGACAACTCCTTCCCCCAAAAGCTTTTCATCTAACTGCCCCTCCCCCCTAACAATGTTGTTTTCTTATCGCCAACACTTCCTTTTTCTATTACCAACATTGTAGGGGGGAGGAGGGGGGAGTGCAAGTGGAAAATGTAACGTGAAGGTGTTTTTTTCCTAATTGTGGTCTTCCCAGCTCAGTGTCTCAACTACTTTTGTCGCTTATTGTAGTTCCTGAACTTGACGTCGCGCGATTGCACCCTGGCTATACCTCAGCCTCCTTTGCTCTTGGCCTACACCGGAAGTTATAATTCTTAAAACAGAAATCCGTGGGTCAGAACATAAAGCAAACATTTAGATGATTATCAGAGCTCCGACAAGAAAATCTTTGAAGGTCTTTGAAGGCTATAATCATCGACACTTAACCCTTTAAGCCCTATGAGCGATCAGCATGAAATTTCTCCTTGTAATATCAATGCTTTGTAAAACATAGTGGTTATGAGAATTATGGACATGATCACACAAGATGAATTTGCTGGATATTTAAACAACTTCTCCCCACCACTTCTGTAGGAAATGAATAGGGGCAACAAGTGAGAATTCAAATCTTGACCGTAGGGTTTAAAGGGTTAAAGGAATGAATGTACTTCGAATTGCAGTACTTAGCCCCAGAGGTTCTTCGGAAGCAGGAATATGATAAAACCGTGGACTGGTGGTGCTTGGGTGCAGTCTTGTATGAAATGATGTACGGACTGGTGAGGACATGACTTTGATTTAGCTTTCAGTTTCCATTTGTGTTCCAGACACTTGAAAAAAATCCGGTTTGCGGTGAGCAAAGATGAGGGGGAGCTGTTGAAAACAGTAGTCGGCAGGGACGAAAATCGTGGAATACACCTACTTTTTTGAAACCCCAGCAATTTTTATTTGTTTTTACACCGTTGTTAGCCTTTTTGGGAGGCGAAGGGGGCGCAGACTATAGACTTCGTTTTCTTTTTTAATTCACTCCCGTCCAGTTAGCTCCATTTTGTTCTTTCCACAGTATTTTTCTTCTACCTAAAACGAAGATGGCAGTGAGACATTGCGCTCTCGCTCCCAAATAAGCCTGCACTGCAGGCTACAGCGGCGTTGTTTAGAGCGGTTCTCCAAGTGAATGTCGAAAATAATTTCGCGCTTTGTTTGGTTTTGCATTACTGCGCTTAGTAATTGGCTAAAAAATCTCGCGCCACATTCTCAGCCAATCACATCCAAAAGCAAAACCAGCGTTTTCCCGCTCTTAGTGCTGCATTATGATTGGCTCATGACGTTTGCTTGTCTGCGGCTTCTGTTGTGATTGGCCAAAGTAATCACTTTGGTATTGGTTTCACATTGAAAAGTGGTTTATTCGACCATCCCGTTAAATGGCCGACCAGCCGGACAGTGCAGGCTTCTACTGTTTAGCGTTTAGCGAACAGTAAGCCTCATCCTACTCTTTCGTCGCTAAAACGTTTGTAGAAAGAACTCTTGTTTCATACCGCATATCATACAGTGCGCATCTTTCTTGTTTCAGCCACCGTTTTATAGTCGAGACACGGCAGAAATGTATGATAACATTCTTCACAAACCACTTCGCCTTAGAACCAACATATCCGCCAGTGCGAGAAATGTTCTCGAAGGGGTAAGTTAACTTCTTTGTCTCAATTCAAATTTGTTGTGTTCTATGCAAAGTTGCCTTTATCGCAACACTCAGTGGCCAAAAATTCCCCTTAACGACCGTTATTTTATTTTATTTTTTTTTTCCACAGCTTCTTCAGAAAGATCGCTCAAAACGACTTGGAGTAGGAGAGAATGATTTTGTAAGTGGAATCGTTGTCCTTCAATATAAGTGTATTTTGTCAATCACTGATACAGGTATTTGGGGCAGGGAGGGAGGGGGGCTGTTGGATAACGTTACACGGTCCGGGTGAGTCAATACAACTGAGCGTACTGGCAGTTTGTAGCCTGCGAACGGAGACGTATCTCTTGCTGTCGTTTCTCTCCCCCGAAAAGTAAAGTTACTTTTACGGGGGAGAGAAACGACAGCCGGAAATACGTCTGCGTTCGCAGGCTAGGCAGCTTCCCGCCGGCCAGTTTCATGTGATATTGGTTTTTGGTGATCTTGGCAAGATCACCAAAAACCAAGATAATTTGCTCGATCAAGAGGTCATCGTGTCCCTCCATAATTTGTGAACCGTTGAAGATGAAAGCGGGGCAAGCGCTTGTTTCACATTTATGAACCTTTATATAGTGGTGGGTTTTTGGTCATGACCAAAGAAAAGACCAAACCAAATAGCGACATAAACCTCGCTTCCCGCGTTTGGTTCAATATCACCTTTCTTCGCACTTGGGCACCGGATGTGTGTTTTCTTGCGCGTTTATGTCGTCAACGGTTGGCGTTGCGTGTTTCCCGCGCTTGAGATCGGTTGCATTAGTTTCGATTGTCTCGCTTGTATTTCTGGCTTTGGTAAAATAAGCGCTACTCAAAACGGTGATCATGACGTTTTCTTATTTGATAGGAAGAAGTAAAGAACCACCCGTTTTTCCGTAGTATTGACTGGCAGATGCTTTATGACAAAAAAGTAGACCCGCCCTATAACCCCAACGTGGTAAGTACCGACGCCTTTTGTTTCGCCAAGTTTAGCTTATTCGTTAAAATTAGCCCGCACAGTTGGCGGGATTAAATAACGCTTGTGAGAGCTGTTTTTTTTTTCTTGCAGCAGAAGAACGGCAAAGCTGCCAATTAATAAAAGAGGAGAAAGCCGCGAATTTTTACGGCTCCACATCTCACGCGCATTATACCGCCAGCTGCGCACGCTATGTTAAAATGTTGTCACTTGTGATTTATGGTTTGATGTGGATATCCAAAGTATGGTAACGTTGAAATGAACTTTTCAGTCATTAGCAGCTTGCGCTCAAACTGCAATTTAGTTTTCTGCCCTCTTCGCCAACAGACGGGACAACTAGACTTGAGACATTTTGACCCTGAGTTTGTGCGGGAGCCAGTACCAGGTATGATGATGTTGGAATAACGATGTTCAGTGTCACATAAGAGCGGCTAGAATAGCGCAATAAAAGGGAAATTGTCTCAACTTGTCGGCTGAAGTGATGTCGCTCGTCCCATACTCCCCCGTCTTGATTCTGAAGGTCGCTACCCTTTCGTATGTTACTTTTCTTATGTTTGCGCAACAACTGTGAACATCGTTTTTGCTTACGCTGGCGTCGTACTGTAAACCAGCCCAGAATTTAGCGACAAGTGTTTCAGGCGCGTTTGCGAAACTGTTCAAATCCTTGTTCATTGTGAACTGTGTTAATTTCTTCATCTGTCATTTTTCTTTGTTCATGATAACAGGCTCTGTGGGTAAGTCGGCGGACTCGGCTTTCTTAAGCGCAAGCGTCGATGATCCAGATGACGCGTTTGTGGGTTTCACATACGTCGCTCCGATGGAAGAAGTACTTCACGAATGATTGAATTCACACCAATGATTTAGAAACAGAAACAAAACGCATGCGTTCGCTTACGTCCTATTTGTTGCCATTATTAAGTAATCGGTTGGTGCTCATGGTGCTGTGCCCTTCGCGCTACAAGGCCAGAGAAATGATAATTTGACTAACAGATGCGTGGATGATCTGTGTGTGAGGTTGGAGGATTGTCCTGTGGTGCTGTCTTTTTAGCTGAGGCTTTAACCAGAAAAAAAAAGGGGCAAAACTTCGAATTAATTCCTTTCGTCCTCATCACCCGGAGATCACGGTTCCATTTACAATAGGATGTCTCTTTCTGCTGCTCACATATACACTGACAATAATCCTCAGGCTTGACGCGAAACTGTAATTCTTACTCTAGTTAAATTTCTTCTGACAAGAGAGACAAGAAGTGTGCTCTACTGACAGAAGCTTGTATCTGCTGGTTGACGTATTCATCTCTTGCAAAAGGGTGTAGTTGATTTAGACGAGAGTAAAATACTGCTCTTGAAATAGTAAATCTTGCCTGACGACGACAGCTTAAGATTTCAAAGCAAGAAAGTAAAAGTCACTACGACTTGGTTCAGCGCAGTAATTTTCTAGCCATGGAGAGGAATCAGGCGCGCACGGGAGGCGCTAGACGAAGGAATGAGTGAATCAGACGTGTTCTCGATGCGGCGGAAGAGTGCGCATCATTTACTTTTTGCTTTAATTTTCACGCTCATAGCTTCATTGCAGTCGTGATGTACAACCTGATAATTTGGTAGCACAGGAAATCTGCGAACAAGTTCTAATTTGATTGGTCGAATTGCAGGATTTCTTACAGTTTGAACTTTTAGAGCCTAAACATCACAAAATCTGCCTAACACTTAACAAATTAGAAATATTTAGGGCCATTACCTTGCGAAACTCTATTTGCTGCATTTTTTAGCGTTGTGTGGCATGTTTGCTTTTGTTTTGTTTTTTTCATTGTCGCGCGTGTTTTTCACTTTTTGGCGCTTTCATTAGGGTGGCCACGATTGTCCCCCAGCAAAACGAAAACTCAGCTTCTGTTCTTCCAGACTGATTTGTTGAAGTAAATTGCTTTTCGTGCCAGTCCGAAAGCGAGATCATTGCAATATCTGGAATCGAAACAGATCACTCAAATCAGTTGCAAACGTTATTTAATTTATCGCTAATGATGCAGTTTATTGTTCAGAGAGTGGATAGATTTCGTATTTATGCAGTATTGATGTGAAACGGTTTGCAGTTGAGTGTTGCATAACCAAAACTTCGACTTCGGCCAGGAGTCGAACCATATACACCAATCAGAATCCAAAGCAGTGATGCGTGGAGCCGAGGCTTTGCGCGAGAAAACATGTGCGAGTCACAATTCTAGTCTCCCAGACTTGAAAAAGTGGTCAGATTATTTTCGGAATCAGTGAGCATGATAAAACCAAGCCAATGCAATTCTTTCGACGCTCGACTGAAAACCGCTTCGAATTAACTACTTTTTAAGATAGGTTGCAATGCCTTGGAAGGTGTGACGTCATCACAACTTGTAAGGAGAAACCAAACGCGGGAAAGAAGGGGAGCCAGATAAGCATAACATATCTCGGCCCTCTCCTATCTCCTCATTTGGAAAACACCCGTCCATTCATCTATTCCTTGTCTGTTCTAGACCATTCTTTCATAAAATTTTACCATAAGTCAAAACGATTTGATCGGTATAATCTACATGTGTGACTTTCTTGTTTGAAGTGTTTCTTGCTGAGTAACAACTACGTCACAGGTGTTCGCAAAATGCATAATGCATGAACACAAGAAATAAAACATGCGCTTCCGTCAATTGAGATGCATTGTCATTTTATCTTTCCCACAAGCGCACGTCATGCAGCACACCGCACGAGGGAGGCCGGCTGTCCCTCACTACACCCTTTTTACACGGTAGGGAACCCGGCTGTCCCTTCCAGTAACGAGGACGCTAACGGAAACGAGGCCGTCGCTTCAAAATGCAAATTCGCGTTATTTATTGTAATCACTGTCCGATTATTTCAACTCCTTCAGTATGTAAAATGTGTCTGTTATCCAAGATGTAGAATGAACTGGCAAGAGCGGCCTTCAAGCTTGGAGAGAATCTAAAATTTATTGTCATGTGTTGACGTTGTCCCTAAGCTGCTGATTTTGATCACTTCGCGTTAATGTTTTGCAGAGAACGACAAAGAAATGTGCTAAAATGTAAAACGTACAAGCAGAGCGCCAGATAGTTTTTTTCTTTTGTGGCGTTCCGATAGCGTTGCCGTCCTAGTTGCTAAAGCTCCCCAATAACTGAGCGCCCAGCACCTCGTATGTGCTCAACTGTAATTTGAGCTATTTCCAGAGCCAGAAATGCGCTGATCTGGTGCGTTACACTTTGGCAAAAGATGAGACAACACCAAAATTGGGGTCCTCCTAACAAGAAGGAGGGTAAGGTTAATTTCTGGAAGAGAGAGCGTCTTGCTTATATTCGATGGAAGGTGAAAACTACTCTTCCACCGCTGGTTACGTAACTTCACAGACGGCGAAAATTACGAGTCGAGTAAAATTCCCAAAAAGACAACAGAAATGGGTATAATGGTGAATTGCATTTTTGAATGAAAATATTTCCCTAAGCTGAAAGTGTGCTTCCAGAGATGACCCAAATCGTGAGAACAAAGCTGCGATTTTCCCCACATCGCCATTTTGGATTTGATGACGTCATACGAACTGTGATTGTGACGGGCAAGACTACGACGGTACGCTAGGGCTTAGTGCAATCCCTTATCTGCCACTGTTGTAATATTTTTCCTTTGTCTTGCAAGCTCTCGACGGGTGATTTGTTTTCTATATATTACTTTTGCGAGTTAACTACGCGAAAATACGTACGAGCCAAAATTACGCGTGTTCTCCTAATAGGAATCCGAAAACCAAGGAAGACGACTGATAGGATTTGCGATGTTACAGGTTTAAAACAGGATTAGTGTTGTTGCAGGTGTTCATGTAAAAAAGAAAACAAATATGGTAAATCAGTTTTAATCCACGTTTCGATGAACAGCCGCTCAAAACTATTTCTCTTAAAAATTTGGCATTCAACGAACTTTTAATCTTGACTCGCGTTGGATTTAAAATTTTAAGAAAACCGCAAAATAAAATTTCGCAAAATATGATACACACGGCGCGGCGATTACTTAAGTGTGTTTATCTTTGTGTAAAAGGAAAATTCAATATTCAGTTTTTTGGATCGTTTTTTTTTTTAATGGCATCTCTATTATAACAAGAGAAATCGTTTGTGAAACTGTCGGCTTTTGCGGATATTTTCCCGACACACAGCACCCATTTAAAACTCTTTGTACAACATAATTAGCATCCTTTCATTTATCTGGTCTTAAAATGTATCTCCAAAGCTTTGGCTGTTGTTGGCTTTGAACTGATAATCATTTCCAACCGCAACATTTTGGAAAATTTTGTCTAAACAACTCGCACTGATTTTCACTCTTCGTCCGGAAATTAAACAAAACGAAAGCACCTATTGGTCATACCGGTGAGTAATTTTGCAAAAAAAGAAGTGGAATTTCCTTAATTGTAGACTTCCTTTTTTTTGCATTTAATAAAAGGCCGTAATTCTATCAATTGATTAACGCTGTTTGCTTGTTTCTAGCAAGATCAAAGTAATTGATAATCGCAGTTATCTGAGTGCCATCTGCGCGCAATCCTTCTTTCTACTTTGTAGCTTTCTCGACCTTTGCAACAAGGAAAAATGCTTCACTGGAAATATTTTGCTTCGCCGTCAGTTTCGTAAAAGCAAAATTGAAACATATTCCACAACAGAAAAACTGCTTTAGTCACTTTTTAATAGGACTCTTAGCGACATTTCCATAAGAGCAAGAATTTCTTATTCCAACAATATAGAGCGAAACTCCAGCAACTACTGACAGGTTCAATAAATGCGAAAGTTTCGGAAAAATTCTTTGCAGTTTACTAAGTGCGAGATTTTTCGTATGTATAATTTCATATACTGATGGTTTTTTTGAATAAATTGTCATTATTTTCTGTAGAGAAATTTGCAGAATTTTGATACAAGTATATCCTTGCCATCTGCAATGCTTCCTTGTGCTTTATAGCTTTCTCAGCCTTTGTAATGAGTAAACATGTTTCACTATAAATATTTCGCTTTGTCGTCAGTTTTAAAAAAAGCAAAATTTCAACATATTCTACGAAAGAAAAGCCGTTTAAATGGACGCCAATAATATTTGTTGCTGAACGACCAAAAGTAAAATTCTCCCAAGGTACTTCGTGCGTCGTGTGACATGTGACACTTTTGACCCCAGCCTCCGAACGTCACCAAACAAATTGTATTAACTATTGAGAAATGTATTCCTAGGGTGGAAGTACCAATGTACTAGTATGTATGTATGTACTGTGAAATTCACGCTGTTCCTTTGACGCCCATCGATAGGCAAAGTGTTATTCAAAACTTGCGTGGGTGGTACGTCTTGGACGCTTTACTCGAACTCCCACGCGTTTTTATACCATCAGGAAAAAATTCTCTTGGTCGACGTCCTCGACCTTCGAATTGCCTTGGTCATCTGTCACGAAGTCTCCGGAGACTGTTTCTGCCTACAGGATTCCTCATTTGCAGCAAATGCAATGTCCAAGCAGATAGATGTAACGGTTCCTGACTCAGAAACCTTAAGCTCAGAGAAATCGAAGCGGTTTACGGTAAGAACTGTCATTTATTTGTTCCTTGTTGAGTGCACAAATTATCCACAGCGGCAAGTCAGCGCAGATGCGTATACGGCGAAATGTCGTGCTCGGCATTCCGGCGATTTTTGCAAAATAAGAACAGACTGAAGAACGCCTTCCGGATTTGTCGGCGTGTCAGTAGAATCAGCGGTGATCGCGAACGGTTGAACAGTTCTGCGAGGAAAGAGTGCCAGGAGCACGATCGCCTTTTGCCGTGCACTTTGCAAAGGGCGATCAAATTTCAAGTCGTAGGCGTAATCGCCGCGACCTTACCGGCAAAATCTCTGTTTCGTCAAAATGAGGCTTAATGCATTAATTCTTGATTTGTATTTGGAATTCTATCGGCAGTCTTACACTTAATTTTCCGACTCACCGCCTCTAGATCTTGAATTGGAATTCTTGAATAGATGGCGAGGCAGTATGTTTGTTAGCTGTGCCTTTGCTTACGTAATGAAATAAAGAGTTTTTTGGTGTTAATTTCAAGCGTTAATTGTGTATTGGAATGCATGCATTACCATTTGATTACGATTTCTTTCTTATTTTCAGCAGTATTCAACCCTTTGTCGAATAGAAGAACTTACACTTTTATATTGCGCTGGTCACACTTAGAACCATTTCCATAAATTTACGTCAAATACTGAAGTATTGCTTACTTTAATCACCTCTTATCCCACAGTTAACCCAAAGTTATCATTAAGCTGGTGCTGTGGTTACCTCCCTGTACAATTCTTGGCAAAAATAGATTTTATGAGTGCTGAAAATGCCTTTTTTGGTGTCACAGTGTTTTCCATGAATTGGAATTTATATGGACCTACATTTGTTAGCCCCATGTATCTCATTCACAGCATAAAATCTCTATTTAGTTAGAAAGCCATTTGTGTTTTCATAGATATTATTATCACTAAGTATCATCTGTCACAACTGACAGATCACACAAATTATTGCTATAATTTCAAAATTCAGCAGATACAGAAACATACAGAGAATCATGGTTTTGTGAATGTATGAAGCTAAATCTTCGCTAGGAAGGCGCATAATTTATGAAAATATATTTTTTTAATTCCACCCTTCATATTCACACTAGCTCAGAACTTTGGTTTCTTTACTTTAAAATTCTGCTACGTTTTTTATCAAAACAGTCCTTTGTGCAAAATGAAAGGAAATTGGGAAAAAGCAAACTTCAGCGGTGTACTTTTTTTATACCATGTATTTTAGATAACCTTGTGACAGTTAGTGATGACTGGTCAGATAGCAGACATTGTGGTTTTTTCATTTCTTTGCTTTGATAATCATTTTCTAAGCTGTGGTTGTCGTATAGTAAGGTAAAATTTGTGGTATCACACGATACGATTCACACTTTTGGTATCAGTAGCAACAAAAAGCCACAATATTGTTGTCTCTGTTAATACTTATTTTTAGAGACATTTTATGAATCTGGGGGGAAATTTGGCATTTGATGTTTTCTTGTCTGGTTACATGCAGCTGTCATTCAACAGTTGTGAAAATAGCAAAGGATGAATTGGTCATTCACTTAGATCACTGGCTTTCACACAGCCTGAAAGCTATGCGTACAATTAGCTCATAGAATCACAATCCATGCTTCGAAACAAGAAAGTGCAACTAGGAAAATGATATTAACCTTCATTGCTTAAGTTCATTCCAGACCCAAAAATGAATCTCTAGTACAAGGAGATACAGTTACTGTAAGAAAATTATGTGTTGGAACGTGTCACATTTATTCTTGATCATCCGGGAACAAAGGCTATCAATTATTTCTGTTTCAAAAGGAAACTAAAAGTATCGATGTAATCTCATATTCCTTTAAACTTAAGTGTTAATACTTTTGTAAGAATTAACCCTGACCCTGTGTTGAGAAGCTACAGCTCATTAAAAGTTATTTTCATTTTTAGGCCCAGTTCAAACATTGAACTTCACATGTGCCGAATATAATGCAAATAAGCAAGAACAATAGATTTTTCTCATTTGCGTTAGATTCGGCACATGTGAAATTCAACATTTGAACCGAGCCTAAGCTGATCGAAAATAGTTGGATGGGCATTTGTCTCTACCGCAGCTAATTTACCTTTGACTTTCATTTTTATTTAATTGATGGGCATGCAGTATGCAGTGGCATCTGGAATTCAAAACTACACAACTCACTTTCATGCGATCAGTACTATTTACCTTGTTGGTGAAATCTGTCACTGCTTTTTTTTTTTTTTTTTTTTTTGAGATTTTGCTCAGAAGCAGTTCCACAGAAAGATTAGCAAGCATTATTATAGAGTAATTACACATATCTGGGCCAAGTTTTTTTGAAGCAGGATATTAAAACTAACCCTGTGTCAAGTCCAGCTAAAGCCTTTAGGCTATTGGTATTTATCCCGGATTAGCATTAACCTTAGAGAGCATGAAAGAAGCATGAAAGTTATTCTGGCTTTTCGAGAAAGGTGGTGCTTACAAGAACTTGATTTGATAAATTTGTTGTAAATATTTAAATTATTGTCAGTACTTAATATTGTTGAGAAAATCCTGTTGTTCCTATGTGTATAAGCTGGTTATAGACCCCTCTCACCCAACATATATTTGCAGACAATTTAAAATGTTTCTGTTCAATGGCATGCAAATTTTTGGCAACAACTGACAATGGCATGTTTGACAGGGAATAACCTTGTTATGATAACTTGTCTGACTGCACGGTCAATTAGTTAATCTCATATACAGCACACATAGAGAGGCGTAGTGATGTACGTAGGTGTCAGCTAGCACGTCTGACTTTTAATTGGAAGGTTGGTGGTATAACAGTGGCCTACCGTAGCTATTCTGTTAATCCTACTTTGATGCATGTAAAATACATCGTTCCACAGTAGTCTCCTTTCACCCAGATATATGGATGGATGACCAACCCTTTCCATAGGAGAAGTAACATAAAATAATTAATCTCTCAGTTGCATGCGTCATTCTACTAAATAGTCAGTAAATTGAACACTTAGCCTGTTGATAACCTTGGGTGTTTAAATGTAATTTGTAATTAGCTTTTTTGGCTTTTCCTGTCTTTTTTCAGGTGTACAAAGTCCTGATTAAATTGCCTGATGGAAGGAGCTACTTTATATTTAGAAGATACAATGAATTTCATCAAATGTGTGATAAGGTATGTTGTTTAAGAAATGTGTTTTTTTTTGTGTGTGTGTTTTTTGTTTTTGTTTTTGTTTTTGTTTTTTGCTGGCTTTTATTTTTGAGACCACACTGAAAGGGAACACCAGGCATTGGAGTGCAAATAGGGTTCAAGTTTTAAAGGTGTTTTATGGGTGACTTGTGGAAAGAAGGAACACATCATGCAAGGAGACGGAAATCAAATCACGGGAGAAAGAGAAATTAAAACAACACCATCATATTCTGCCAGCTTTCCAAGAAGAATTTAAGCATTGTTTACAATGTACCGGTATGGGAAGTGTGGTTCAAGGAAGGCAAAGTTTGCATGATCATAATGAATAATTCAAATTTATACAAGCTGTCTTCAAGAAAAGATCAGGACTGTATTGATATTGACCTGAAAGATCTGATGTATGTTGCTTGAAAGGGGAAAAATCACAAGTGCTTGAATGTGGAACCCTTACCTCTTGTCTTTAGTTTCTCAGCTGGAGGACTTCATCATCAATAGAAAGAGCTGAAAAATTGATGGGATGAATAGCAGCCCCCCCACCCTGACATTTTCCCTTTTATTCCCCCCCCCCCCCCCTCCAATGGCCAGATTTAATTTCCTTTGTGAGTTTCTTCACACAACTTGGTATAGCACATTCTGTAACTTAATTGCTGTATATTGTGTCAAATTTGGCTCACTTTTGCAAAAAAGACCCAATATGCTCTTACTAAAAGGTCACTCAGGACATTGCTTTCAGCTCTCAAATAGGTTGTAAGTGATAATAAGGTACCTGGTGTCTTGCCAGTTGAATAGGCTTTAGATATGCAGATGTGAAAATATGGTACACCTGCAACTACATGTGTTTGGTGTTACACAGATTTCTCTGCTTGTCTTTTATAGCTCAAGAAAATGTATCCAGATTTGCACATCAAACTCCCTGGTAAAAGACTTCTTGGAAACAACTTCGATCCTGGTGAGCAAACTTGGAACTGTTGTTCAAATGCTTGTTTATTGCATCTTGATGTGTGGTGTCAGGTTTCCTAACACTGCTCTGCATTAGCTTTCTCAACGTGGCATGGTGTGCATTGAGTAATTAGTTACGGCAAACAGAGCATTGCTGGCTGGATTCTCACAATATCGGATATTGGAGAAGATGCCTGGAGGTGTTAGTGCAGGATGACTTTATTAACCTGATGATGCATGGAGCATTGTACAATAAGCCTGTTGTTAAACTACTCTTAAATACCATATGGAACAGTTTGCTATAAAAATGAAAGTGATTGAAATGTGTGTATGGATATTTTGCCCGTCATTCTTACTCCAAAGAGCGATTTGTTAGATTTTACTGTGTATCACACTGAACAATTTTACGCGTCTCAAGGCCAGGACTGAAAGAGTAAACCCGTGACATTTACACCTACAGGTTCAACTGAAGTCATGTACTTGTATCAGTAATAGAATTGTTTTTATTCCGTTTCCTAAGAGTTCATCAAAATAAGACGAGAGGGTCTTAATGATGTCACACAAAAGATCTTTAACCACCCAAAAGCCATTGATCAGTAAGTTGCAGTGTTATATTTTGTATTTTTTACATTTTTACCTTTGGTCAAATTTAATTTGGGACCACATTATGTGGAAAGATTTTTTCACTGAATAACGACTGGAATGGAATGCTAGATTGTTGGGAGGAGGCTGGGTGCCTGAGACTTCCATGGGGCTTCCACTATTCGCAGCCACCTCCTGGATGGAGACTGCTCCAATGACTGGCAAATCCTGGCAGTCAGCCATGAGCCCCCATGCAGAATGGAAAATGGCCACCCATCACACTGGTAGACAGTGGAAAGTGAATTGGGAGGGAGGGGGACAAAACCGCTTAATATCCCAGAAAAAGGTTCTATAGAACAAATCCACCCTTGAAAAGTGAGCCCAAGGAATCGTGATCGTGATGCCTGCAGCAATGTCTGACCACTGGCACTACTTGTCGTTTACTCTTTTAAATTGCATTTAACTGCATTTATTGTTATTGTTGTTTCTGTTGTTATTACTGTTATTATTATCATCACTATCATTACTCTTATTGTCATTATTATTATTATTATTTTGATATTTTACAGTCCCGATGTGAGGGAATTTTTTTCACTGGATAACCCTAAGAATGCACAAACAAATGATGATGATGATCAACCTGGTGCAGACGAGTCAGACGCTCAGGTAAAGTGAATTCTGAAAACAACAATTTACAGAACCAATTTATTAGCAGTTCTGTGATGAGTACATTTTCCTTTTTAATTGTACTTGAAGACTTTCAGTGAGTGCACGTTTAAAGTGCTCGACCTTAGCGGTGGTCCAGTAGTCCATAGACCGAATTCATAAATGGCGGCTAATAAATTATTCTGTTCTCTTTAGGCTTGTGAGAAAAATTAGCGTAAAGAGAAAAGAATAATATTTATTAGCCACTATTTATGAATTTGGTCTATGACCGATGAAAATTGTGTTCAGAGTACTTTCACCATTGCCCTAGGTGTTGAAAAAATAAGGTGAAGAAAAACTAACAGATCGATTCTATTGAACACATAATTGAGGAAGCAAAATAAAATTGAAGGAGCTCAGCTACTGTTGTCATAGAAGAGCCATGTTTTGGATTACAGTGTATGTGGTCTCTGCATTGTTCAGTTGATCAAGGATGAAGAGATGCCTTTGGGTTGCTTATAGTAGTTAGTTTTAAGCCTCACTTGCCCAAGGGCGAGATATCCAGTGAAAAAGCTGAGTTTGAGCACTGATTCTAGCCTCAATAATGGAGCAACAAGGATGTTATCATTCAGATGATTTAATGACAGACTGACATTATAGGGTTCCTAATCCTTAAAGGGGTTTATTCCTTGAGAGGTTGCTCTCAACTGATTTTGGGTAAAGAGGTCTGCCTGAGGAAAATCGGGGAAAGGTGTTACAAGAGTTTGGGCAATCTGTAGGTATTTGTCATGCCTTGACGTCAGGTTTTACGTTGTTGTTAATAGAATAGGGACATGGATGGGATTGATTTAGGAGGTACAAATAATCCAAAGTAAGTACAGCTAACAACAGTGCTAGTTAAATCAACTGAGAAATAATAATTGTCCTTGCTTTCCAAATTATTTCCATTAATTTAATTATTGTACATGCAGTTGATCATTCTCATTGTGAGGGGCTCTCTTCTTCTAATTCCCTGGAGAAAGAGAGAGGGGGAGAGAGACCCTGGTAAGGTTTGGTCATGTTTGTCTGCAACAAGTGAAGACATTGGGGAGGGGTCCTTTTACTTCAATTATTTTGTAGGCTCTTCGTAATTCTTTCTCCTGAGGTCAGATGAGAAAATTATACCCAGGGAATGAGGTTGGTGGTAGTCCATGGAGCTGTTAGGAGGGGATGCATCGGTATTAAACCATACAAACTGTACCCACTAGACCGCTACCTAGGCCCTGCACTTGAAATAATAATCTGAGTTAGAATGATAGCAGGAGGAGACTGTAATGTGGTGTAACACAATCGTAGAGAAGATTCAAAGATGTTCATATGGTATGAAGCATGTTGGGGAAGAGTTCATTGGAGTATTTTTTTTTTAACTGCAGACTGTTTAATACCAGCTTTCTTGGATTCTTTGGAGTAATGAACTACATGTTAATTTCCATTTCTGCATAGAGCCAAACCAAGTGATTTTCTGTTCCTGAAGGTGATAGGAAAAGGAAGTTTTGGAAAGGTGAGGGATGTGTTAATAACAGAGTCGTACTTCCCTCTGTGACCACATCTCGATAAGCAACCAGTTTTCCCAAATACTAAACATTTCCAAGTCAAATAATTAATTCTGGAAACTCATGTACATGATCACTACCCATAAGCAACCACAACCATTTTTACAGCTGACAGTTTGCAACTTTGTTTTTGTTTTGTTTTTATTTAACCTCCCTTAGGTGACCACTTGATGCATCTCTGTCCCTGGCAGAAACTGGAAAATGTGATGTTGTAACATCACTTACCGTAAAGACTTGCAGATAAGCCGCACTCGCAGATAAGCCGCACCCCAAGTTTAGCAACTCAAATTTTGGAAAAAAAGTTTTTCATGAAAAAAACTCGAAAGAAATCCAAAGTCGAGACCATGAAGTGTTCTGTCTTCATCCAAGGCAAACTCGCCAATAATGGATCGAAAAATACTTTAAAGTCTTACCCGTAATTTTAGCTCTTTAGTAGAATAAACATCATGTCCACCACTTATGACATATGATTGATATTATCCTGGTATTTGTTCACAGGTATTTCTCTATTCAAGGCAGTTTTTGCATAGAATTTTGCACATAAATTTGTTGTTTTCTTGCATGCACTGTGCGAAGCTGTGTAACCAGGCATCATATCGGACGATGGAATACTGGACACCGGAAGCAGTGCACCTTTCCCAAATGGTCTCGCAGATAAGCAGCACCTACGATTTTGATCGCAAATTTATGGAAAAAAGGTGCGGCTTATCTGCGAGTCTTTACGAAAAAAGAAAAAAAAATCATTTCTAGGCTGGGTGCATGTTACCAGATAAACATAATTTGGCAGATGTATAACTATGCCCTTATGTTCTGACAGGTTTTTCTCTCCAAGAACAAAGCTGAGGACAAATTCTATGCTATAAAAGTTCTCAACAAAGCAGCAATAAGAAAGAGGAATGAGGTTTGATTTCACTTTAAAAACACCAAGTCAGTAGTATTGGAGGGTAGATGCCATAAAGATAGCAACAGAGGGTGGCAGGAATGTCCTCAGTGGCAAGGAGGTCACGGTGGCAACTGAGCCACCGCCCACCTCCGGGCACCTGTCAACACATCACTGGAACCACACAGTGTGTGGAAAGAGTACTTAACCCAAATGTGGGAGGGAGGGAAGGAAACAAACCAAGCAAAGAACATGGCAGTGCCCCTGCAAACCTCTAGCTCTTGACCCCACGTGATCTTGGTGAAACTGCTGCATTGACTTGTTTTTAACTTAGCCTAAATTATACTTAACCTCATTAATACAATGGTAATAGAATGCTTTTCAACTGAGTGTTGTAAAACCAAAACCAAAGAGCCAGTTACAGAGCTTATCATGTTCTGAAGGAAATGCAAACTTTAACCAACCACAAGTCAAAGTGATTGACAACCTGGTTTACTAGCCAATCAGAATGCAAAGCAAGTAAACGCAACCGCAGCCAATGCCGTTTTCTCTGCCATTGCTGTGCTCGTGCATGTGTTATTTTCTTGTGCTTATTGCACAAATGTCTTATAGTATGTAATTGAACAAATGCAGAATTCCTGTTATTATATATTTAACACCTTTCATGATGAGTGAAGGACTGATGTATTCAACCTGGTTTCTAGGCCAAACATATCATGGCAGAACGAAATGTTTTGTTGCAGAATATAAAACATCCATTTTTAGTGGTAAGTTAAGCTTTATAAACCCTGCCACATAGGCATATATGGGTGTCTGTGTGATATATAAATGCATCAAACACCTTATCACTGGAAACAATTCAGCTTGTCCTCCTTAGTCTTGTGAAGACTCAAATGTTACTCGTGTCTGCATATGATGTGTTAGTAGTTAGTTAAGGCCTTAAAAGCCCAGCCAGTATTGGTGTCTGTATGAATAAAAAAGTGCCAATTCACAATTCACGTTATCTTCCTTAGTCTTGTGGAGATTCAAACTTGGGTTACTTGTATCAACATATGATGCCATTTCTATTTTTGGCAGGGTCTTCATTATTCCTTTCAAACAAGAGATAAACTATACTTTGTCTTGGACTATGTCAATGGAGGCGAGGTGATGTTTAGCAATTTGTATTTATTACACTACGTTAAATTTTACTAGTGCCTCTATTTGGGTAGCACAGTGGGCAAAACTGCAGTCTGCTTGAGTGGAGAGTCATGGGTTCAATTCCCAGCCTGACCAAGACTCAGGGTCTTAAAAGAACTAACCATAAACACTGATCAAGACTTGAATTGTAGTAAGCTGCTCCTTTTTGGTCCGATCTTGGGCTTGAAATCTGGGTGCAGCTTATCTACGAGACCATCCCTCTCTGGGATGTAAATTGCATGGTTTGGGGTCATAAACAAAACAAAAAGATGAGTATTTGACCAAACATTAAGTCACTCTCAAAAGGTATTGTTGTTGATCATTTCTTTGACACCTTTGAGTGCTTTTATTGATTGTTATTGTTGTTGTTGCTTTTCCTGACATTTTAGCTTTTCTTCCATTTACAAAGAGAAAGATATTTTCCTGAATCCCGGTAAGTCAATATGTTATGGTGTATTTTGTAAACTTCAGACACTGACAATTGAATAATTTTCTTGAGAATTTATAATTACACCATTTGTTCACCACAATTAAATTATCAATGACTACAATTGTTGTGAATTCTTCAGGGCAAGGTTTTATGCAGCAGAAATTGCCTCAGCAATTGGCTATTTACACTCCCTTCAAATCATTTACAGGTGTGTGTAATTATTTTTTTCCTGCACCAAAGAATATATTTTGTGTTTTGTGAAGGTCATGTTTACAGAGAGCTTATTTTTGTTAAAGAACAATTGCAATGAATACTAAGTTCTTTGTGTTAAACCGTTCTTTCTTAAGTTATTTTCAGTTCATTTAAGACCTTTCTTTGGTTTTTCTTCCAGGGACTTGAAGCCGGAGAACATTCTTCTAGATTATAAGGTTTGCATTCTTACTCTCAAATTGTAAGGCAATGCGAAATTAAATTGAGTGAGCAGTGACCTTGTTAAATTAAAAGTTTACC
>BLFK01000333.1:495021-507954 GCA_014634185.1 Astreopora myriophthalma | reverse complement strand
GCAAAGTGCTCATTTGATGCTGACTGAGTCTCACCTAGCTTCTGGTCTAAAAAAAATCGGTCTAAAGACTCTAAAGTAAAGAAAAGTTCTTGAGTTAGAGCTGCTAATTCCTGTGTATTGTGTCTTGAAAAACAGTGGGTTTCTATTGGTATCAAAACAGTGCTATGGAACACAACATTATCTAACAGAAGAAAATGCTGAATTTGATATTGTAAACTTTACTCACCTGTGCCCACTGTACTACGTGACATTCAGCTTTGACCAGTTTTTGCAAGAGACTAAACATCACCTGTTTACCTTGTCTTCAGACCCTTGGATCAGTAATAGTAATTAATTATAGTAATTCTGGTACTGTTCTTATGACAGTTCAAACCATTTATTAATGAACACCAAACAAATGGATGACAATTTTCCATTGACTCTACTCTTATAGACCATAGAAACGACATAGATCATTAAGTGTTCAACAATTCTCTACAAAGTTTTGGACATTTTGGGGGCATCATTTCTATGGGGTATAAGAATGCAGACCATGGAAAACTGCCATTCATAAATATATTTTTTTACAATAACACTTAAATGGAATCAGTGCAAGACAGTATGTGCAACATAGCAAATGCAGGAAATGTCATTTTTATGGTCTGTACTTGAGATTAGAGATCATAACTGTGGACAAATGAGTGGGTGCGAATTTTGGTCAAGAGTTCATCTTTTTGTATTTCTTGGTTTCAGTACTTAGCTCCAGAGGTTCTTCGGAAGCAGGAATATGATAAAACCGTGGACTGGTGGTGCTTGGGTGCAGTCTTGTATGAAATGATGTATGGACTGGTGAGGAAGTGACTTTAATTAAGCTTTCAGCTTCCATTTTTGTGTTCCGTACACTTGATGAAGACTTGATGATGTATGGACTGGTAGGAATTATATGTATTTCTTACCTAAAACTTTATTGGATTGTGCAGCGACAGGACAAGCAGTATATACATTGTACATAGAAATGCCTGTGGCTCAGCAAGAAATCATTTTATTTGTCACTTTTACACAGCCTCCATTTTACAGTCGCAACACAGCTGAAATGTACGACAACATACTGTACAAACCTCTTCGGCTCAGGACCAATATTTCAACAAGTGCCAGACACATATTGGAGGGGGTAAGTCTGTGGTTGCACATAAGAATAGCAAAAACAGTTTTGGAGTAGTCCAGTGTAGATTTCTCAAACAAAAGGCAAATAAAGTCGATCTACTTGCAAATCCTTCTTTTGTTCCTCAAGTCCTCAATGCTGCCTGTAAGGGCCTGTTGCTAACCTAATTACAACTATGTACTTTCCAATTTTCAGTTCCCTGTGTTTGTTTGTCTGTTTACTTGTTTTTTAAATTGTAGCTTCTTCAGAAAGACAGATCAAAGAGGCTTGGAATGGGTGAAAATGACTTTGTGAGTAACAAAATGTTTAACTGTTCAATACAAGAAGAGCTTATTGGAAAAATCGCTTAAGTGACTTTTGCACTTTTTTTGGTCATTCTGCATCTGCACTTCTGCCCAATTTCCATCTAAAATTACAATAAAATGCATTGAAATAGAACTGTTCCTTGCTGTTTGCAAGAAATTAGAACAGTGGTACCCAATGATACCCCCAATATTTTTGTCACAGTTTTTTAATCCTCTTGCCCCCAATTTTTATTATTTTCTCCCTAATTCCATTTACTGCATGAAATTGGCTGCAATTTTGCAATTACAGAACTTAGAAATTCGTTCAGTGAGTGAACAAGTGGTTTTTATCTTTAGGAGGACATAAAGAACCACACATTTTTCAGGACCATTGATTGGCAGATGTTGTATGACAAGAAGATTGATCCACCTTACAACCCTAATGTCGTGAGTGCTTAAATAGGGCGGTTGCTGTTGCTAGTACTTGTCGAATAGTCCAGTGACGCTGTATAGACTGACTAGCTGTCCCCGCAACTAGCAGACTGTGACAGGAGGACTTGGTCTTGGTTAAAAATCCCAGGCAGGCAACCAGCTATGGTCTTAAAATAATGCTTCAACTGGCAGGGTCATGGTGGCTGTGCAAGACGTTTCTCCTGACCAGCCGAGAGATGATGTGTTGTCCTAACTTTAGGGGAAGTTTATAAACCCACAACAACACTCTCCAGCCTTAAAGGGGCAGTGAAACACTATTTGAGCCGCACTCCAAACAGCCCAGAAAATGCTTGCGCATCAACAAAAAACAAAAAATAATACTAAAGTTTCCTTGACAAGAACCATTAGTGCACTGAAACCATTTTTTCTCGTCTGCATCTAAGGATGGCAGGGATGGAAATGGATTGAAACTTGAAAATGTTGGCCAACTTTTTTAAATTTGGACTCCCTGTTATCAAAAAATCACCAAAAGTTTCATGTGGATATAGTTTTTCCTGTTAAAATTCATTTAATATTTTCCTCTTGGTTTGTCAAGAATGCTGTTACTTGTCAGCTAAGTACAAAGTTTGATTTTCAGCCGGTTAAGACCAAAATACAGCATAACTACCATGACACTGCCCCTTTAAAGAGTGGGGGCCTAAGTAAGTTCCTTACATATGTCGTCCCAATTTTCCAAGGAGTGTTCTTCAATAAAACAAATGGATTTAGTCTAACGGCTAATGTACCACTTAGTTGTTCTTATCACATTTTGAGTTCATGTTTGGTCCACTACTGAACAGATGCACTGCAACATGGAATTAATTTGTTAAATATATAGATACAAAATGTCCTAACTTTAGGACTACGGCTCTGTGTGACTCTTGGCAGTAGAATACGACTCTGTCAGTCTGTAGAATTGCAGGAGTTTAGACCCCTGAGGAAAGCGAAAGCCGAAATGATTTGGGTCTTGAACAAAGCATTGCTACGAAGGCTGGTTCTTTATGGTGCAACAAAATCTACAGAAAATGTGCTGTATAATTGCAAAATAATATCAGTTTAAAAGTGCATGGTATATTGGCTGATTTGTTTTCCTTTGGTGTTCTTAATAATAATAATAATAATAATAATAATAATAATAATAATTGCTTTATTTAAGTCACAGGTTATATACCTGAGCACGAGTGCTCTGCTAATTGGGGAGACTACAAATCAACTGAAATCAGATCAAATTAAATTGTTTTGTTCTTTTTATCAGAGTGGTCAATTAGATCTCAAGCATTTTGATCCCGAGTTTGTTCGCGAACCAGTTCCAGGTTTGTTTTGTTTTGGTGTTGATTTAGGAACAGTGCTGCAGCGTAAGGAAGTATCACAGCCCCAAAAAAGCATCAGACAAACTTGGAATCTAAGCTCAACCAAGGAAAAAAGCATAGAAATAGTTATTTGATATTTCAGTTCTTTTTCCAAGACCATGATCAAGAGGGCATCTAGATTAGTCTAATGGAATGTTTATTAAAGTGATGCATTCATCGATGATGACTTGAGCTTACTTGGAAAAAATCTGAATGCTCCTAGCAAGAGCTCTGGGAGACTCGTGTTAATGTTTTTTGTTAACGCTAATGAGAGTTCAAACATGTCATTGTCCTGAGATTTTCCTTTTCCTGTAGGATCTGTTGGCAAATCTGCTGATTCAGCATTCCTCAGTGCCAGTGTCGACGACCCAGATGATGCGTTCGTGGGTTTCACTTATGTTCCTCCAACAGAAGATTTACACGAGTGAAAGAAACGAAGAAACAAATTGAATGTAATTTTCTCAAAAATCTCCAATTCCTTAGTTAAAAAGGTCAAACGTTCATCGCCGAAATTTAATGTAGGTGCATGTGCTTTGAATAGCAATAGACCTCTTTAGCTTGTACATTTTGTTTTCCCATTTCAGACCATGTGATGATACTGTAGGGAACAGTTTCTTTCTAATTTCTTTTTATGCACGTGCATATGTATGCATAATTTTTGAAAATACAAAAACAAAAATCCCTTGAGAATATCACGTCTTCTGAAATGGGAAAACAAAATGTCCAAGCTAAAGAGGTCTGTTAAGTGGCATCAAACGCATGTTGTCTCATTTTTCTCCTTGTTATCAGAGACCCTGGTTACAGCTGGTTACATAACCATGTGATTGCAACAATACCAGGAGCTGAATGAGTAGATTTGTCCCAGAAACTTCTGTAACACTCTGCCACCCTTCCCTCTCAATAGTTTTCCCAACCTTCCAAAATTTGGGTGGTCATGTGACCAGATGCAACCAGGGTTGTTTTCACTAACAAAAAGGAGGAAAAAGGGGGGGAGAGAGAGAGTTTGGGTTCAAGGTTAAAATGACTTTGAATCGTTATTTGTGATTGCTTCACGAGCTGTCTTTTGGTAGGTGGTCCAAGAAAGCAAGTATGTTATCGATAAAATTGGTATTTCTGATTTCTGATATTTTTGTAAATTTCGATTATGCAAATGAGTATAAGCTTGTACTATTTCACAAAAAGTAGAACTATAGGAGACAAAGGATGACTTTGGTTTGCACGCAATACAATGCATTTTCCTTTGTTAGCAGATCTCGCCTCTGTAAGGAAATAATAATAAAAAGCGCTAAATTGGACAAGATATAGTTTATTTTAATTTCTGGATCTAAACTCGCAAAAGAGTGTTTTCGCTCATGTGACCAGCAGCGAGAGTTGCATACTGAAACAAAAGGAAGAATTTGCATAAAAATAGAGTTCAATTCCCAAAAGACTATTTCACTCCTCCAACATGGCCGCCGTGAGGTCATGTGAACACACTCCAGGTCGTTTTCACATGAGGTCACAGCGGCCACATTGGTGTACCTAAACAAAGAAACGGCGACAATTTTGGTGTCCCAAAACAATCCTTGGGGAATTGAAGACCATTTTTATGCAAATATTTCTTTGTCTCATTAAAACAATATGGCCGCTGGTCACGTGAGTGAAAACCAGCTATAGTTGTTTTCTAATGAATCCTGGCTAGTTCCAGTCTCCTGGGAGTGAACAGTCAGTTTGGCGGTCAACTACCCATGATTCACTAGGAACTCTTTAATAAAAAAGCAATGCTGCAATATTTTGTATCATAGCTACTTTCACTAATACAATACTTAACTGTGTAATCCTCAACTGCTTAAAAGTCAAATAAAGGCTATGCCAACAATTATCATCGACTAGAATTTTCAGTGTGAAAGTGAGGGCTGGTGAGGGGAAAGCACTTGAGTCAATTGCAAAGATCAGAAGTGCGCCGGTACAGAAGTAGGTTAGTAAGCCGAGTGCAAAGAGTATCAGAGTTTATCTGGAGATAATCAAAGAGCGATTATCAATATTTCGGAAAATGAACAGTTTTATATTATTCTGATGTGGTGTTGGAAGAATGCAACTCGGTACAAAAATATACTATCTCTGATTGTAGTGGTTTTGTTCAAAACGAAAATACAGTGTTGCCTTTTTTTAAACCCACCTGAAAAAAACTCCTCAACTGCAACATTGCTAAATAGGAATTTTTTAAAACTTTGTCTGCATGGTTGGAGAACAACGGTCGACTGTTTTGCCCGAGTATTGCATCAGTCGATTGAAGTCACCCCCTCCCCCCTCCTAGTAGAGTAGAAATCCTCTCATATACTATCACGAATCCTTTAATCTGATTGGCTCGCTACTAGCTATCTATTGAGTGATAGTAGCGAAAAAGCCAGCGTTTTGAATAAAAAGAAGACAGCGGCTTCTTCAAATTTTCAAATCAATAGAACATGGGAATGAATTCGAAGGTAGTATATGAGTTAATTTCTCTTAATACAACTATCTATTGACTCAGAGAAAACACGAACTCGTAGTCTATTTGTTAAATATAATGCAACCAGGGAAAACAACAGGTGTTAATGTCCAGTATTTATACAGATCTATACACAGTTATTAAATTTTCTGGTCAGTACGCAGCTATTACAGCAGCCCACGCGATTGGCTCAGAAAACAATAGAAGCATTCAAAGAAACAAAAGAAACAATGAACACTAACCCCCAAAACAATAGAGCTACGTCTTAACCAGATCCAATGAAATTAGATGTAAACAGCTGCGTGGTATCTGAAATTTTCAACCTAGGATATTGCGTTTCTAGCGTTGTGATTAGTTCATTCGATCTCCGTTATCAACTCATATACCGTATGACCTTATATGGAAACTGATTGCGCCAAATAATGGGCGCCGATTGGGACATTGTTGTTTATTTTAAAAGTATATCTATGCTAAACTTTCGGTGTTATGGAGTTTTCTCAGTATTAACTTTATGCAGAACTCAAGAATTATAAGTATTATGAGTAAGTTGACCATAAATTTTGTGTTCGGCATGAATTTTGAGTTTGGCACAACTGCAAGTTGTCCCAATCGACGCCCCATAATATGACATTTGTGCAGGGCAACGGCTGCACGCGTCTAAACTGATCTATACAGACCTATACACATCGCACAGGGCTGTGTACAGCTATACCGGGCTATACACAGCTTTTCACTGAGGGCTGTACAAGGCTAAACACATCTAAACTGATCTATATAGGGCTATACACATGTACAGCAGCTACCCAGGGCTGTGCATAGCAGGTGTGCAACCTGCTATACGCAGCTATACAATTCCGTTAGGCAGGAGGAGATTCCAGTAGCAGAAGGACATACTAGCGAGGGAAGCTTAATAGAGAGAGAGGTTTTAGGAGAGTGATAAATGGACATCGAAGTATAGAGGACAGTGCCTTAGGGGAGAGTATTGAAGAAGGATGTATTGGGAATGTGTTAAAATTGTTCACAGACAGCTTGAACATATTAGACTGGAAAGGTGGATAGAGGGAGAGCGGAAAGACTAGTGGGCGAGAGGGATGGAAGAGAGGAGGCTTAATATGGAGAGGATTACATTGCCGGTAGATAGAGAATGATAGAAAATCAGTAATTCGGATAGACGGCTTAACAGGGAAAGACATGGAAAGAGGGATGTATATGATTTGCGTTTGAAAGCTCAAGGAAAGCAGTTTGGCTGAGGAATTCGAATTTTTTGCCCAACATTTGAATTGCAAATTACTACTAAATTATGCATTTTTTTTTTCTGCCACGTTCCGACCCAAGGAACGTTATGGCGAACCGAAAAGATGGACTTTTCAAACCGTTCTGTGGTTCCTTCCCTGAACAAATGACGACCAAGCTCAAGTGCTGTGTTATGGAGTGATTTTTTAATGCCGTTATGGTCGACGCTCCGTTTATACTCTGTTAGAAAAGACTTCGGATGATGAATACAAGATGGCGTGGCTGGACGTGCGAGGAGGAAAATTGTTGCACTGAATTTTTATCAGGTATTTAAATGAGACTTCAGTGTACAATTTCTTTCTTGTTGCCCTCGAGTAGTGCTTTGTAAAACGCTGAAAGAACTGCTCAGTAACGGGCATATGAAGTGCTAAGCACATTTAAAATCACAACTATCTTGTAGGGCACAGTAAACAGCTTAACAATTTCGTATTCACTATATTAAATAACGAGTAAATCAGCATAGCGAAGCACTGCGCAATTAGTATTTATTTACTTAATTTTACTGTAGGGTTTCATCCGCAGACTCGAAAGCTAGCTCTGACCTCTTCACTTCATGCAACAACAAAATATCAGTGCCCAATTAACTATTAAGCTTAAATTACTGAAACAATACAATTGTACATCTACAAAAGTCTTGTTTCTTGCTCTGATAACATCTTAGATTAAGAGTTTCCACACTTGGAGCTTTTACCAACAATAGAATAGAATGATCACTGTTAGCTAAAAGAAGCCCAGCGATTCGGCGAGAAAAAAAAGATGAGGGTCACCCCCTTAGAAGGGATAAAAGAGAGCCCTTCTCTATTTGCAAAGAGTCGGCTGCTGGGGTAGGGTTTTCAACATGGCACGTAAAAAAGTAATTTGTTTCCGCTCAACATAACCCTCCGAGGAGGGTGATCCTACCTTGAGGGTATGTATGACAAAATGTTGAAGAAGTTACCCCAGGCCAGTGGTGACCTTAGCTAGCATGTAATCTGAATTATAAGCTAAGAAATACATTAGAGAAGAGCAAGCCTTCTAAGAGGGTGAGCTTTCTAGGAGGATTACCCTATCTCCAAGTAAATAGCTTTGAAAAATGCTCCGAGGTTTGGAGCGTCGTTTGGAGGGGAGGGGGAGGGGGGGGGAAGATAAGACACGAAGTTTGCTATCGAGCGCACTGTGAAGGGGAATCAAAAACTGATATCCGCTATGACGAGGGGTTGGCCCTAGAAATCTGACTCTTCTTACGGTGAATAATTTACCTTAACATCTTAACTGATGAGAAGTTAAGTCAAACCTTCCATCCGATGACAACGGGTCACATCAATTTTTTGTTATTTTTAATTGTTCCAGACAGAGCGAGGCAAATGGACTCGTTACCGCTAAAGACACAGGGAAAATGATGACCGACTTTGAGATCGCATGAGGTAAGTAACTGTGACTGTTCAACTGCATGGTTTTAGTCACCTTGTCTGGTCTGAGGGCCGGAAAAATTCTCCTTACGGGCTCTTGGGTGATCCTGGAAATTTATGGTGTGTAGATACTTTTCCAGTGCTTGGAGAGAATCACTTATTTTGTGTATACTTTTTCGTTGAAGGCAGAAGCAAGAGCCAGAGTAAATTGGACTGTGAATTATGGATGAAGCACTTCAAAGATATCTTCGGAACAAGTGGATCACTTGGGAATAAGGTTTAATTTTTGTAGGTTTATCTTAGATTCAGGGGAGAGTTGCATAAAGCTTATTGCCGGAAATTATACATAAAAACGATACTAACTTTGAACATAACTCGTTCACGACGCGCAGCGCAACGTGAAGAGGGAATCCTCGCGCGTTATCCCTCAGAGGTCTTTACAGATTGTGCTCGGCAACTTTGAGCTGAAACACTACTTTTTTTGTCGTGCGAGCAACCTCAAGACGTTTTTCTCTTGATTCAACTTATGCGCAACAAAAATTAGTTTTTGAAAGATATCATCCGTACACAACTTAACCTTTGCTTCAAATTGGTTTGCAATTGGTTGAATCTAGTTATGCTAAAAACACTGTAGACACTCAATGTTCAGTATTGGCTCATGCTTGCGACTCGGTTACTGAAGGAGTGGGTGACCAGGCTATCGTTTGCAGTATGTGACAATTATGGGAACAAGAAGCCTTCAGACAAACGTTAGGAACGGTTGATCAAACTTAAACGCGTTGTTGAGGTGTTGTCAAGGTCTCACAGTTTCCAATGTGTCTGATGAACCAACCATACAGCGTGTTGTGATGTAGACAACATCTTCAGGGGATCTTCGATGCCGGGGAACGTGAGAACCATACACACTACATACAAAAGTTTTATTGGCAAAATCGGAAAACGAAGTAAACGAAACTAACGGCGAGGTCTTACTGCACCAGTTTTGTTCCGAGAGGGGACTATGACCACCAACACTTCTTCTGAGCTTAACATTTCACCTGAATTCACCCAAGGAACGGTAAAAACGTTTCCGTCTGCTTCACTACGCTTTGACCCGGAGTACTGTCAAGTATGACTGAGGTTCTATCAACACTAAGAGGCACGGAGCAGAGTGCTCACTTGATCACACTAAATGGTTCAATCGCAAATCAAACTGAAAGTGCTACTGCTAATGAGAAAGACCCCCAGTGCGCTACCCGATAAATCTGGGTGTTGCCAGGTGACCAAAGGAGACTGGTCACAGCAATAGCAACAGCTCTCCAATTGCAAGAATTACCAAGAGAACAAGATCAACTCGTTGACATGACCAAGACTGAAGAACGCTGGAAGCACCTCAGAGACATCATCCACTCTACCGCAAGTGATGTGCTTACCCGCATTGCAAGAACAAAAAAGAGCTCCTGAATGGTTTTGCGAGCTGGTTTAACCAATCCAACAACTTCTAGATGAAAAAACAAAACTGCACTTGCGTCACCAGAGAAAGAACTCTGACAGAACTGAAGCGAAATTCGAGACCATCAAAGCTGAAGGCTGCAGCAGAACGGTCGATGTAATCAGTTCAAACAATGGCGGACGGGAATCACTACGATATGCTGTTTTCAGGACTGAAAGATGTCGATGGACCAGGAAGAAATACAATAGCGCCTTTATAATCATGAGATAGTATCCGAAGCTGAGCTCTGACATGAAAGACGTCACTAAACGTTGGAATTAGCATTTCTGAGATATTCTAAGCCAAAAAGGTTCAGCTGAACGAAATGCATCTGAAAGGCCTTCATCGAGACTAGTCACAGAAGATTGAGGACCCATCACTATGGCAGATTTAACCAAAGCGCTGAAGGTCCCCGCAATTGGTAAATTACCCGGTAGGATGGTATTCCACCAAACGCCAGAGTTGAAACAACCCTGTCCTCCCCTGAAGTCCAAGCTGCTGGACCTACAATGCCTAAATCTTTGTCTCCCAAAGAATTTCAGAGATGCTCTCCTTGTTACCATCTATAAGAAGAAATTTCGACCCAGGGGTGATCAGAGAAACTGATATCCCTCAATCATCTGGCAAGATTTTGGAAAAGACATTGCTGAGAGGAGTGGAAACCCTTTCTGAGGAATTGCTCTCTAAGAGACAAACACCCTTTGAGATGATCTTCACAGAGTGCTTGAGACATTTTCAAGAGAAGACAGCCGAACAGCAGCAACCGTTGTAACGCGTTATCTTTAAGTTGTTGTTAGAAAGTGCTGAGAACACTCGGCTTCACAGAAAAACTCGGCGCCGGAGTAAACACGATCAATCCGATGGGGATAGTTCCAGTTGGAGGGGATGCCGGCGAAGCCTTTACTGTCAATGATAGAGTGAATCAGGGGTGACTAAGCATTTGCTCCAGCGCTTTTCACAGTTTATCTAGCCTTGCTGCCTGTTTTGAGACGATGGCCCACAACTTAGAGAAAGGTGTGTAAACAAGGAATCGTTCGGATGAGAAACCAGTTCAAACTTTCAAGACTAAATTGGGGGATCCAGCCAGGAAAAGAGAGCTGTGTATTCGAGAGCTGTGTGTTCACTGGATCTCGAAAATAAGAGGGAAAATCAATCAGCTACATAAGTCCTTGGTGCTTTGCCGCCAAAAAGACTCTGGTCTCGCCTCGAATAGCAAGCAAGATCGTAGTACAAAATGAGGTTGTTCTTCATTTCTGCCTTATTCCACGGAAACAATGCAGTTATACTGTGGGCACTTTGACAACATGATTAGGACGCAAATTCGGCCGGCAGTTGTGGCACTGAAATACGTCTCATGAAGTGCATGGGAAGAGATCATGTCGAATGTTGAAGTACTCAAACGCTCTGGGATGACCAATGCACGATTCCTTATGACAGGCTCTCAGATACGTTGGATTGGCCATGGCTGAAAAATACCCGATGAAGGCATGCTCGGCAATGGCCATCTCCTATGGAAAGTTAAAGGAAAGGGGAAGATGTGCTTCACATGAGCTGAAGGTTTCTTTGAAAAACGTCGCCAAAGAATGAAAAAGCACGCGAGATTAAGAGGTGCTCTGGACCGAAATAGATGGCACTGTTGCCAGAAATAGAAATTTAAGGAAAAAACGGCACGTATATCATATCAAAACACATAAACGTAGACGGAATTTGTTGGCAGACCAGCGGGGCACAGGACCGCTGTGGACGGCCTTATTGATCGGACGCAAGTCTTGAGGCCAAAAAACGCGCTTAAACTTAAGACACAGTCAACCTCGAAAGCGATGGACTTGTAAAAGTGAGAAAAGTATCAAGCTTTTTGTTTTATAAGGCTTACTTTGGCGGACAACTTTGCAAATGCTAGGAGTGACGTTTCAGGCAAGTTTTAGGCACTTTTAGCTCGCAACATTTTATGAAGCAACCTTTCCACTATCTAAAGGCACAATCTCTAAAGGCCAGGTGATCCTCATATAAGTTCTGCAGACGCAAAACGCAAAACATACCTTGTTTTGCAGTGTAACGTGAATCTTTGAAAATCAGGGCGTTAAATTCCGGCTTTAAGTGATTGCAGCTCTGCCCGTTTGTCTGGGCGCAGTTGTTCAAAGTGTACAGTAATAGGATTAACTTAATGACCAGTCGCCTAAGATTTCTTTTACAGTTACTAGTGTCATTGTATTAACAATTGAATAGGAAAATTTGAATTTCTGTCATCTGACGTTCATTTCGTTTTTGCTTAATTAAAAAATAATAATAATAAAAATAAATAAAATCCACCTTCCTGTACCATAGTGTCCCGTCCCATACAAACTTTGCCCTTTAGAAACCCAACAATGCATTGCAACCTACGAAGATCCAAGATGGCGGATAAATACCACTTTATCCTCAAATTGTGGCTACTGATGGCCGGTCGAATCACAGCGGATTTTCTTAATAGTACCATAGCCTAAAGTAATGCTATTCCGAGGTAAGGGTGGTCCTAGTTTTGGTTTCTCTTGGCAACAGGTAAGCTTAAGCTTAACAAAGGAAGAAGGCCAAGAATTTGACTACAATATAGTCATAAGTTAGAGAGATCTTACTTTGAACAACTGCATCTAGGCGTAAGTAGATCTGCTTATATAAAAAGGTCTGTCTGGGGATGATTATTTTAAGAAACTGTGAACACAATTCACTCACACTACCCTGGACAACGAAAGAATTCAACACCCTCACCATTTAATTAATAGTCAATTTCGTTTAAGGCTTACACCCTGGGAAATTTCTTAGATTGAAGACTATTAGAACCGCCTCTTATACGACAGATAGAAAAGTAAATATGACTTTGGTTTGAATGGTGAAACCTTAGGATTTTATCAACAGACTCGACATAGGAACCATCATGAAACAGCACCATAGAGAAGAACTGCTCAATAGCTTTTATTTTAATGGTCACACCATTGGATTTTATCCACAGGCTCAACTCTGTAACCATCTTGTGCAGATATGGTCTCGATCAGTTCCAAGAGTGCCCATCCCCCCCCCCCCCCCCCCCCCCCC
>BLFK01000333.1:458401-494742 GCA_014634185.1 Astreopora myriophthalma | reverse complement strand
GGGGGGGGGGGGGGGGGCTTTTGGAATTGATCGAGTCATGACACAATGATAAACAGTGTGGCAAGACAGTCCTGCACCATAGCTTTCATTTGAATGTTTACACTTTAATACTTTACTCACAAACTAAAAGTTAGAACCACCATTTCCAGCACAATAAACATCACCACAGGGTAGTACTGGTTACTATTAGGATTTCACATAGACTCAAAAGTTCGAACCACTTTGTAGAGCAGAATAAACAGCACCATGCACAGGAAAGAATGGCTATGAGTAGCTTTTATTTCAATGAGTAACACATGAAGATTTTATGATCCATAGATGCAACTGCACATCTAGCTTGTATATCAGAGAACAGCCTCAATGGAAAGAACAGCTTAACTGTGCCAGCCACCATTTTAATACATCAGTGACATTAGCAGGATTTAATCCACAGAATCAAAAGCATCAACCACCTATTAGCTAATGTACGGCACAACAGCAGGGTCAATAGAACTTACTACACAGAAGCTTCATTATTTTGCATTGTCACTTGTATACACAGACTGTATGGACAGGATAATGAACAGTATGCTACCTCAGAAATGTGGTAGTGCTGGTTTGATAGTTATTTTCAGCAGGCATGTTATAGGATTTGTACCATACAATCACGCATTAGAACTACTGGATAGAGCTTTACCAACAAACTGCACCACAAGAAGGTTACAGTCAGATAGGATTTCATTCAAAGACACCCAAAGCAGAATCACCATGAACAGCATAACAATTAGCAACAAACAATGCCACGAGAGAGAGTAATGCTAGTTTCATTTTACTTTGGGCAGTCACATGCTAGTTAATAGGATTTACACCACACACGAGTTAGAACCATTGGCCCCGAGCTTAACTGGAAAATTACCCCAAAGAAAATTACTGCATGATTGCTTCTATTATTTCTTTTTTTTGAGGGGGGGATCTCATCCACAGACTCCAACCACCTTGCACAGCTTAAAGGGGCTATGTCATGCAATTTTAGACAATTTGATGACACATCAGATCCTCATAAAATAAAATGAAACACCAAAATAACCACTTACAACTGTAGAACAACATAAAAGAACTTCAACAAAGCCAAGGAAGTGCATGGATGGGCAGAAAAGGACAAGATTGAAACAGATTGCATTTAGGTAATCTTGAAACAAAATCGGGCTGACTTTTCAACTTTCTCTTTGATTCTGCTGCTATTGGTCATTTTTGCTCAGAATCATCTTTGTATTGAAATTGGTCACGAAGTCTGTCACAGCTATGGATGGGTTGTGAGGTTGAGTGTTCACACTCCTATAAAGTGCTTATACAGCACGTCCCGATGGGCCTCTGAGAGATCAAGTCAAGCTCCCTGGCCTTCTCGCGGCATCGCCTGTTTCAAAACTGACAGGGGCGAAGGCGGACCGCTGGCACCTCAAAACCAGCTTGCTCCAGGCCGATGGGGCTCGACGACCCGGGAGGGTAGCTCATCTAGGTGACAGCAAACACTGATCTCAAACTCCCTGCTAAGGGTGACATAGCCTCACTGCCTTGGGAGTGCCTTGGGAGAGGATGAGGCTAGGGAGTAAACCTGATCCAAATCTGCAGCCAACCTGGTGCCAAACATCATGCTCGCACTCCTTTGGATCTACATCAGCGAAGCCAAGTGGGGGGTTCTGATGATTGGGCAACCCAGGACCCGACAACTTCTGCCCAGGCTCGTGCCCTGGAGAGGGTACTCCAGCTTCGCTTCGTCGTCGACACAACACGGGAAGTAGCAGATACCGGTTATAAGGTCAACTCGATTGGCGTAGAGAATTACCGCCATGGGCTACCTCCAACGGTGGGAGAGATCTTCACGTCTCACTGGTCAGCAACCGCCCACCTCAAGCTGGGCAGCCCCCGGCCAGTTAGGTGCTGACCCGCCATCATCCACCTGCTTCATTGGGTGCATGGGGCTGATTTTCTCGGACAAAACAAGCGGATGTATACACAGCACCAGGCAAACAAGGAAAACATACAAACAAGTTGCCAGCACTTTGCATCGCTAGTTGGAACGCTCGGACCATGTATCCAGGTCTCTCCAAAGACCTTCAGCAGATATTAGACACCAGAAAATCTGCCGTCATTGACAGGGAGCTCATGAAAATCAACATCAGCATTGCTGCACTGCAAGAAACAAGGCTCGCTTCCAGTGGATCTCTGCATGAGGAAAACTACACATTCTTCTGGAAAGGTGGAGAGCCTGATGAACCCTGCCAGCATGGAGTTGGCCTCGCAGTCAGAAACGACCTCTTGGCATCAGTAGAGCCTCCAAGCGGAGGCACAGAGCATATCCTGTCCATTTACCTCTCCACTGCAGTGGGCCCCATAACCATCGTCAGTGTTTACGCCCCCACTCCATGCACGCCCAACGACACAAAGGACTGCTTTTACGAGCAGCTGGACAGCCTGATTGGCACAATCCCCCAAGCTGAGCCTCTACTACTCCTTGGAGACTTTAATGCCAGAGTCGGCTCCAAGTGCGAATCCTGGCCCTCATGCCAGACTTTTGGAGCTCTGTTCTCTCCGCAGCTTGTGCATTACCAACACCTATTTCCCTGGCAAGCCACAACACCACGTGTAATGGAAACACCCAAGGTCCCACTGTTGGCACCAGCTGGACCTCATAATGACAAGACGACCAACCCTTCAAAGCTTCCCCTCCACCCGAAGTTATCATAGCGCAGACTGCAACACAGACCATGCCTTGGTTTGCAGCAGAGTCAGGCTTCAGCCCAGAAAGATCCACCGCGCCAAACCGATGAGTCGCCCACGCATCAACACTGTGAAGACAACAGATCCCTCACAGAGAGACGAGTTTCTGACTATACTTGAACAGGCACTACAAGATCCCATAGGACAAGATGCCACCTCTTGCTGGAACTTCATCCAAGAGGCCGTCTATGGTGCATCCATGCTGGCCTTCAGCAAGAAAGAGAAGCTCAGCCAGGACGTGTTCAATGCCTCCATTTCCATCATGGAACCAGTCATTGAAGCCAAGAGGAAAGCAATGCTCTCCTACCAAGAGTCCCCCAACGAAAAAACACTCGCAGCCAGCCCTTCGAGCTGCCCACAGTGAAGCTCAATGCACCGCAATAAGTTCTGGCTCCAACTTTGCGACAGCATACAGATCGCCTTGGACCATGGAAACATAAGAGGCATGTTTGATGGCATTACAAAAACAGTCGGTCCTCCCGTGAACAAGACTGAGCCACTGAAGTCCGCCACAGGTGTGACCATAGTCGACCTCGACGATCAGATGACCAGATGGGTGGAGCACTACTCGGAGCTGTACTCCAGAGAGACTGTGGTCACTGATTCTGCCCTCAACACCATCGAGGACCTGCCAGTGATGGACGAACTTGAATGCTCTGCCTACAGTTGAGGAATTGAGCAAAGCCATTGATGCACTCTCCAGCGGAAAAGCCCCAGGCAGTGACGGTATTCCACCAGAGGTAATCAAGTGTGGTAAAACTGTTCTCATCAAGCCCCTTCACGAACTGCTTTGTCTCTGCTGGGAGGAGGGTGCTGTGCCCCAAGACATGCACGACGCAACCATCGTCACCCTGTACAAAAACAAAGGTGACCGAAGTGACTGCAATAATTACAGGGGCATCTCACTGCTGAGTTTTGTTGGGAAGGTCTTCGCCCGCATTCAGCTCACAAGACTACAGACACTGGCAGACCACATTTACCCCCGAGTCTCAGTGTGGCTTCAAGGCTGGCAGATCCACCATTGACATGATTTTCACTGTGTGCCAAATCCAGGAGAAGTGCCAGGAACAGGGGAAACCACTCTACCTTGATTGATCTAATTGGCTGTCCTCCAAAACTATGCAGCCTGGTAATCCACTTCCACGATGGCATGAAGGGCACAGTATTGTACAACGGATCAGACTCCTTCCAAATCAAGAGTGGCGTAAAGCAAGGCTGTGTCCTGGCTCCGACGCTCTTCGAAATCTTCTTCTCCCAGCTCCTGACACATGCCTTCAGGTCATCGTCTGATGGCATATACTTGCATACATGTTCCAACGGCAAGCTGTTCAACATTGCACGCCTCCATGCCAAAACAAAAGTGTCAGTAGTCCTTGTGAGAGACCTGCTGTTTGCCGATGATGCCGCCCTCGCGACTCACACAGAAGAGGCCCTACAGAGATTGATAGACAGCTTCTCTCAATCGTGCAAAGACTTTGGCCTCACCATCAGTATTAAAAAGACCAATGTCAGTGCCCAAGATGTTAGTCAGGCTCCCTCAATAGACATTGACAACCACACTCTGGAGGTGGTAGACAAATTTACCTACCTTGGCTCTACTATCTCCATGAACCTGTGCCTCAACACTGAGATCAGCAAGTGCATAGGGAAGGCCTCTGCCACCATGGCCAAACTGAACCAATGAGTGTGGGAAAACAGCTTGCTCACGCAGCAGACAAAAATGCACGTGTACCAAGCATGCACCCTCAGCACGCTACTGTAGGGCAGCGAGACGTGGACTACCTAGATGGGCCAGGAACGCCGACTGAACACTTTCCACATGCACTTCCTGAGGCGTATCCTGGGAATCAAATGGCAGGACCACATTTCCAACAGTGACATACCCAAACTCCATGTACTCTCTCCTTTGCCAGCAATGATTTAGATGGCTCAGCCACGTGCGACGCATGGAGGACGGCCGAATACCAAAAGATGTCCTGTCCCCTACGGTCAGCTGGTGTCAGGCACCCAGTGAGTGGGGCGACCAGCCCTCCACTGCAAAGATACATGCAGGCGCGACATGAAGGCCTGCAGTATCAACACTGACACCTGGGAGGAAGCCGCGAAAGACCATCCCCACTGGAGGTGGCTGGTAAGACAGAGGATCAAACACACAGACAGCAAGCGTGGCCTCCGGGCGACGGAGAAGAGGACCCGTCGGAAGCTCAACTCTGCCTCAACAGACAATGCCCCTACAGCCTTCATCTGCCCCTCCTGCAGCAGGGACTGCCGCTCATGCATTGGCCTCCACAGCCACACAAGACACTGCAGCGCAGCAACAAACTCCACCCAGCGCACGAAGGCATCGTCTCCCGAGACTACGCCATGCCAGTGATGAGTGATCATACGAGTAAAGGAGCCTCATTTTAGCATTTTCGAGTCTAAGGGCGCTTTCCTTTTGTCAGAACTGACTGGCAAGACTGGTCCGTCTGCAAGGAAAATGCAACAATTTGAAGGAATAGTTTCATGATAATCCCTCACATTCTTTTGGAGGTACATCTATCATCCTCGAAGCGTGTTATTTTGAAGGCATTGTAGAGTTAGCCTTTCCAGATGCCCGGTCTGGCCGGGCAGTTCTGTCAAATGGAAAGTGCCCTAAGACTTGTAATTAACAAAAGATTTCTTAGAATCACTCCAAAATACGGTGACATAGCCCCTTTAATGAACAACATGATAGGAAAATACTGGTCAGGTGCTTTCATTTTAAAGTGTATATCAAAGATTTTATTTTGTTTTTTCAACAGAATCTTCATGATTTTCTAAGATGAACCTGTGAAATATTTTTCTTCACCACTCTTAGCCCCTTACAAAACCATGCCAGTAAGAAGATTGTGAATGGAGGGATTGTGATGTCAATACAATCTCGAAGTCTTAAGTTGGTTCATGGCTTTTCTTGTGTTGACGTCACAGCACTGCTATCCCCAGTTTCCTTACTGGCATGATTTTGTTCCCACCAGAAGGACAATGACAAGTTTTTAAGAGACAAAATTGCCAGGAAGAAAAAAACATTATTGCGTTCATCTTTGAAAACGACACAGACTCTGTTGAGGCAATAAAATAAAGTCTGTCATATACACTTTAATGGTCACATGTGTTTTCAGCGTGGCAAACAGTTCAAACAGTTCTAGTAGGAAGAATAGCTCCACAACAGCATTTCATTGCATTAAACACATTGCAGGATGTAATCCAAAGTATTTATAAAGCTCTCACACAGTATAATAGCAGTGTCACAAGAAGGTATTCATGCCCAGTAGCCTCTTTTGTTACGTTGTCACAAACATACTTAGAGGTTCAACCTTGGATTACCATGTCAAAAAATCATCAAAGCCTTCATTTCAATGCCCCCAATGTTGATTTCTTCTGCATATCCATATGCTCAACATACAACATTATAATTAGTAGCACAGGAAAATACTACCAATTTGATTTAATCAGCAGTTACCTGATAGGATTTAGGGTGATTTCTTAAAGACTGTACCATCACAAGTTAGAACCACTGCATGCAGCTTAACCAATAAATTGCACCACTGGCATGCAGTTCTCAGTAATTCCTTTCAGTTACTGGCTACACTCACTCAAAGATTTCATCCAGAAATCACCAAATCAGAGCCTCTATGTGCACCATAGCAATAAGCATGACAGGCCAGAACGTTTTGGTGGATTTCATTTAAAACGCTTATGCTTTGAGATTTTCTTTCTCAGTCATTCGAACCACCTACCACACAACACTTAGCAAAGCACTTGCCAGTATAACTAGCCTGGATTTGAATGACCTCACCTTAGGATTTTATCCACAGACTCAAAGCTGGAACCAAGTACTGTTCAGTAGCTTTTATTTTAATGAGCATGTGTTAAAATTTTGACCCACAGAATCAAAAGTTTGAACCACTTTGTATAACACAATCAGCACCACTGCACAAAAGTACTGTGCAATAGCTTTATTTGGATGGTCACGCTTTAAAATTTCATCCACAGTCTTGAAACGTTAGAACCACCTTGTACAACACAATGAACAGCACCATGGGAAAATACTGCTTAATTAGTAGCTTTCATTTGAATTTTCACTTGCATATGGCATGTACAATAGAATGGACAGTAACAGAAGAAAGTCACATCAGTTTGATTTAGCTTGAGCAGTCACATTATAGGACTTAGACAAAACAATCACAAGTTGAATTGAATTGTACAGAATAATAGACAGCACCACGCACATTGCTTTAGCAGCTTTTATGGGCCTGCTTTGCAAACATCACACACAAGCAGAGTATACAAGATCGAAAGAAAGCTGTGAAATATTGGAAAACACCTGGTTTTGACTACCTAAATTTCCCTGTACCCCTGTTAAGTGGTAATTGAGACAGACCTTTTTATAGTATTTGCAGATGTAGCTGTATCAGTACATTAGATCACCATAATGCCTTTATTTTTGCACTGTTTTTGTTTTATTTGTTTGTTTGTTTTTGAAGATTCGGTTTATATCCCAACCTTAACCTTAACATAGAACTTGACACAGACTAATCTAGATCTTGAATCATGAAACTAATTTATTGTGATAATCAGAAATTAGCAAGTGATGTAACGCTAACCCAATGTTACTAACCATTAACAGCATTTGTAAAGAAACAACTCACACAGAATAAAGAAAGAAAAATCCTGATTAACCAGGAGTCAAATTATAGGGCAAGACAGAACATCGAAATTTTGGGTAGACTTGATTAGGAGATCACATAGGAACAAGATACTTTGTCAGTGCAAGAAGAAAGGCATTAGAGTGTGTAATATACAGGGTGTGGCTACTGAGACTATAAAGGCTTATTTTGTGGATCCTCAAGCAGAAAGGTGCAATGTATAGCAAACAAATTAGTGGGTTTTAAGTTTATTTCTTTGGAACTTTCTAGTTCTTTTTTTTTTGTCAGTAATGCAGGCCTCCACAAACTACATTTTAAGACGTGGGGGTTGGGGGTATGAATCCGACCAAAGCGTTATTGTACTCTCAGTAGCCAAACCCATTTAAGAGTAGTCTTCCTTCAACAAGCGCGTTTTTTGCTGTCTTCACTGATGTTTTCACTTTTGAATGTCACTTTGCCTTCACATTGCAAGTGAAGGCATTACAAGTTTTTAACTACTTTGTGTTTTTGTTTTGTTTCGTTTTTTGTCTCTCGTGGAAAATAATATTACTAAGTCTTTTTTTGGTCAAAAAATATACCTTTTTTATGGAAAATATGCTAAGTCTTTTTTGGTCGTCTGGGCTAAAAGAAGGAAAAAGCGCGCTTTTGAAGGAAGCTTATTTACTAGTTTAGCATTTTGATGCTGTACTTGGGTGCTATAAAGGAGAAAAGTCCTGTGATTTGATGGGGGTCTCAGTTGTGAAGTCAAAAATATACTAAGTCTTTTGGCGGGAAAAATCCGTGCACTTTATGCGTGGATTTTGCCCGTTAAGAGCTTGGTTATTTTTTGATTTTGCGCTGAACACCTGTTAAAAAATCTCGGGACTTTTTTTCTTCTCGGCAACCTCTCCTTGTTAAATTGCATTAAAAGAGATAGTGCAAAAAAGAGGTCGAACTTAGTCCCCCCAGAGCGCGGTCGTTCTTTTGCTACTTTTATAGAGACTGCATAATAAATAAAGCTGAACAATCAAAGATACATTTTCAATTGTTTTATTGATTTACCAATAAAGACCAAAGTAATTATTACAATGAAGGTAATAAGTAACTTTGAGTTACTTCAAGTGTTATTGTTATAATTTATAAGTCTAATGATACATGATCAATAAAGTGAAAGTTGAAAGTTATTTATTTGTTGAGTCGTTTATTATTAGAGCAGTGAAACTGAAATAATTCTAAGTCTTACAACTGAACTTGATACAATCATTACTGAATGCAAAACTTCATCAAGTTGAAAGTCGATAACAAACATTTTAAAACGAAGTAAAGTTCAAAATCGTAGTAATACACGAAAAAGTTCAAGTATCTAAACACGAGATTCACACCAAAAAGTTGTCGCGCAGGACAAAGTTTGCAAAAATTCAATCAAGAAACTTCACAGGGAAACTAAATAGCCGTCATTACACATCTGAAAGTTGCTTTCGAGATAAGATGTTTTGTTGTCATCTCAAAATTGTGAACTATGAACTTAGCGAAACAAAATCTAGGAATTGTCGAAAGACTAACGAAGAGAAGTTGAGTAAGTCCCGACCGAATCTACAAAGTACTTTCTCCGGCTACCTTACATTTCCTCTACAAAGTAAAGTGAAGGTCCATCCATCTTCTGTCTCTTGCAGTCTTCCTTTCTGTCTTCTGTACTTCTTCCCTTGTTTGCGGAGTACTTGTGCTTTCGTTCTTTGCTCGGCTTGTTGACTTGTGTTGATCAAAAAGCTAGGAAAGAAGAAATCCACGTTAGTGTAAAGTAAAACGGTCCTTTACTTGATGAATAGTTCATGCAGATACAAGATTCACATTTGCGGAGATGTGATAGTCGTTTAGGGGTACTAAAGTTGTTAGGGGTTTGTTTAGACAGTTCTTTGAGCTTAGTTGGCTGTGACATAACTGCATCCTTTCAAACATGTTGAAAACGAGTACCATATCTGTTTCAAAAGTTGAGAATTTCCTGGTCCACAAACAATTTCCCAAGAACTAGTCAAGGCCTCCGCAATACTTACTGCAAAAATTTCGTAAAAAATCCTGATTGCATGCAAACTAGGCGAAACTAAGGTTTTACGATGATTTTTAGCGTAATCGGTTCAATTGTTTAATAGCCGAAACTAGTTGAATTTTCGTGTCGCCAATTCTCTACCCTAAAAGAGAGGGGTGAATAGGCCTAAGGATCGGCGGATTTTGGAAATATTTTTGCCAAGATTTCGGATTTGGCGCGAAATTTTAAAGGATTTTTGGATCCTGCAATTCCAGCGGATTGCGGTTTTCACCCTTTTTTTCGGCCCGGATTATGGATTTTGCCTGCAATAAAGTTCGGATCGCGGATCTCGCTGATGTCATTCGGATCACAAGCTACCTGACAAATATTGAGCGGATTCGGAGGTAAGGACTTTTTTTTTTTAAATGGTTCGACGGATTTCGTTATTGAATCCTAACGGATCGGCGGATTTGCATACCCCTATTCACCCCCCTCCTAAAAAGCAATGGTCCATCCATGGTCTTTCCCTTCCAATCTTCGTTTCTTCCTTCTGTTCATCTGTCCTTGTTCCAGTGTTTCCGCTTTCGCTCTTGTTCCTTTAGTTGACTTGTGCTAATTAAAGCTAGAATAAAAGGAAGCCGGCGTTAATGACAGATTACGCGACAAAAAGGTTCTTTAGTTGGCAGAAATATATAAAATGCTCTTGACAAAATATACCAACGGTTTTTAGTTAATGTTGACAAAGCTATAAAAGGAATTGCAAATAAGATTGGCTTGTTGTCGTCTTAGAGCGCGCACGATTTAGTTCTTCTATTTCTTCCAAATAAACACGAGAAACTTTTTTACAAATTTTCGAGAACATTTCTTACTTCATTTAGCAAGAAAAGTCGTTGTGTAGCGTCTAATAGAATGGCTTCTGCATTGAAAGTTTACATGCAATCCTGCTGGGAAAGCTTGATTTGTTTGTGTCAATTATTAGCTAATGATTTATTAGACAGTCAATAAATTGAACGTAAGGCTGTGGATCTTTTGCCTGGACGGTATGAAATTGCAAGTTTGAAAAAATAACATCTTTGAATAATTCCTTTTCACGATTAATTCCTCCGCGATCCGAGTTGTTTTTCAAAACTATTTGGCACTTTGCACGCTCGCACGACCTATATTACCATAGTTACAAATAAGTGATGACTGCACGGACTAATTAATAAAACATAACTTACGCGGACAATAGAAACATTGGGACCGACAATGAAATTTGCCCCTCGTTTTTCGTCGACGCCGCAGTGCCCCGTGCGGTGGTTTCAAAACCTTTTCAAAGCCAGAAATTAACGCGAACGTTTTTACTTACGATTTCAACCACTTCAAATTCTTTTCCTTTTTTTTTTTTAATTTATAGCGCTGTGGCAAGGGCACAAAATTCAGTCAGTGGAATGTCTAAGAACGATCAGTTCTAAGGTCCTAGATCTAAATCTAAATCTCTTTGTCCACGAAGTGGCTGAAAATGCTTGTTTCCATTCTTTATACGAATAATGCCACTGGATGACTTGGGAAAATAAATTTTAACGCGTCGTTTAGTTCTCCTTTTACTGCGTCCTGCAAATGGAGGGGAGCGAGATGGAGAATCTTTTCTAACGAATTAAATTGTTTAAGTGTCTCGAAAACAAAATAATTATGGCAGCTATTGTAGAATGATTATTTTCATCACACACAAACTTGATACTTAATTAAACTCAGATTAGATGGAGAACGCAGTTCCTGTTGTAGCCAACAGTGATGAGGGACAGCGCAATCCTCTGTCCGTAGATAAATCACTAAAATCGATAACTGAAACTAGACAAGCTGTATAACTGGTATTAAGGTTCAGTTAATTTCATTTTCAAAGGTTTAAACCCGCGCGATGCATTGTGCTTCCGCGTCAAGCAGATGGCTCACTCATCCGCATGCGCACTTCACAAACTGAAAACGGCTACAGTAACCACAATCAAGCGCGAACAACTGCTGACAAAACCTAACACAACCTATTGTAACTTAGCCGGGCCGTGAATTAACTTTTGCGAAATTTATTTCTTTATGAGAATCGTTCGGTTTTCGATTCAATACACCAAATGAAAAGTTATTCGTGGAGCGCGATTATTGGTGATGGCCATGGTAAGGAATCCTTCTCTCATCTCGTGTATTGGATTGTTCGCTCGACTTTGTCCTTTTAATTTAAGGTAATTCATTCAATTCTATGTTCTTTTTTCCTCTTCTGATCAATCAACCTATTTATCTTTTTTCCTGAATTTGATGGGATTAATCTGACGAAAATTGAACATATCGCACGAAAGAACCAAGAAAGTCTAAGAGCTGCTCATTTAAAAGCTTGAGTGTTTGTAAGGGGTCTTATACCGTGTTGGCTTTTTGAGAGACATTAAGGCCGCGTTCAATTTACTCTTCTGAAAAAAAATGGTATGACCTCTGGACTTTTCTTTGGAAGTAGATTTAGGGAGATATATACCTCTAACATTTTGTCGGGAAACGGTGCTGAAAATCTCCTTCGTATTTTGATGAAATAAAAATTCTCCTACGGCTGATTTTTTAGAACTAAACCTTCGTATTTTTATTCCGGAGTAAGGCCAATTGAACGCACCTGGATCTTTTTATCAGAATTAACAGGGCGCAACAGCCTTAGGGGAGGGGTGGGGTGGGGAAAGAGTTTGTTGGAGTCCCTCCTTAGATTTTTGGTCCGTTACAAAATTATAACCCAAAACAAGTTTAGCTTGTTGATCCCTCTACTCTTGTACAGCGATAACTGGTCGATGACCTTTACACTGTTATTGTCAAATTATATATATATTTCGATTACGAGGGAAATTAAAAACTTCCTGAACCGCGGACGTGTGAGCAATCCAACGCCCTTGCGGGTGGAATGAGGAGAGGTGAAGTTGAGGGGGAGGGGGACGTCTGATGGTGCCAGCCAGTTAACGTTTTGTTCTGTTACAAGATGTCATATTCCTCCATGTAAATCAAGGTGTACCTTGATCATAAGTTGACGATCTTTCCGCGACATTGTCGAAAAGTTAGATTTCTCGATTTCTAGAGGGAAAATTGTAAACTTCTTAAGTTGTTCATGTACTAGCAATCCGACACTTGAGGGTGAGGTGCTTGACAAGATCGCTGAAGAATGAGGTGGGGAGGGGACGCGGAGAGTTTGTTGACAAGATCATAGTATTTGTTTTTCCTGTTACAGTACTTTAACCAAAAAAGCTATAGATGAAGTTCACTGAGTCGGCTCAGCTTTGAAAATTGTAGGCTTATTATAATTATGTTTCCCAATTCTAGTAGACTTCAACTGAACTAGAATTAAATTAAGGTGGCTCTATATAGTTTTTTGGCGCGCGAAGCATGGGTACGAATGGCGCGAGCGCGCGAGTATTTAAAGGAAAAGAAATGCGCAGTACCTTAACTAATTTCTGTTTTGATGACGTCACGAAAAACGAAGATTTTTGAGTGATCTTAAAACGCATATTGGGCGCGTTCCAGACCGTGAATTTTTTTTTAAATCGGCACATGGATAGGATTTTTCTTTTTCTCGCTGTTAGGAAAAAATCATCAAATTTTATACATACATTAATGTAATACGCGTCAAAAACGAAAATTGCGAATTCCTCTAGAAGTCAGGTATGTTCAAAAAACAAGCCAAGTATTTCTGTCAGTAGTTGCCATAGCAACAACATTTAGGTTCTGAAAGAGTCATCCATACCTAGTATAAGGCTGTAGGTTTCTATTATTGCCCTTTTACCGAGTGCTATGTGACAAACATTTGCCAAGGGAGAAATTATTTATGCATATGTAATATCCAAAGCTTTGTAAAATACTATACAGAGCCACCTTAAATCAACAGAAGCTTGCCAGGACAGGTTGAAAACTCTAAAAACAGTTATTAAACAGAGCTTGTGAAAGAATCTCAATTTTTTTGTTTGAAGTCTCTGTCAAAACGTGTTTGCCGAGATATTCGTGGGGGAAAACACGCCAAAATGTGCCCCGAAAAGAAGAATGAACGACACCGGATTTCTCATAGTGAAAGACGGAAAAAAGTTCTTACCTTGAAATCGCTTTGTTCCTTTCCAGGCTGTCCATTGATCAGACCAACGCGTTCTCACCGCTCTTGCTCACATCTAGATTAGTGCTCCTGAAAGAAATTGAATCATAACAGGTCAGAATGCTACTTTAACTTTCGTTTTCTTACGTAAATTTTGTAGTCATTATCTTTTTTCTTCGTTCGTTTAGATTAATTTGGAGATGGTCTTCCAAAGTGTTCCAGTTCCAAGATGGCCGATCAAGATGGCCGCCATCTGAAAATTATGACGTACTTTAGACATCATTTGACACGATCCCCTCGAGTGTCTGACCATAACGAGCAGAAACTGAAGACACTTTTAAACTCGAAGTATTCCAAAGTCACTACATGGTGAAATAAGGACTTATCTAACTCTCGCCACAAATCAAGCGTTAAATTTCATAATTAAAAAATTCTGGTAGCGTAAGAAATCCTATCCAATTTTTCCAGCTTATTGTTCTGGATTCTGTCTATCACTTCCGCTTTAAAACCGCTAACAATAAAAGAAAAAATATATAATTTAATGAGTGTTCTTGAATATTTTGAGAAGGGATAAATAATTTATGTAATTTTTAATTTTTTTAAGTTTTCCAGCAGTTCCACGTAAACTTCATCGCACAAGCTTTTCTATAATAACAAATTTAAAAATCTGAATTTACTTCTAAAAAAACTCTTACAAGTTATATGGAAACACTTGGCAAAATCTTGTTGCCGTAATTAAAAGAAACTGAGGTCATTTGGCCACATCATGTGTAACACGTTCATGACTTCTGTTCAGCAAATTTTACGTACTTCAACTGTCTTAAATAAGTCGTCACTTTCTTTCTAACATTTTAAGGAAGCAGAACAGTCTCTGGGTTTTCTTAAATGCTACAAGACTGCGAAAAACTCTAGTTTGATTGAACAACAAGCTAACACACGTGTGCTCATAATTTACAGTACGCCGCGGCGTTCGTAAAAATAAGCTCCACCTATTCCCGAAATTATCAAAATTCGGCTTACCTGCAGTTGGACGGTTTCCCTGACAAATATATCTTCCTATCTCATAGTTTGTTCCTTTCCACACGAAATAGTTCGAACAGGCGTCTCACATCTCCATGAACTGCTGTGCTCGAAGAGTTACTCATGAATACTAATTACCAACTGATTACTATGCAGCATATTCGGCATCCCCGAAATTTTCCACGTGCAAAGGACTGCGTGGGCCAATTTTCCTGGAGAATTTGCATAGAGTGTTAAGCGAAAAAGGATACAGTCGTTTTTGTTAACGGATAAATCCAAGGGTAACAAAATAGTTGTGATTTAGTTAGCTGACAAACTGACGTAATTTTGTTGAAAGGCATCTCCAAAATATATCATGAATGAGGTACTCAGTGAAGAACGTACCTGACATTGGAAACTCGCTCCCTCCCCACCCTGGAGAAACAAGGGGTATGAGTAGACTGGATAGGGGTGTGTGGCACCTTGCTTCAGAGGACAGGGGAAAGTGGTAATGGCAGTAAAAACAAATCTTCTTTCTCAAACAAAATCAAAAACAAAAAGATCAAATGTACCTTGAACGAATTAATGCTTGTCATTTGAAATGACGTCCGTTAATCCCTTTCGATTTGAAATTATTTAAAACAATTTTCAGCTCGAGCACCATGCCTCGAATTGCTCTATAACTGGATCAAAAAACTTGCATGAACTTTTCAAACAATCGGATGTTTTCATTCCTTGGAATTATTTCCACTTGTGATTGGCTAAGAGTGTATTTCCCTCAGAATATGGTGAGGCCCTGATAGGGGGCTTTAGTCATCCATTATCCCCAAAATTCCGGGGGCAGTTATCCCTTATCCCTAAAATTACCGAGACAGCTATCCCTAAAATTGCCGAGACTGTTATCCCTAAAACTGGGTCAAAACTATCTCAGTTATCCCTTATCCCTATAATTATTTAATCAGTCATCCCTTATCCCTAAAATTATTTTGCCAGTTATCCCTTATCCCTAAAACCCCTAACAGGGCCTCTGTGGTAGGCCCTGTAATCACTTTGGTTTCGTTTAATTCTTGAAGGAGAATACTGACCGATGATGCCTTAATATTCTACACTCGATATTTCATTTTCAAATCGACATATTCAAGGCTGAAAAAACGCGAAAGAAGTCGTACGCAAAGTTTCGATGTCGATATCTAAAACTGCAGATCAAAAGGGTTTTCCACAATCAAAATGGTGTCCAATTGCAAAAGATTTTAACCCCATATATCAAACTTTGCCTGTTTTTATGGTTGACATTTTTTCAGACAAATAACCTTTTCTTCCCTATCCTTGGGGATTCATCTATTCGGAAACACGAAATTTCAGTCGGTCACAGTCGGGAAATCGTGGGTAACAACATTTTTGCTCCCAACGGTATCCTCCCTTGGTAAAAACAGATAGACCAACAGGGGTAGTCGAGCTTTCGAGCTTAAAAGCCTGGAAAACGACCCCGAAAGCGACTCGCTCCAAGAGGAGATGTTGACACAAGAGCGGCCCAAGTGTGACAAATCCAATACTAAAAAGCACAGACTACAAACGAAGTGACCGATGAACTACACCTATATATTATATCAACGGGCACCTGTTGAATACGAAGGTATTCAGGTAGGTCACCGCGACAATCGCATTGACATAACAACTACATCCAGTACACACTGCCGATTTGGACTTAGAGCATCATTTTTTTCCCTTTCAAGAGCTTTGTCCCTAAACTCTCCCTCTTTGCCTCCAAGCGTTTGAACGTGGCATATTTTATTTTCCAGTGTCTGCTTTGCAATCTATAGTGCGATTTTATGAGCAATTTTTGTCGCACGCGCGCGCTCTAATTCACGCTTTGCGATCGCGCAGAAGGAGCTTGCGTGGCAGACGCAATGAACGGAAGGGGAGCGAGAAAACTTGCAGAAGTCTGCCACAAGTCTCCTCACTTTTTTCTTATTTTCCTTCTCTCCTTATCCCTGCGACGCGACAATCGTGCCTGCCATGAAGGCTAGCGCAAAAGTACATTACCGGTAACAAAAACCAATGACGTAAATCTTTATTCTAACAACAGCAACAACAACAATAACCACAGCGTCAATCACAGCGGGTTTGTTCTGTGGGTTTTCCAATGTCGCGGGCAACTTTCAGACAGGAGCGGGTTGTGCGTTCCGCAATGTGCTATCAGCGACGTCATAACTTCGCGCTAAAACTGAGTGAGCGGCGGGAAACAACAGGGTAGCTAGCTGCTTTGTTGCGCTGCTCCGCCGCATCATGCAATCTTCCCAGACCTCCGATCAACAGGCGTCTCTCTGGTCCTCCACTACTCTAACTCGGCTTCAAAAACAACGAGAATTTAATAACGCATCTCTCGCGAATCATCGACGAGTGCCTTTTGCTTTTGCTGAAAAAGAAAAGAGAAAAAGCGAGAAAACGGTATCAAGTTTTAAACACCTGAAAGGGCAACAAAGGAAATAGGTCCTTTTTTTTTCAGTGAATGAAAGTTGTTTGCTCTTCGATAAACATCAAGAAGAGTTCGAAAATCTTACCCACTTTGTATTCTCCTCACTCGTAATTAAATCAATGATAGCTCGCAAAAGAGCACTTTCTTTACTCCCCTCTCCAGTGCCGGCACTCAACTTCATCTTTGGCTGAGCTATTTTCTCTTTCAGTAGTCGGTCGAGTTCCACTCGAAGCTCCTAAAGAAGAAATAATTCCAACAATAAACCGGGATTCAACTGCGTGTCGAAAATATTTTCGCGAATATTTTGGTTTTGCATAACTATACGCTCGATGATTGGTGAAAAATTTCTTGCCGCTCTCTCAGCCAATTAGAGACAAAATCAAACCTTGATTGAACGCGTTTTCCCGCGCCTAGTTCAAGCTAAATGCATTGTCTTCGCATTTTGATTGGTTAATTCGCTCTCCTGCGTCTGTAATAATTGGCAAGCTACCAATTCCTTAAGTACAAACGAAAATTACTCTGACAGAGTTTTCCACTTTTGTCCTGACATCACATTCAAATATCTCGTAGGACTGACTTTCTGTCAAAACTCACGTCACTGGAATGTTTTGTGATGCTACGAAATCACAAATAACACCAACGTACCTTAACCAAATTAGCGATCCTTCTTGGAGATTTAAATTTAATGAATTCATCGACTGCAACAGTTTCATGGCCTTCTTCCACAAGCACAGAAATGTCGCCACCAAAGAATAACAAAGGAAAAGGCGCGATCATAGTACTGTCATACAGGAACAACTGAAATGTAATTTGGTAGTTGCACAGATTGGCAAATAATTAAGATTTCCACGGTCTATAAACTTATTGACCTGCTTGTGCCTGAACTTGCCTCACTAGTCTCTCCCTGGTCATGCGCACGCGACATGGCGAACGAATAAAACGTAACTTTTTATGGTTTGTACAACTCTACACTTATGATTTTACGACTTGGATACAATTTTGAAAGTTATTCAGTCTGAAAAAGAAGAAGACAAAGAAAGAGAAGAGGAAGAAGACGAAGACGACGACGACGAAGACGACGATGAAGACGAAGACAAAGGCGACCTTTAGATCGGAGTACGAGTAGACTACGAGTACGAATTTTCCGTACTGAGCACGCGCATTAGGTTTGGAGGTCGACATTTTTCGAAGTGCACATGCTCGGAACGAAAAACTCGGTCTCGTAGTCGTACTCCTATCTAAAGCTTGCTAAAGACGAAGACGACGACGAAGACGACAACGACGAAGACGACGACGAAGACGACGACGAAGACGACAAAAACAAAGACAAAGACGAAGACGACGAAGAAGACGACGAAGAAGACGACGATGAAGATGACGACGAAGACGACGAAGAAGACGACGAAGAAGACGACGAAGACAAAGATGAAGACGAATACGACGAAGACGAGAACGACGAAGACGACGACGACGACAAAGAAGAAGAAGGAGAGGAAGAGGAAGAGGAAGAAGAAGAAGAAGAAGAAGAAGAAGAAGAAGAAGAAGAAGAAGAAGAAAAAGAAGAAGAGGAAGAAGGAAGAGGACAAGGAAAATAATTGAAGTTGTCAGCCTACCGAGGAAGACTTCATCTTTTCGTGATAAATCAACCAGTTGTCTTCAAAAATTGTGACCTGCGCATTCACCGACTTGGGGTGGAGACACACTTTACCGTCCTCACGGGTTCGAAGTCTTGGAGGCCTGAGGATTGCACAACACAATTACTTGTCCACAAAAAATGTACTGTCCACTAAATACAGACCCTACAATACAGTAGGAACTGTTTCAAACATTGAAATCGGTATCACCAGGCATTTTTATGTCCACCAAAACACGCAACTGCGTTAGTAAATTTCTCGGGAAAGAAAAACATCACTGAAACTGCCGTCTGAGCAATGTTACTTCTGCCACTGAAAATGTCATCCCTTTCATGTCTCAAAAAATTGCTAACGGAGCAAATGATTTACTTCAGTGTTTATTATTTTTGGTGCCATTCAAATGAGGGTTCACACTCTATTTTCCCCTTCAAGCCTTAAGAGTTTGCCGAGTGGAAGCAAAGAAATTCATTCGTAATTTTATATACTTATACATGCCTTTTAAATGTGCGATGGTGTTCAATTTTTGCAACATTCGGGTACAGCCCTGCACAGAGGATAGCTTTCACAAGCTTTAAATTTTCTGAAAAGGATACACAGCCATATCAGTAAGCAAACCAAAAGCAAACGAGACTGGAAGCGCAAGAATAGTTTCTTTAAAACTGATTAACACCTGCGTTATGATTAGCAGCAAGGGCTTTGGGGTCCGACGAGTCGAGGAAACCTATTTCGTGAAGAAGCGTAGAAAACTGCTGCTTCATGTCTTTTATCATCTGAAATTAAACATGTGATACAATTATTAGAAACCAAAACCTTCAATAGGTAAGTGCCATTTTAAAACATTGGATTGTATGTATTGGAATGAATGGGGGCCTCACTGCCCGCACAACATTAACTTGTTTTGCAATCGTTATCAAACCTCTCCAAGACGTTCGCAGAGGTTTGATAAGAATTCCAAAATTGCGTAGGCTACACACTTTTTGTTCAATGTGTCCCTCTTTTAACGTCACAACAAAACCTCGAACATTGCTAGGGTTTGTTCACTGACTTGAGAAATGTGAGGACAAATAAAAATCCTAAAACAACGAAACAGGTTAAAAAAGATACCTCAAAAGTCTTTAAAAAAGATATACTTATGGATGTCACTAATTCAAATAATCTCAGTTGTGCTAATATCTGTAAAGGGGACAAAATCTGACATGAGAAGAGATAACAACAGATTACCTTCACAGCCGATTTCCTTGGAAGTATGGTCTTTCAAACCCTTTTACCTTACAATAAGCTGGATTAATCCCTTTTACCTTCATGGTGTTTCCAGAAAGGAAATTTCTCCAGCAAAAATCCCTTCCACGTCTTTGCCGTACCGCTTCCTCCCATCCCTAATGAGAATGATGTGCATAAAACAAAGAAATACATCAACGATCGACACAGAATATGCCAAGGTTCACAGAAGACTGAAGTTTTCCGAGACCCAACAAATTACCGGATGTTTGAAGGTCTACCACAGGAGTCGTTGTTATGAATAAGAAGATTTATCATACAAGTCAGTGTTAGCAACTCACCCGAAAAGCATTCAATAAAGCTAAATGATCGCTGCGCGTATCACCAGCAAATTTCGAGCGGGCCCTCTCTGCCTCCTTCTGTTTCTCCTGCAAAAAAAGTTTTTACTTGAGTGTCGAAAGTAATTGCGTATTTTCTTTGATTTTGTTTTACAGCACATGGTGATTGGCCGGTGGGAACCGATGAGAAGCGAAATAAAACTAAATTGTCACGCGCTTAGACAAATTTTCCAGCTCTTGGCGCCTCTTGCATTTACTTGCTCCTATTACTGATTGGTTAACTTGACTGTCTGCGTCTGTTGCGTCACCGTCGAAAGCAATTATTCCAGTTTTTCAAAACTAGAAAAGCAAAATAAACTTCGAGCTTCAAGAAGTATTTCTTTCAAGACAGCACTAGCTTACCAGTGGAGAGACAAAAGGATCCTTGAAACCCAAAATAGAAGCTACTGTCAGCACTGGGTCCAAACAAGAAAAGATTGCAGCAAATAAGATTATTTTGCCGACGCGTGGGTTAACTGGTAAAGCAGCCAGGTGATAACCAAGTGGGGTCAGCTCTTCGTTCGCATCTAGTGCGTTCTGAAATGAGATCAAAAGCCAGTTTTCCTTACGTTCATAGAATGTTAAGAGAATATGGAGAAGCAAGAAGATTGTCCCTCTCTTTTACTCCCTAGTAGTCGAGAGACAAGGGAGGAAAAGAGAGAGAGAGCCTGGGTTCGAGGTTGCCCCAGAAAACCAAAAAATCAAAGTCCTTTTTTTGCGCTCCTCTCCTACTGTGTGACTCAAGCTTTGCGCTTTTCTCTTGGGAGAAATAACCTACCAGTTGATGAAGAACTTCCAGAGCATTGATGACTGCTTGTTCCTCTGGGGGCTGCAATGCCTTGGCCAGAAAAGGCCTGATCATACCCAGTTTGAGAATCTAACACAGGGAAATGGAATCAATAAGCTCATCAAACCAGGCGGGACGTAAACGAAAACTTGGAGTTAGGTAACGAACCAATGAAATCTCAGAAACAATGCACACGACGCCTCTTGAGCATGTGAAAGCAATTTTCTCCTGGGAACAGTTAGAGACCTGAGGTTAAAAAGTTCATTGGACCAAAAGAGGAACCCTGCATTTCTACTTACTGCGACTTTGTAGCATCCTGTAATAACTCTTTTACGTATTTATCAGAAGGCAGGCATCCGGCTATATTTCGACTGACATTTTCGTCACATCATTGCTTTTCGTAGTACATTAAATAGCCGGCGTACAGCCACCTGCTCGGCTTTTAAAAAAACAACAACAACAACAAAACAAAGCAAAGCAGGCGGCTGTACACAGGCTGTATATGGAAACGCTCAGTAGGGTAACCAAAATAAGACATCGTATGTACTGAGGTAATCTATCTCAACTGCCATTCAAAAGGGGCTTCCATTTATATTTTTCGGGGTTAGTGTACCTTTATTTGAAGACAAAGTTCTTCAAGAGGAGTTCGTAACATCTCAGGCAGCTGATAATCCTCCAGAGCATCAGCGTGGAATTTGGTGAATAGATGGAAGCAGTACCCCGGCTGAACCCTGTGCGGACAAACAATCCACTCACAGGGATCAATAACATGCATTGTTATAGTAGCTCAAAATCCACTGCTTTCAGTAATCTATCAAATATCTCTGGAACACTAGTGCTAGATACAAATGATGTAGTGTCCTCATTTTCTCTTGCCATGAATTATCATAGCGTCGCCGTGCAGAAATACGGTGGGGTTACTGTAACAGCTTGAGCAGCCATTTACTGCGGGTTTAGGAGTGTAATAGGAAACTACTGGAAACGACTGCTACACGCGCTACGCTTATCCGAAGGTAGCATGCGGAGACTGCCTCTCTAGGCCCTTGGCTCAGTGAACTATAGTCCCACAAATAGAACTCACCTTCCAGCGCGACCTCTCCTTTGGCGTGCGGAAGCCTTGCTGATCCACACTGGTTGCAAACAGGCGATTTTGTTGTTTACATCGTAAGTCTGGTGAGAGAAGGTCCAATTAAATTCCAGCTAAGAGGTAATTTATGGCACCATATTAGGCATTTCGTGCGGTCCCCGCATTATGCAGGATTTTTGTCATCTGAACCTAGTTGAATGGCCTAGCTTCCATGACACTCCTGTAATTCAGTGGTAGAGCATCCGAACTCGTAATCGTGAGGTCGAATGCCCGACTCCTGATAGGAGCACTTGACTTTCTTCCCGAGCATGCCCGGATTATCATGCATAAATTAATTCCTCGTTTCATCATTTTCTATGTGGTTTCATACCTTTTCTTTCACTTTGCCACCATCCACAACAAAGACAACATCATCAATCGTGATGCTAAGTGAAAAAGACAATGAATAGTTACACATCAAGGAAAACAACAACACCGCAAAATTCCAAATAGAAGTTTGCATTTGTTTCAAGCCTTTTTATGGTGCCCACAATTAAGGACGATATAGTATTGAAATGATTTCGACTCCCAACCATTTTAAACAACTCAACTCAACCATCTAACTATAAAATTCCATCAGCTTGTTGTTGGAAGGGTATGAGCATCTGCGATTGGAATGGGAAGGGGAGTTAAACTTTGGGACGAATTTCCACCGAGGGGGACTCGCTTATAAAAGTAGCTAAGCTTAATTCCAATAGATCACAAGCAAAAATCAATCAAGATTCGAGTATAAAGCAGCTTATTATACAGAGCAGATTCAGGCAAGAAAGAAATCCCCAATTTACAATACTTTCAATTTGGGAGAGAGGCGTGGCTGTTAAACAGCTAATTTTCAGTTTCTGATCCTATGAGATGCCTCTAATGCGAAAATAACTTCTCAAATTTGAGCTACTCGATCCAAATTTAACATTGCCTTTTTTCTCAAGTTTCGGCGGGTGCGATTATCTTAAGCGTGTTTCATGGCAAAATACCCCTCTACCTGGTTTCTGCAATGTTGGTGGCAATAACAATCTTTCTGACACCTTTTGGGGGACGATCAAAAACCTGAAAGAAAACAGTGTTATACAACAAACATTCACAAACAAAACAGTACACAATAAAGAGTGTCTCATCCTGGTTCTAAGTTCTGGGTTCATGGAACTTTGTTGGAGGCTCTGGATGGACTTACTAATAGCAACTTGCATTTGACCTCTATCTGTTCAAGGAAAAATGAAAAGGGGGCTATATCCTCATGCGCTTTAATGTGGAACAATATATCTGTCAAGATATATGTCAGATAGACAGGTGTATATGTCAGATAGATGGGTGTTGTCATGCAATGCTGCTCCCCAGCACTGCATGACGACCCTAATAACAGTCGTGAAGGAGAATAATTATTCAACCCCTGCAAGGTCTGTAAAACAGCCAACTGGTTTCCTCCTGCTGCGGTTGGGTTTCTTAGCGCTCTTACATTCACTTGAATTACCTTAATTTCTAGACACTGACCCACAAGCTTCAAGCTTCAAGCTTTATACACTACAGGGTACAAATATAAGTCTGTTACTTTTACCTCTCTTTGGTTTGCAGATGGCATCATGGAATGCAAGGGAATGATGCTAAACTCATCTTCACAAAAAAAAAAAAAACAGGAAGAAAAGACAACAAATTACACCAGTTTATTTACCAACATTGCCAACTACAAACAAACTTCAATCTGAACGTGGTGCTTTATGGCGGTTATCAAGAGAGTGTCGGAAGCAATTTTGCTATTGCTTTAGTTTTACAATACATCATGCTTAGCAAATCACCTTGGTTTTGGTTTTATGTCACTCAATTGAAAACTGCTCTCTGTAGCCGGTGTTAAGACCATCGTAAAGTGCAATGAGAATTTAAAGAAAACTATGAGTTATTTTGTTAAGTACCTGAAGAGAAAAGTCTTTCTTCTTTCAATTTGTCATGAACTTTGCTAATATCATCCCATCCAGGCAGAAAAACAAGTATAGCTCCTTCCTTTAAGATAATTTTATGAAAATAAAGTCAATGTTAGCTCAGGCACAGCATTGCTATCTGGTTAGCCCTATGGGAAAGGCTACCAGTCTGCCGAAGCGGAAGTTGTGGGTTCCAATCCCGGCTGAACCAACACTAAGGGTCTTAAAATAACTGAGAAGGGCTACTTTTGTATAATAACTGCAGATAGTTCATTCGATTTTCTGGTCTTGTCACTGAACACTTAAATGTTCACAAATGTTCATTAACTCTGTGGGACATCAAAAAGTTCCCACTCATTGTTTGCAACTGAAGAGTAGGGGATGGAGTCAAGGGGACTTTAGCCCCTTGTTTGGTGGCATGGCCTTCATGTGCTCCATAATGGTTGGGGTGAGTGCTGATGCTTGGAGATATGAGCTACCTTCCGGTACTCTTGAAATACAAGGGTATGCAACATATGAGAAGAGCCATGGGCAAGAAGAGCTCAAGTGGAGGATTTCTTGGAAAATTTCTCTTAAGTGGCCCAAATTTTGTAGGTGGCCTGAAATCCTCCAAGAAATGATTGCTCTGTTGTTTCTTCGTTTGTTAGCCCTTCCTTTTCAAGATTTTAGCAATACAAGAAAACTATTTATCAAAGGCTAATTTCTTGAAAATGAAGGCCAAACTGACAGGGAAAAAACAAGCAAGCAAGGATTTCTAGGTGGTGTTAAGCTGGTCACATGAAAAATCTCATCTACTTTTAAGCAAATGTGTTGTTGTTGTTGTTGTTGTTTTTTTTTTTCAAGAACTCCAGTACCAAGACCCTTCTCGCCTTTTTCTATTTACAAAGTGATAAGAACAAACCTCCATGCGAAGAGAGATATGACGGACTACACTGACAACCAGGTTCAGGTCAATCTTCTCCATGTACATATTTTCAAGTGTTGTGATTGTTCTGGGTGAAAATCTGTTCAGACATGATGCAGCTGTGACTAAGAACCTTAAAATTACTCTGTTGCATTTAAAATTCATCCCTAACCAGGTTCTCCTACATAGTTCTCAGAAACTACAGCATACTACATTCCTGGACAAAAAGAGTTGACACTTTTCCCATTTTTTGTCCGTTTGGACTGTACCCTCAAAAGAAGGTTAACAGTACCCCCCCCCCCCCCCACCCAATGTAATGTTGTTTGTGAAGGAGTGCAATAACCCAGCCACGTCTCGAAGGAGCCAATAGAGAGCTTACGAAACGACAACGCCAACGGCAACGACGATGCTACAAAACAGTAGGTTTAGTGAGCAAAAACAATGGCTGTGCAGCGCTTTGCACGTGCATTTTACATTTTGGTACATTTCTTTGCTGTCGTCTCCTAAATAAAGACATGAAATGACCAAATTTCAGGTTCTGTGGAGGACGTTAGCATGTGACCATGAATTTTCAGCTCTCTCCCTATGCGTCTAACCCACCAGTTTAATTCCTCTACAGTCTTACACATTTTAAACGTGGAACGACATGAAGTAGTTGCGTGGTGATACAAATAACGCAAACTTGTATTTTTAAATGACGACCTCGTAGCTGTTGTCATCAGCGCTTTGTAAGCTCCCCATTGTCTTGGGGGAGAGGGGCAGCCACAATAATAAGATTGACCCAATGGAAATATGTTTTAAAGATACATGTATTGACAAGGAAATTAAAAATGTCTCTTCAATTGTGTACAGGATTGTAGATCAATAGTTGGCAAACTTTGTCGGTGCAAATCTGAGTCTACCAACACCAAAGGATTGTGGAGAATAAAACAGGACCTGCAAGTTCACCGAACGCCTTCAAAAACATTCCACAAAAAGCATCTCCCTCTGGAGTCCAAACAATGGTTCAAACTGTGAGGAAGATACATGTATCCAAGAAAAACAAGCAATGCCTTACTAGTATTCTTTATGGAAAGAACACTAATGAGGAGTGTTTAATCAGGTTTTAAAACTCATGCACATGACCTTTTATCAGTGACTTGATAGGCTGTTAGCTTAAAGAATTATTAATGAGACTTTTACTATGTATTTAAAAGTGCATTAAAAACATGTATACGATGTGTAGTAAAAAGTCAAAATTAACAATATGTTTACAAAAACTTCCTAGTGCAGCTGTGTCTATAAAATAAAATATACTAATACATAAAAAACCTGAGGATCAAAAAGATATATAGTAAGCCATTGTAATTTATAGAATTTATAAATTAAGATCAGTTACAAAATGTCCTTTCCTAAATTCAGATACTGAGAGTTAATACAAAGACATCACCAATATGCCATATTCCAGTTGTTTGCTGAGTGACCTGGCCTGTGAATGGCAGCGAGGCTGCCCGTGACCTTGTATTGATACAGACTGTACTGTATGTGTTGTCATAATGCAAACTAGTCTTCATTTGCATAAGAAAAGCAAAGAGGTTTTGTATAAAAACAAGGTCACCAGTAGCGTCGCTTCCATTCATAGGCCAGGTAACACAGCCACAACTGTAAAATTGTTGATTGACATTTTTCTTACTGATGTTTGATGGATTCTATGTACTGTTTCCACATCATCTCCTTATCATCTTGCTGACTATCTGCAAGCCATGCCATGGACTTCTCCAGCCTCCTGTCTTTTGCAAGGCTTTTAGATCCACTAGCTCTATGCTGTTTCCATTTCGGTTGACGTCTTTGAACCCCTTGGTTCCTGTCCTGATCAACATGATAACTAGGGGGAGGAAAAAAAGGCATAATATGATGGAACTCCACAAACGGACATGCCTGCTGCGAACACAGAGAAGAGGAAATTGGATTCTGAGGAATAGATAGGTGGGAGAAATGGAAAAACTGCTTGAAACAATAAATGCCCCTTTAGCAGTGATGGAGGCCTGAAAGATCTTGCAGGAAAATCAGATGAAGTTTTTCTTACCCTGATTTTTCAATGATTTCTTCAAGATAAAACTGTCGTACAGGATAAGTGAAGCCAGGAATATGCGCCATTTTACAATTCCCTTGAATACAAAGATACCGGTATTATCAACCTTAATTAAACCAAATCTAATGTTGTTTAATCAAGATGAACTATTCTACTGCAAATCGAACTTTACAATCCAATCTTTAAATTCCATTATTGACTTTTCAGGTATTCCAAGAAGCTTACGAACCCTGTGCTCCTTTCAGTTAAAAGGCATGTGGGATGTTTCTAAGCACAAGAGAAGTGACTTCAGCTTGTTAAGTACTTTGCAAAGTCCAAAGTGCAACCATAGCTCTTGCAAACTAAGCCATTTCCCATTTATTGTTCATAACCATGACAGGGCTCGAGACTAACGGTTGCCAACTAGCCACAGACTAGTAAAAATTCCATTTTGGCTAGTGGTTTTTGCGCTTCACTAGCCATTTTGGCCGGTGAAAATTTGTGAGCACTGGAGGCCCAGTTCACAAAACGAAATTGAGTCAAAGCGTGCAGAATTTAAAACATCGGCTGTAATAAATATCATATATATAATTTATTGGCCCAAACAAGAACTTTAAATTACTAACTAAAACTGGGAAAGAATGGTTGACTTTTTTGTTTGTTTTTTCCCTTAGTAAAAAGCGACGAACGACAAATGAACTGCTTGCCGCTTATGATTATTCATGCATGAAATCAAGTCTGGGAGAATCTTTTGTTCACTTTACAGTAACAAATGTCTGCGTCTGGCTAGTGAAGAATTTGATTGGGCTAGTGGATCAAACCTGTCACTAGCCAGTGGGCTAGCAAGCTGAAAAATTAGTCTCGAGCCCTGCATGAACACCTTTTGTCAGCCGCATGCAACCCTGGGCAAATAGTACATCCTTAATTAACACCAGAACAGCTTCAGGGCTTTCAAGAAACACACGCCAGTTTATTACACAATGTACCAAAATAAGATGAGAACATCTCTGAATTCAATGTTGCACTCATCAGGATGAGCTTCAAGTCAGGCCTAAAAAAAACACAAACAAGCAAAAACAGGTTTAGTTGGCATGATGAGTGGTGCTACAGTAACTTAATTATTAACAAAGTAATAGACCATACATTTCTACCATTAATGGGTTGATAAACCATACAAGATGTTGGAAGAACACAAGAAGAATTTGTAAAAAATAATTCAGAAAATTCACAAAATTCCTATGAGTCTACTGGCACAATAAACCATAGCTGACGAACCAATCAGAATGTGACTTTAATAATAATAAGTAATTACCATTCATGGAAGTCATGCAAATCAGAAAAACTCGGACATTAGGACCACAAGTAATCATGCATTTTGCAGGTTGTAAGCAATTAAAGATACTCCATTCAAAATGGTCCAGCAATAGTAAGCCCAGCCAAAAACGATCCTAAATCATCACCAGCGGCTTAATAGGACACCAGGTTTATTTTACAGGCCACATGCCATCCTTTTACCAATAATGAAACAACCCTAATCCTTCATTACTCAAAGGTTGTTGCAGTATGGGTGAAACAATGAACTGTGACCTGTATGAAAGGAATCTGCCATATACTACAGCATACCCAACTGATGAAACAACAGCATTTCTACCAGAAAAGAAAGTCATTTTGTTTGTTCAACAAACAATAATATTATTAGTACCTCTTTGGCAAAAGATCTCTTACAATGATGAGAAGGAAATCTGATAAGACATCTCTTTCGTGAATCTCATCAAGTATGATGTGACTGGTACCTAAAAGTAATCTGGAAGAAACAGAGGGTATTTGAATCTCATAGGGTCTGTGACGATACTGAGGGCTAAGGGCTTCTGTTGTATTCTTCGCCCCTCGTGTCTGTGATAGAAAACATTACAGTGTCTGGTTTAAAATCAAGATTCTGCTACACTGGAAATTGGTTAAGTTTAAGAAAGTTAATGAGGATTCTTCCAATAGGTTGTGTTACGACACGCAATCCAGAAGTCGTATTGACTAACCAGCCGCAAGGCAGTGTTCCCCCTATTAACTTTATCTTATGTTTTGCTTTCCATCCTTTTTCTTTTCCCGATACGCACCTTATGTAAGTGTGCCGAAGCTATGCTACACTTCCCAGGAACAGGGACATTAAGTAGAAAAAAATGCAATCATTTAAAGCTGGTGACACACGGTTTAACATTGTGGACCATTTGTTGCTCAACAAATGCTGAACGATGTTGCCGCAACTTGTTGAATGGAATAGAGCTTGTCTCTATTTTCGTTCAACTACATTCAATGACGTTCAACATCTTGAATGCCCTGTTTCAACATAACATGCATGACACACTGTGCAACATTTGTTTCGCAAGAAGCTGCAACATTTGTTGATCAACAAATGTTGAACCGTGTGTCACCGGCTTAATGTGCAGAACACATTTCCAACAGGATGCTTCAATTCAGTGTGCATCCCTGAAAACCTCCCATAGCCCTGATGTTCACAGATCAAATTTACTGAGATGGCCTTCCCGTGGGTGGGCATTTTGACAAGGACACATTGCCCCAAGGTTGCAAATTTGACATGACAACTATCTAAAAATTCTGAGAGAACCTGGAATTTGACATTCAGGGAGCTCGACAGTGGTGAATTTGACACTGAGTAGGTGCCCAGAGGTAGGGAATTTTACACTAGCTTCCACCCAAATGTCAGATTCCCCAGGGTAAGCCCCTATCCCCCCCCCCCCAAAAAAAAAGCCTAGGGCTTAAAATTGATGAGTGGATTACTCACGGATCAGAAACAAGCCATCTAAGCAGGATGCCTGTTGTACAGTACAGAATCGATCCTTGCTCTCGAGGTAACTTGCTACAAATGAAAAGTGCTGAAATGAGTTCAGCTCATTCTTAGCTTTGGAAAAGTAAAAAAATAAAATAAGGCTGATAGAGGTGACAATGATAAATATCTCTAAATAATAATACCTGCAAAAAATTTAGAAGCTTATTTTTTTTCAAACACAATGTTTTCAAAGAACCTTAAACACAATTTTAAGTCTGTCTTGAAGACAAGAATAAGATAGAATTCTTTTAAATGACATTGTAAGTGACACTTTCCTATTGTTTTGCAGATATCAAGAATAAGTATGCAAAGTGAACAGTTGTGAGTGCACTGAGTTAAGCTCTAGACATTTAATTGTGTGGTTTAGAATAAGACTGAAACGGCAGATGGTGATTCAGATCCTTGTAAACTTAATTATCTCATGTGTACACACTTTTCCAGTCTGATCTGAAAACCAACACTGCTATTTCCACCACAGCTTTCATCTCGTTCAGCAGCAACTCTCTCTGCCACCTGGTTTGTTAGGAATGATAACAACAGAGAGATTTAGAACAATGTTTACAGCAGACAGCAAACAGCAGGCTGCTGGTTGTCATAAGGCCATGTTAATTCTCTCCTAAATTATTTCTCTCTTTTAGTACATACTAAGTAGTTGTGGCATACAGTTAAGCCAATTAAGATTCATCCATTTTTGTCATACAGCAAATTTTAGCCTGATGTTTACTGTAAATGTGGTTCTAAATTTGAACATTTTATTAATCCCTCCATGATCAAATCACTGATACAGAAGATAAATATAGAAACTTACTGAAATTGCACTTATTCTTCTGGGTTGTGTACATATAACTCGACATGATGATCCATGACCCTTCTCAATTGCGTCATCCAGAATAAACTGTGCAACCTGTTACGCATAGACCAGAAATTATCTATCTTATACTCTCATCGTACTGATTATACGACCAATAATTATTATAACACAACTAAAGAAAAAGCGCAAGCTCTGATTGGTTAATTCAGCATCTACTATTTGCCCATGGGTGTACGCTGCTGTCGTGTGTGCTAATTTTCGCGCATTTGTTTTCTCTTGTCATGTAAGACTACAGGAACATTTTTTTGTGATGTAGCTCAATAAAAGGACTTCTGTAGTTCCAATGTCTCAATGTTATATTATAAAACAAATGGTAAACGCCATAGCGTGCACTATTGAGTTATGGATGCACTTGGGAGGTTTGCTAAGCACTCAAGAAGCTAGAGTCGCACTCCGCTATCGCCTCATGCGACTCTTGCGCTTCTTTCATGCTTAGCAACCTCCCGCATGCATCCATAACTCAATAGTACACGCTATGGCATTTACCATTTGTTAATTAAAACACAGCCAGAGAATAATGTAAGCCAGAGAATAATGTAACCCAAATCCATGTGCAAAAAAACATTGAAATTAAATAGCAAGACACTAGTACAAGAAAACAAGTTTGAATGGAAAACAAATTTAACTGCAAATTTTCTGATTTTACAATTGCCAGGATTTTTCATCTCCCCACCCCAGAGGGAGCGAGGGAGCGAGGGAGCGAGGGAGCGAGGGGTGGTCGTGCAAGGGTGATACCTCTGGGGTGGGAAGATGAAAAACCCTGTAAACAAGGATGAGTATGCCCTTGTCACTACAAATAACATTAAGGGTTCATTTTTCGTGGGACTATTCCGGAATAAGAATAGATATACATTTTTGGGGGACTTATTCCGTTTTCTGAATGAACGGAATAGTATTCTGTGGATTCTGCTCTTGATAGCAGAATGAACGAAAGAAACAGAATACGGTTTACTTGGAATACACAGAATATGCATTTTTGGGGGATTATTTTGGTGCGAAAATTTTGCGTGGCCGCCAAAATGTCAGTCTTAGTTGTGCCCAGACTATTGTGAGTGTTAGTTCTCAGGTCACCTCTGAAAGAACCATTCTGTTTTTGGAATAAGCATTTTTATGGAAAACCTTACTCCTGTTATTCTGTTACTCCTAAACCGGAATGGGAATAGACAGAATAGTCCCAAAAAAAATGCACTCTCAGTGTGATGCAAGCAAGTCCCCATGTACGGATTAATTAGTATTCCAGGTGCTCTCAAGAGTTCTCTTATTTTGATTAAACCCATTGTGTAAGCTTATAGCGACCAGTTTCTTGGATGCCTAAAAACATTACAATAAATATTTCAATGTACTCTGGTTTTATGCTTTTATTTTCTTTAATTAAGGCATTCATTAGATGTTTGACAGTGATTCAAATATTCCTGAGAGAGACCTGAGTTGTTTTTCCACAGCCTGTTTCTCCACTGATGACCAACACCTGTTCAGAGTTGATGAGTTGAAGTAATTCCTACAAAGAAATAAAACAGGACAACATTCAATATTATCATTCCTCAATGACCCTTCCACCCAAACAGTTCTGGTTTTCTTTATTTTCTTCTTGTTGACAGAAAAATCTATACATGATCATCACTGTTTTAGTTTTGAAATCAATTTTCTGAGGACGGACCATTTAAACTTTGATTACAAATAAAAATATGCTTATGCTATTTAATAATTTTTTTGTTTTTGGTCACATGATTATAGCCTTGGTCTGATGATGTCACCATTATATTCTGATATTTATGTCAAGTGCTGTTTTATAAAGTGACTCCTGTATAGCAAATATTCTCAAGTCAAACTGCAAATAATCTCCTTAGCAATAATAGCTTGGGTTTAGAGACTGATGTTCTTGCAGAAATTATTTGCAAAAGCTTTGATTCAAGTTGCAAGACGTAACAACAATACTGCCACAGATAACAGGACAACTTGCAGAACACTGATCTTCTTTAATCAACAAATGAGGGAAACTATCAATCACAGGCTAAGTGAACCATGAAACATTAATTGTAACACTTTATGTGGAAGTGCTTATTCTTTGCATGCTGTAAAGCCTGTTTTTCACTAGCAATGCAAGCAGAAGCATAAGTGCAAGCATAACTGCAAGCGCAAGAACACTTATTATTCCACTATTGCGTCATTTCACCATAAAAGGTCAAGAGAACGCGCAAAATATGAGACCATAATACACTGTAGTGTCCCGGTTTGACTGGTTCACAACAGAGCGAATACATTTAACTGGCTTTCTGTGTTGTTTACGTCATTCGTTTGTGCCATTTCAACACTCTTACCAAAACAGATAAGCCAAAATAACAAAACCTTTTTGTAGTGGAATAATAAATCTCTTAGAGCAGTTTTCAAATTACTGTCGAAAGTAATCATGCAATTTTGATTGCTATGGTTTGTGATTGGCTTAAAAATCTCACGCCAGTTAATCAACCAACGAGAAGGAAAACCAAAACCAATCGCGACTTGCATGCGCGATTTTTGCCGCGCTTTGAGGAAGTTACATGATTTGCTACGAATTTTGATTGGCTCATTGCACTGTTTGCACCTGCTGTGATTGGTCGCAGTGATTACTTTGGTATTGGTTTTACGACAGTCAATTGAAAACTGCTCTATTCGATGGTTTTACATATAATACGCGCGGACATTTTGCTCATTGCTCGTATTTTTCCTTGCCCCTTCGGGGCTCGGAAAAATACTACACAACTTGCAAAATATCCACACGTATTATATGTCAAACCATCTAACAACATATATTTATTTCACCATGAAAATAGGCTTGACACAAGCATAAGCACAAATGCAAGGATCAAAATTTGTCTTTTTCCTTGTGTCTGCCCTCATGATCAGTACCCCAGTTTTAAGAGAGAGCATGGACAATGTACTGTGTACTAGTGTTACAATTCGTTTTCACTTTACATAAATCTCTTGTTTTGTGCATCTGCTTGCACTTATGCTAGCACTGCTAGTGAAAACCAGGCTTAACTCATTTAAGTCGAGGTACAACAAAAGCTACAAAAGAGACAGCAGCTGTGACAATGGTCATGAAAATCTTCATTGCCAGGTCAACAGTGATGCGAATTCCTAAAATCTTGAGACCCATGTCCGTTTCACACCAAGCAATATACTGAAATAGCTGCATATCTTCAAGTGGTAGATCCGTTGACGTTGGCGTCAAGTGTATCTGGTGCTGTTTTGCAGCCTGTTCCACTATGCGATGTACAGCAGCTGCAACAGTAGCTGGAGGGTACAACTTGACAACAATGCTCACAAGATCAAAAATTACACCACCAACATACTGCCAAAGTTCATAAGTACTTCCAAACGACGAACTGAAATACGCAAAACTAAAAATAATCAAGTCTGCAACATGATAAGCTAGTGCAAATGAAATAATGAAATTGAAATCTTTCTGTGTTCTTTCCAGAGAGATTTGTAACTTAGAGTGTTTCTGAAGGATTATCGCTGGCCGGCATTCCATGGACTTCATTTCTTCTACAACAGCATCAATTTGGAGACAGTGAACATGGCAAACAAATCCATATATGCTTAGCCACGTGCTCCACCAACCTGTGGTATACACAGCAGTCACAACATAAACTACATAATGCCAGGTTTTGGTAAAAAATGGTATCCAGTGTATAATGAAAAATGCAGTTGCAAGGGCCCAGAGACAAGCCGACATCATGGTGTACAATGTTGCAATTCGAGTCAGCTTCCGGTGCCATTCAGCTGAAACATTTTGCACGCTTAGAACTAGCTCAACGAACTGTCCATTGCCAAAATAATACATCGTGAACACAAAGGGACACAGTAAATTCAAACAAGTTGGAATGCTATTCATTATTTCTCCTATACGAATCTTGTCCTTGTCAAACCCGTGGTGCACAAAATCTAAACTGATGATTGCCACAAGACATGCTAACAACAAGGCGTACACAAAAACACCGTAAACACGCCAGATGAATTCGAATTTTCTGTTTCTGGGTTTCCATAAGCCCAGAATTTGCAGGAAGTGGTAGCAAGGCCGTACGGCATTGAGCGTACGTGGTCCTCGATCAACAGGATCAACAACAGATGAGAGAAGACAAGTTCTTTCATCCGAATGGCTCATTTCGCTCGGACAATTCACTTCTTCCAGCAAACGATTTTTGAGGAGATTTCATTAACACAACAAACGTAACCTTCGGACCGACGTCACGCAACGTGCCAGATTGAGGAATGCGTGACAAACGGACAGTAAAAGCCAAATCGTGACTGATTTGATGTCAAAGAACCATTTTTTCTTTATTAAAAGAAAACTGAAAACTGAAGTGGATGACCTCATGATCCCTACTAAGGAAAAGAAACTACTTTACAAGAAACACGGCAAGTAAATGTGACAGGGTTACTAATATTTCAACCACTTTAAAAAAACCTTACAAAGCTCTAAATATGGAGGGAGATGACAGTTGGGAAGTAAGCTGTTTGTACGATAATTACGATGAAAGAGCTCGCTTTTTCCGATACTCGGTTGATCAAGGACCCCATTCACCGCAAGCTGTACGGCCTTGCTACTATTTCCTACAAATTCTGGGAATGTGGAAACCTAATGACGGAAAATTCGAATTCACTTGGCGTGTTTATCGCTTTTTTGTGTACATCTTATGGTTTGCATGTCTCGTAGCAATTATGTGTTTAGACTTTGTGCACAACGGTTTTGACAAGAACAAGATTAACTTCCGAGAAATCATGAACAGTGTTTGTACTTGCCTGGTTTTCCTTGGCCCGTTTGTGTTCACTGTCCATTATTTAAACAGAGGCCAGTTTGTTGAGCTTGTTTTCAGTGTACAGAACATTTCACATGAATGGCACCGGAAGCTGAGTCGCATTGCAACATTGTACACCATGATGTCGGCTTTTCTCTGGGCCCTTGCAGCTGGATTTAACATTATACACTGGATACCATTTTTTACCAAAACCTGGCATTACGTAGTGTATGCTGTGACTATTGTGTATATCACAGGTTGGTGGGGCATGTGGCTAAGCATATATGGATTTGTTTGTCATGTTCACAGCCTAAAAATTGATACTGTTGTAGAAGAAATGAAGTCCAGGGAATGCACCTCAACAATCATTCTGTACAAACACTCTCTCATACTTAGCTCTCTGGAGAGAACTCAGAAAGATTTTGGTGTTATAATTTCATTAGCTCTGGCATTCCATGCCCTAGACTTAATCATTTTCAGTTTTGCCTATTTTAATTCTGCCTTTGGCAAGCATTATCCTATATGGCAGTTCATTGGAACTGTCATTTATGATCTAATTAGTATTATCGTCAAGCTCTACCCCCCAGCTATCGTTTCAGCTGCCTCACATCGCATAGTTGTACAGGCTTGCAAGAGATGCCAAGCACGAGTAACTCCCACATCAATTAATCTTCCCTCGGAGGAAATCCAAGTATTTCAGTATATGTCATGGTGTGAGAACGATATGGGTTTCAAAATTCTAGGAATTCGAATCACTGTGGAGTTGGCAATGAAGATTTTTATGACTATCGTTACAGCTGTAGTGTCTTTCGTGGCATTTGTCATGCCTCGCCTAAAGTAAGCAGACATTGACAGTAAAGCT
>BLFK01000333.1:453401-455901 GCA_014634185.1 Astreopora myriophthalma | reverse complement strand
CACCGGCATCGCAGAGGTCGTGGGTTTGAATCCCGTTGGAGTCACTTGAATTTTTCAAGTGCACATAAGAGACATTTGCTTAAATTGTCCAGAAAGTGTGAGGATCACTTCTTCAATTCATAAGTTATTCTTGTTATCATTTTTTTCATTGATATTTTTTTCCTCGTAGTTTTAATATTTTTAGGAAAGCCATGTAACACACCTGCATGGCATCATATCTTGCTCCACCTGACGTGCGTTTTCTTTGTTGCTCGTCCTTTAAACATTGATCCAAAACAGGATCTTGCTGCAAAGATCTTCCACTGAATGTTGTTTCAGTAAAGCTACCATCATTAGTTTGATGCACAACTGCTGGAGCAGTTTCAAATGCATCAGTCATGATTGTGGATGTGCTGTCTATGGAAAAAACAAACATGGCTCAAGTTGTCAGACAAAGTGTGTTTTGGACTAAAACTAATACACTATGAAGCACTTGCTTATGCCTTGATTTATTCACACTGTATGTTGTCATTAGTGTTTTCTCTAGGGCTGAAATAAGATTATCCTTTAAAGTGGCCCAACACTGAAAAATAGGTATTACTCTTGTTGTTATTATTATTGTTATCATTATTATTATTATTATTATTATTATTCATTATTATTATTATTTTCGTAATTCTTTGTCATTTTAGTATTGCACTGCAGTGCATTGGAAATCTTGCTCAAATTTCATGAGTCGTGCAGTTTTAATTAAGGCTTTACGGGAGTCCTGGTTTCTTTTTCACAGACAAAAATGCCTTGTGCTTGCCGGAAATGTCTTAATTTTACTATTTTGCCAAGTCTTGAATTGACCATTCATTAACCCTACAATTCCCACCTCACCGTCATCCAACTTCATTTCATCTTTTCGGTGCAACCATTCTTGTGGTGTGTCCTGCCCATCTCCAGCTGTTGATGGCCCTGCCTCTGATCTGACATGACCTGAAGTCCCTCCATCTTTTGGAAATGACCACTCTGCATCTTCAGGTGAATCATACCAGTCTTGGGAACACGAAGGTCCAGGATCGTTTGCACTGTAATCTTGGCTCAATTCCTCTCCCTGATTTGACAGGCCTGCACTTGCACTGGCATAATTCGCATCAGTTTTCCCTGCTCTAATCTTGCCTAGTAGTTTACTTATTCTCTCTTCATGATGGCTGTCCATGGTAACATAGGCTCGCTAGACAAAACATTGAGAGATTAGACTCAACTGTTACAATACAAGCAATGATGAAATCTCATTCAAATGAATAACAAACATTACTACCTGCCCAGAGACTTGTACTACAAAGCACTGCTTCATTTGCAGGAAGGATATATCTTGTATCGTAGGTTAAAATGACTTTCAGTTGAAATTTATTTCAACCTAGTTTGATTTTGTAATGTCTTTGTGTTTCATTTATGATAATGAATTGCAGGCTGCCTATAGTCTGTGGCATGCTATCTGCATTTTACATAGCCTGGCAGGCGTTCAAAGAGAAAAGGGAAGGGGAATATGGAGTAAAGGAATTCAACACACATGCACTCATCATCTCTCTTCCCCTTCCGTGTCAAATGCCTGCCACATAGGCTACATTGCACTAAACATCAAACCTACAACACCAAGGATAAAAGATTAGGTCTGGCTACAAATTATTACAAACCTGTTTCAGATCTCTCTCTATTCTTTTCCTTTTTCCTTTGGCAGCATACCACAGGCCGATCTCCCTCCCTGACAGCCCTGATGGGTGTCGGCCATGACCACTTTTTCTTCCTCCACCTCTTGAAATCTCTGACTTGTTGCGTACACCTATGACAAGGTAATTTTACAATATGATTGTAATGCTTACTCGTGTACGCTTTTATTTCTTTCACATTTCTGGTAAAAGATTGTTTTCATAATTTCCCAAATCCCCCAACACCCCCCTCCCCCCAGAAAAAAATATTAAATGGTACAGGGGTTTCATTTGAGGCTGCACGCCACATGTCAGGAGCCTGCAACTAGAAGCATACTGACTTAATGTCCTGAAGAGCATCTCCCTAAAGGCACTACCATGTAATTGTTCCCAACACATAATTGAAGGGGTGCGTGGAATAAGGCTCTAAGTGACTTTTGATGTAAGGACAAATTCTCGTTTTCTTATACAAGTGAATACAAAAACAATTTGGAAGGAGAATCTAACAATTTATCATTAGTCAATTAGGGCTTTTTTCCAGGCACCCCTTCAATTATCCTTCAGCACTATACTCAAGACAACAGGGGCGGATCCAGGAATTTCTGAAAGGGGGGGGGGGTGTGTTCATGTCACCTGTTATATCTGATCTTAAAACGACCTTCTTACAAGTAATACCCTGCACAAAAGTCGCAAAATGTACATTATCTTTTCATAACTTGACAAGCAGTCGAATGGTGGAAGTGAATCAACTTCGTAAAAATCAATTTTCTTTATTATTTTAGGAAGAATCAAACAAAAAAACAAACAAATGCTGCTCAAAGGGGGGG
>BLFK01000333.1:439377-452024 GCA_014634185.1 Astreopora myriophthalma | reverse complement strand
TCTTTCCTTTTTTCAAATCAAATAAACATAAACTTTGATATTATTGCTGGAAGATAAATTTTCGGGTGAAATCTACTTCGGTAAAGGGCTAAATTTATGGCGTGGATTTGCTACCTACCGTTTGTTATTCATCGTCGAAAATTCACCACTGAAACACCAATAATATTTGTTTTCGCTTCAGTATCGAGCAGTTTTCGTTCGTTAATTCACTCACTGTGTAATATGTTCTATTTGCAAACGTTTCGCTCTTGGTGCAATTCCTTTCTGTACATGTAACGCAAGTCTTAAATACAGGAATTGCACCGGCCCAATTGGTCGACTTCCAGCCGTAAAAAAGGAAAAAACCGAACGCGATAATCTGTCTTTTTTCAGTCCAAAGCCTTTGATCTTCACTAGCGAAGTTATTTTGCCCACAACTCCCGTTCTGAATGCGCTTTCGAGCCGGTGCTTTTCCTGCCTCTAACGCTTCCAATAATTAAATACAGGAATTGCACCGGGAAAAATACTCGACGTTGGTGTCGATTACATGGTCTTATTATGAGATACCGCTGTTTAGAAGCCTTGCACATTCACTCAAAATAGCAAGAGCAGGAAATACAGAGGTAAGACTAAGACTGGAATGTCCTTAATTTAATTTTGTTATTAATTTGATATTTGTGTGATAAACTCTCATTGTAATTTATTACAAGACTTCAAAGTTATCTATCTTGTGGTATGAAGATGAAAATGTTTAATTTAATTTCCTCAGTGCTTCATATTATACCATCTTACAGGGTCAGTGGAGATTCTAGGTGTTGTGGGTTTTCAAGTTAAGCAAAACTATTTTCCAAGGAAAGTTTGAACCTAAAAACTGGATTCTGGAGGGGAGGGGGGTGGTCAGCAAAAGGTACACACAGAAGAACACACGGTACCATAATATATTGATACATTTGGCCAATGTTGTGTAGAGGTCAAAATTTAAATGTATTCTTTAAACCTAGGAGAATTTAGTTAACTGAAAGCAAAAGCATTTATTGCAAGGCAATTTAATATAGTAGTTTAATTACGGGCAATATGCAATAATATTAATAGGCCAGTTTTAATGTACTGAAATAACAAAGTCAAATAACAAATTATTATAATTTACAATCAAAGTTTTCTCTTGATCTATTCCTCTAATTTTTAAAGGGGCTTATAGTTGCCATTAATAAAGTCACCTTTGGTATTTTCTAAGGAACTTTGAATTAATTTATGGCTTTGAATGAGGCAAATTGAGAAGGCTTGTAATTGACAAACTTGAAAATCCTAGACTCAACTTTTGAAGATGTGCCATCCATGACAGAGCTCCTTGAAAGTTTGAAGTTTATTATATAATATATTGATATTTTTATATAATTTGAAGTGATTAATTTCAACTCCCTCTCGGGCTAGATCCTACAATACCACTAGCACAGCTGCATTTATATTGTGTCACTGAAAAAATTATTAGTTCCAGATAATCATACACTTGCAGTGAAATATTTGTAATGTTGGCATGTTATTGAATCAGTTCTACTTTGCAGCCTGCATGGCATGATGTTACGGGTAATAAATCAGTAGCATTTGCGTTGCCAATACCCTTTCTTCTGTGTATACCTTTTGCCCACCACCCCCCTCCCCCTCCAGAATCCATTTTTTAGGTTCAAACTTTCCTTGGAAAATAATTTTGCTTAAATTGAAAACCAACAACACCTAGAATCTCCACTGATCATGACGAAATTAAATTAAACATTTTCATCTTCATACCACAAGATAGATAACTTTGAAGTCTTGTAATAAATTACAATGAGAGTTTATTAAATTAAGGACATTCCAGTCTTAGTCTTACCTCTGTATTTCCTGCTCTTGCTATTTTGAGTGAATGTGCAAGGCTTCTAAACAGCGGTATCTCATAATAAGACCATGTAATCGACACCAACGTCGAGTATTCTTCCCGGTGCAACTCCTGTATTTAATTATTGGAAGCGTTAGAGGCAGGAAAAGCACCGGCTCGAAAGCGCATTCAGAACGGGAGTTGTGGGCAAAATAACTTCGCTAGTGAAGATCAAAGGCTTTGGACTGAAAAAAGACAGATTATCGCGTTCGGTTTTTTCCTTTTTTACAGCTGGAAGTCGACCAATTGGGCCGGTGCAATTCCTGTATTTAAGACTTGCGTTACAGAAAGGAATTGCACCAAGAGCGAAACGTTTGCAAATAGAACATATTACACAGCGAGTGAAGTAACGAACGAAAACTGCTCGATACTGAAGAGAAAACAAATGTTGTTGCTGTTTCAGTGGTTAATTTTCAACGATGAATAACAAACGGTAGGTAGCAAATCCACACCATAAACTTACCCCTTTACCGAAGTAGATTTGACCCGAAAATTTATCTTCCAGCAATAATATCAAAGCTTGTGTTTATTTGATTTGAAAAAAGGAACGATTTTTAATGCTAAATGCCTTCGTTATCTACAGGTCTCTTTAGCTCAACAGCGTGACTAAGGCTATTTTTAACTTCCAATCACAGGTCGGTGCAATTCCTGTATTTAGCTGCATGTCTTTGGACAAAGGAGCCATAGACGAATCTTTACACAAAATTTACTTATCGGTAATCGCACATGCTGCGTGGTCACCATACCGTATGAACTACATCATTTTACCTAATCACTTATCCTAAGTTATAGTAGTCAGTCAACGCTGACTAGCTAGACTTTGCATGGGGTCGCCCTGAACTCTGATAAAAATGGTGTCGAAAACCAGTCCAATAATTGGCCGTATTTATCTAACAGTAGTTGTTTTGTAATTTTATAATAATAGTGACTATAAATCATTTCTTATATTTCTTACTTGTAAAGAGGCACAATTCAGTTTTTTAGCCGCAATGTTTTTCTTAATAAACACTTTCTTTCCTTTTTTCTTTCTTTCTTTCTTATCTTGGAAGACGAACAATTCATCTAAGATGCATTGTGCGTCAAGATAAATACGGGAAATATGCACCAGACGCATTCATCATTCGTCCGCGGCGAATTATTCATATAACGCGTCTTCCAAGATCAATACAGCCATTCCTAATTTTCTTTTTATTGTTTCCGCATGACAGATTTCAATATTGGAGAAGTATCAGGTCACATACACGTATGTTACCGATTAGGGAGTGAACGCGAACTGTGTACGCTACTGTGAACTGGGACGAACCTATAAATATAATAGAGATCTTTGTGATTAAAGTATTTTACTCTAAGTGAATTGTCGTGGATTTCTAGTGGCAATTGAGCCAATAGCAACAATGGGACTAGTTTTAAGGGTGACATTATGCCAGGAATGAGGGAAAACACAGGAGAGAAGGGGAAAAATATTGTTTTTTGAAAATACTACAAGCTATCGCATTTTTAAGTATGCTTATAACAAGTATCTATCTATTCAGATGTAGCCTCCTACACAGATTGTCCTTCAGTTGAGGCAACAAGATGCAACCCTCGCCTGCAGCGGCAGGCAAGAGAATTGCATGACAGGCCAAACAAAGTTCTGCACGAGAGGCCAACCCAGATGGGTTTCTAGTTATTTATGACAAATCATGTCAGTTCTAATTTAAATTTTTCAGGACACTGGTGGAAGATTGTGCATCATTTGTCAAGATCACAAATAGAAAATCACGTTAGACATTGGCAAAGGTCTGCACTACTCCACTGATTCCAAAGATCTCAAGAAGCCACCACGAATGTTCCAAGTGCTCTGACCTGAGGGTGCACCAAGTCCAAGTGCATGCAGATTAAGTCTTTGTCACATTACCCGACACGAAAGAATACATAGCCCCAGACTATTTTTATGCCAAGAAAATAGGAGATTACAGTCAAACCATGTCAAGCGTACCCCCCAAGATTCTATTAATAACTGGAATATTTGAAATTTGAATACACAAAAATTAATGGTTTCAAAACATAACCGTTGTGAGAAATACAGGATTGTGTTGCAAGCAAACGTTATTAAGTGAGGGGTATAATAAATTATTATTAAATATCGCCAATTCAAACACAGTTTCGGAAATAGCTCACTACTCACACTTGAATACTCTAATTTTGCTTTAATTCACTTGAAATCACACTTTGTTTTCTAACACTTGTCGCTAGTATGATTACCTCACCAAAAACACTAAAAGCGGAATGTGCGTGCAATGTCTCTTCTTTTGTTCATTTAAAGGCTGATGATATAACTTGATAAAGAAACTTGAGAGAGTACCGATCTTGACAAGTAAAGTAATTCCTACCTTATGTCAACAACTCAATCAATGAAAACACAGTGACTCACGTATAAAATAACCGCACAATTTCCGAGAACTGCATTAAATTTCTGTCATGATTGTTGAACTTCAGTTTTATTTACAGTATTCAGAGTCTGGAATCAGTGCTTTTTTACCTTTTTATAGTGACTTAACTTGTCCACAACCACTTGTATCCTAACACCGCCTTGCTTACAAGCTTCATGTTCCAAACCATTAATGCATTCAAATCTCAAATAATCTTTTCCTTATTAGGATCTAGGGGGGGTACGCTTGACCTGGTTTGACTATAACACTTGTACATTGCATAGCCTGACATACTTCAATATATGCATATTTATTTCCCATACATAGTTAACCTTGTACTGCACTGAGCTGCTGTAAAACAGCCCGTACACACACGTAGGACCCAGTGTGGGAGCTGTTTTGGTTTGAGAAAATCAATGGTAATCCAGGAAGATGAAGATCGACATGTAACCGTCAATCCATACTATTTAGAAAATCCTCCAGACCATACTGCTGATCCACTTTGAGATTTCAGTGGAAATTTGTACTTCAGCCATGTTGTTGCCTGATGATCTACAGTTAGTTCCAGCTCTGTTTGGAACAGGATTGATGTCCTACTGACAACGAACCAAATGGAAGTTAACTCCATCACTGGGGCGCTGTAATAAATGATGAAGTCACGCATGCTTCAAGCATCTGTTGGAATAGCAGGAACTGTCAGCTGTTGTCCATCAAGTCGTCAGGATTCTCGTCATCCTGATCATCATCCTAAAACAACAACAACAACAAAAGTTTATTATCACACACAGTTTTACAGTAGAAACTAAACATCCCGTTACACAAGTACATAAATACATTAAATACACAGGTAGCACTGCTAATAGCTTACCTTAATATTGGAAATTAACAATGCACCTTGACAACGCGAAGAAAATTAATGTTACACTAAATTAACGCGAATTTTTCAAAAGTTAGCTTTACATGCATTAAATTAACGCGAATTTTTCGATAAGCATCTTGCTTTATTTACTGCCATTTTCATAAATCTGCAAACTCGCACTTTACATATCTGAATGCCAAACTGCGTTTTGGCTTCCGTCAATAAAACCTTCCAAGACAAGTGCACGGATGTTTCTAAGTTTTTTTTAAAGCCGAAAATTTGGTTTTGAAGCCTAACTAGACCTTATCAATTCAAAAGACATTTTGAACTCGATTTTAAACGAAGACGTCCTGTCAGATAATGACTCTGGAGAGCCAATAGAGGAGTCATGAACTAATAAGGTTTTGTAATGAAATAAAGGTGCTTTAAAATAACAATGTTGTAAAATAGCGTGCATTAAATTTACATCGACATTAATTAAGATACATTAAATTAACGCGAATTTTGTAAAATCGCGTTAATAAAGTGCATTGTTAATTTCCTATAATAAGGTAACCGTTTCCTGCCCGAGGGGTACCCCATTGAGGAGTAAAAGTCACCATTGGGTTTTAAAGGTTTACCAGAATAAGGAATAGAATTCCACAAAGATGCACCAATTTTTGCAAACGATTTTCTCATTCGCTCAGTTCTGGAAGCTTTGACATGGAAACAACATTTCACAATGATTTGGTATTGTAATTATGAATCACCCTGGTCCTAATGAATTGTTTTAAAAGGTTTGTTGGGGCAGAGTCCTCGTGGATATCCTACATACTGGAAAAAAAATGAAATTGATTCAACAGTTGAATATTTTAAAATAATAATAAAATATTTCATCATAACAGGATTTCATTTCAGTATCAAACGTGGATAAATTAAAAAGCTATGAGCAAGGGCCAGAGCAGTGGATTTCGTGGAAAAAAAAATTTCGTGGCTCAGATTATTTCTGGAAGAGGCCTTCAAACCACCTAGAAATCACTGTGATGTTGTTTATTTGTGTGACCTTCCGATCATGTTATGTCGCAAGTGTGAACCAGGCTTATACCCCTGTAAGACATGCCAACCAATAAGAAAACAATAAAATCCTTGATTAAATTCATTTATGAAAACCTTCATTTCACGGACATCCAAGTCTTCTCCATATTGAATGGCATTGTCAATCTGAATAAGCAGCTTAATGATAGATTCTTCCTCACAAAGGTTTAGTGGTTGAAATGACACCATGCTGTAATCATCTATCTAAGAACAAATCACAAAACATGCATTACGTCTTGTTTTGACGGGCTTTGGGCAGCTAAAAGTGGATTCTTCAAACAAAATTTACTTAATGTAATCAAAGGCATGAGCATTACTTGGTACTCAAAGATATGACTAGCATTACTTTAAGAGGAAAGAAATTTTAAATCCTTGCAGTCAAGCTATTTCATGCATAACCAGCATCTGCAAGACTGAAATAAACAATAATTGTCTTCAGACTTCAAAGGTGTTTTGAAAAGTCTCAATGTAAAGTGCAAAATATGACATAGCTTGACTGTAAATCTTTTAACCCAACTTGACACTCACCAGCTGAGCGAGAGCTTTATTGAGCTGTCTAAACCTCTTTGTGGTGCTTGCTGTTAGTTCCTCTACGAGCTGTTGTGGATCAGGATCCAAAAATCTGCCAAAAAGAATGACTTCAAGGATACTTACAAATGGTAAAGAGAGGGCTCATACTGGTAACCAGCTGCTGTCTGTATTGTAAATTTATACATTGTATTTAGTTTAATTTTAAAGGGACTATGTCAGCTGGGGTGCATGCGTGAGTGCACGAGAGCCACCAAGTCTTTGAAACATTGGTCCAACTTTTTCAATTGCAACAAAATTTGGGCAACATTTTCCTGCAAGAAACAGTCTTTGGTCATTGCAGAAGCCATTTGTTGTGACATTTGTGTACATTTTTGCTCCTGGAGCACTATTCCGTTGATTTATTATGTCCATATTAGCCTAAAGCTGGCCTCCAATGCACATGCACCCCAGCTGACATAGTCCCTTTAATTTACAGTACAAATGTTGTTGTTGTTGTTGTTGTGAGGTAAAGTCACATTGTGGGTCAACGGCAGACCAAATCGCCACAACTTAAGGAGATTACAGTGGTACGAAACAAGTGGGCTTGTCAGTCACTCTTGGATCTGACAAAATGCAAGTCTAGTCCTGACAACAAAAGTGATGAGTCCATAGGGAGCTTAAGCAACAACGACATCCACCACAACAAGAATGCCACAAAACAATAGGCTTAATGAGAAAAAACAATGGCTCTGCACTCTTTGCACATGTGTTTTACCTTTTGGTACATTTCTTTGCCGTTCTCGGCTTAACAACAACACGAAATGACCGAATTTGAAGTTTTGTGTATGATGTGAGTGCAAGAAGATGAATTTTCCATTCTTTCTCTTAACTTTAACAGCATTCATACCAATTCTGTTCCTGGACAGTTAGCAATTGTTTTACAAGTGGAACGGTTTGGAATAAGTGTGAAGTGATTACAATAACATGAATTTATGTTTTCTGATGACATTGTCACAGCCGTCATCGTCGTTCTTGCCTAAGCCCCCTAATGTCATCGACAGAACCAACCAACCAGTGCACCCTGATTGGATGAAGAAGGGATGGTGGAATGTTGATAGCACTCACCTCCTACCAGTGTGGCTTGGATTCAAATCCCTGGCTACTTCGTACATCTTGATGTTTAGTGGCATGTACTAAAACCCAGACCACCGAAACGAAACCACCAGAACGAAAACACCAAAACGAAACACCGAAACACCGAAACACCGAAACACCGAAACAGCCATTTACAAATGCTAACATTAGGCCTAAAAACTTTTGTTTAGGCCTAATTAGGCCTAAACATTCATTAAAGCTAACCTTAGGCCTAGTTAGGCCTAAACAAAAGTTTTTAGGCCTAATGTTAGCATTTGCAAACGGCTGTTTCGGTGTTCCGGTGTTTCGCTTTGGTGTTTTGGTGGTTCCGGCAGTTCCGGCGGTTCCAGTGGTTTCATTTCGGGGTTCCGGGTTTTAGTACATGCCATGTTTAGTTTAGGACTAGGGTTAGCAACACTTCAAGAAATTTATCAAAAAGAGTGTGCATCTTGTCATCATAAAAACCAGGACATATCCTGCACTGGGCACCACTGGTTCTGAAGGACGGTTTATGATCATTATCAACAACAAACTCACCTATCTACCTCCTTTAGCTGTTTCTTAGTCAGCAAGTCCATTTTACTCATCACATTTATGTGCGGAATCTCCAGTTGAATCATGGCAGACAACGCAGACAAAACGCCGGCAAAATACTTGCTGCAGTCTACCACAAACTGCGAGTCGATTAAGAAAACACCACAAACTCGGAAATCCCACTGATGTAGTGTTTCCACTAACTGCCGCATCACAGGCATGTGTGTGTACAGTTCAATCTGGCCTGTGAAAAAAAAAAGGTTACATGTATTTGCATTAAATTTATGCTCCGTAATTAAGGAACCAGGGGCCATTTGACGAAAGCCTGAAACTTTTCGGGCGCATTTTGGGAGCCAAAATTCACTCCGTATCTTGAAACAAAAGACGTTCTAAGCCACAAAACTTTGCAATAAGTTTGCTCTCTCTTATCTTGAAATCATGTTAAAAGACTAGATTTTCAGAATAAGCAGAGCACAGTTTTACAAGTTGCTTTTTGGGCCGGTAAATTGTTTGGAAGTTTGGTGGAAAGGGCCCCAGAAAACTAGAAATTGGCTTAAGAAAAGGGAAAATGGTTATCATTGCAGGAAGGAACAAAAGTTGGGAAACCCTTCCATCATATCCATTCAGCTAAAAACCAGCAAAATTAATACCCTGAGTCAAACTTAACTGAACCATACCTGGGCAATCAAACAAGATGTAGTCATCATCAACATCTCCCAATTTTTCCTTGAGCCAATCAAAATTCTGTACCAAGTACCTTGAAGAGAAAATACCATCACTATCTCCCAGCAGACTATATATTATTTACAACGATAAAATTATCCACAGTATCAGCCTTTGAAGTACAGATCTGTGGCAAGACGGGATTTTGGCTGACAGAATAGTTTTTAGACAGTAGCTTGGAGGTTTCAAACCACCCCACAACTTTCATCTAGCTTGGTCTATGCTGAGCTATATGTGGTGGACATAGAAGAACTTATCTTAACTCCAGTAAGAATCTTTAATGTCACTTAAAATGATATTTTGGATGGCTTTTAGTAATAGAAGATAAATAATCTGATGAAATCCAATGATGTGTGTGTGTGTGTGCTTGACAATGCTATAAAAGACACTATTTTCTTACTCCATACAGAAAACAAGTCCTCCGTTGGGTCCTAGCCGCAAATCCTCAGCTTCCATAACATCGTCCAGTTCAACTAATTCCCTTACATCTGCAAAGCAACAACCTAACATGGACTGATTTTCTTCAGATTATTACTCAATGGTTCACCTCGGTTCCCACATTGAGGCATTAGAGGGGGGGGTGGGGATGGATGCACTACAGAGGTATGTACAGTGTTCAATCTAGAAATTAGTCAAAGTGGGTCATATGTCCCACATGGCATTTTGAATTGGCTTCAAAAGTGGTCTGGGTCAAACTATGATACTGAAACTTTGAACAACAGACATCATCCAAACTACCATCATTATATTAGTTTTTAGGCTTTTCAGGTTCAACTGCCATTCTCTTTGTCTTTTGCGTAAAAATAGAACTTAGCTTTTGTTGTTGTTTCACAATTAGACAAAAACAAAATGCAGTCAACAAACGAAGTGTGAATCGATCGGCAAAGCAATGTGTGCAGAACATTGAAATGGCAGTCACTTCACGCTCTCATTTCAGGCTAGAAAGCACAACTATATTTTTCAAATTTACTTTTAGTATTGCCTGCTGCTTTGTAAGTACTTATGAGGTGACTTTCTTTGCATCAGTAGGACTCCACAATAATTTCATTTTGCAACAGAATGGAATATTCCACGTCAATGACGCAAAAACGCGGCCTAGATTGAACACTGTATGTACCAAGAAACAATTAAATCAAGAATACTCATACTTTGGTCACAAGTGAGTCTTTTTTAAAGTGCACCTAACCCCCAATTTTTTTTTTTTTTTTTCACCAAAATAAATCTTTACTCCTGTTTGAAACACACTGAGTATTTTATCCTGTTTTCCACCAAATGTTGACTTTTTATTGGCTTCAAAACTGAGCCTTATTTGGTTCATGACCGAGTCAGAAGGGGCGTGGGTCTATTCCTGATTTGACGTCACAAACTGATTTACATGCCATTAAGTCTTTGTAAACATGCATGCAAAATAGTTTTTGACGTCAAATCAGGAATAGACCCATGCCCCTTTTGACACGGTCGTGTACCAAATGATGTTTAGTTTTTCGTAAGTTATGGAAGCCTACAAAATGTCAATATTTGGCAAAAATGGAAAAAAATAGGCATAACGCGTTTCAAACAGATGTATCGTAGCGAAAAAAATATTTTGGGGTTAGGTGCACTTTAACTTCCAACCACCAACAAATGGGAAACCTTCCCAGAGACCTTCTGTACATGGAATACACTCTTCTAGAGCAGGTTTCAATTGCACGATGTAAATACCAAAACGAAAATAATTACTTCGGCCAATCAGGACAGACACAGACAATCAAATGAGCCAATCACAGCCCAAAGAAAATACACGCAGCTGGCCCTAACTAAGTGTGCACAATAAAACATTATTGGCTAAGAAAGTAGCACAAGATTTTTCAGTGCAATAGCAAAATGACTTTGACAGTCAATTAAAAACCACTATAATTGAAATGATCCAGGCAAAAATATCCTTTCCGCCTAATAGAGGGAAACTTTTTTTGAGGGGATGAAAATTGGGATAGGTAATACCATAACTTAATGTTTATTAAACAAAATTTGGCCACAATTTTTACAAAATGACCAAATGCGCTACAAAAGTAACTTGCAATGTTTTTTTCTCTGAACACTTCATCTTTTGATAAATGAATAATGCAATTACCAGCTAAAACTGGATAATCAAAATGTTCTGCAGCCGGATCAAGGTTCACCACTTGAACAGCACGCTGTACATTCTCGCAGTGTTGTAGTATTGTACTGCAATAAGTTGACTGAAATGAACATACCCTCAAGATTAGCAATTACCTAATAAATAAATACAATAAATGTACAACGACAAATGAATTGCATCAATTCTTCCGAGACTTCTCAGAGGAATGCTTTTTACAAAATAATCTCGAACTAGTGGACACACAAATTGAAGGCCTCAGAGCAAAAATGTCCTAACTGACATTTTTAGTGCGTTTGGTCATTTTGCGAAATTGCATCCCAATTTAGCGCAATAAGTGGAAATTAAGTTATGGAATTGCCTATCCTAAGTGATTTGAACAAAATAATGAAGGAAAAAAATTTTTTTCTGGACCCTGGGAAAGGAGAGGGGGGTGGTAAAAAAAATTTTTTTTTTGCTTCTTTTCATTTTAGTGCAGTTGGTTCAGTGGAAATTGGCCGAGATTTTGAGAAATGACCTCAAAATCATGCAAAAGTCAGTTAGGATGTTTTTGCCCGGAGCCCTTCAATTGATATTGTGATCAGCAACTGAACAATGTTTCAATGTGTAAACAAAGGTACTGGAAAGACTGTTGTTCTTTTATTTTTTAAGGGGATAGAAAGGGGCAATGAGCGTGGGTTGATGAAACGGGGTAGCATCAAATGTTTGAAAATTTTCCAGTAAATGTCACTTCTGGTTCCTTTCAGCTTCAAAAAGGAAAAATTACAACACTAGCATATTGCATTTTAACTTAGAATATGATCTCTGTTTCCTTCCCTATCTTTTTTCACCTGATGGCCATAATACAGTATGCCTTAGTTAACTCAATCCCTTCCCTGTAACATATTCCCCACTGATTGAAAGATTTTTCAGGATTTTTCTACCAGTATGATTTTATCTCTGGATGCAATAGACCTTTACATGGTTAATGATGTCTTACTGCATTTGGGATTGGGGGGACACAGCTAAAATTACAGTGAATGCATGGGATTTTGGCCAATTTCTAACTGCTGGAAAGCCACTATGAAAAGGCAAATTTCCAACATTTTCAATAATTTTAATAATGTGATTCATCCAACGGCAAATTAGGCCGGTAAAGAAGGTACGACATCCATAAAATGGAATTATAGAATTATAGATCTCCTCATGTTGCTTCTAATTTCGCGATTTTGGGGGTATTTGTATTGTCAGAGATTTTCACTGTCAAAATACTGCTGCTGTAGCAGAGTAATAGAGGTGGCCAAAGTCTGGTACGTGCACTGTAACTTTAGCCATGTTTGCATGCCCCCCAACCAAAATTGCGTCATTATGCACCTATCGATTTTAAGCCCCAGGGTGGTGGGGGGGGGGGGGGGG
>BLFK01000333.1:414399-434101 GCA_014634185.1 Astreopora myriophthalma | reverse complement strand
GAGGGACTGCGTTACCGGTCTGAGATTATTCATATCAGTTCAGCAAATAGAATGAGTCGTGCCAATCTGAGCAGACTTTTCATAATGGTCTTGCCTAAACAGATTAAAGGATTTCTATGGAGACTAACCTTAACTCGTGCCAGTCTGAGTTTGTACCGGCTCTTGTAATCACCACCTAAGTAAGCTTTTAATACACAGGGTTTGAACAGGCATTGCCATTCATTCAATCTCTTCCTAGCTCAGCTTACTAGCTGCTAGAGTGGGTTAAATGCCTGCATTCCCATTTATCTTGTGAAATGTTTGCATCATTAGTCTGTGGTAGTCAATTGTGTTCCCTCAAGGCATAGTAAGGCATTGTTCTCAGAAGGGTTTGGAGTAATATGGTCCCAGATGAAATCATTTTTACTGGTATTTTGTGCCCAAGTACATCTGAAACAGGAAGGTAGCTGAGAAAAACCTTTGTTTGCTTATTAATAAATCCAATTGGCTATTGTGCTTTCTGGACCTTTGCAATAACCCCAAGTCAATTTGTGGGTGGTCAGGTCTCTTTCAGCCTGTTAACTTCATACTCCTTCCACAAAGATATTAATTTTGAGATTAATGATTATGAATTGAAGAAATTTCTTTCATTAATGATTATCATCAAACTTCAAAACAAGGTGATGCAGCTATGGAGTTTGGACACTTAAAGGGGCAATATTGCAATGTTTTTAGCAACATGTCAAAAAGCCAGTGGATGCTGAAAGGTAATGACCAAAATTATCTCAAAGGACCATTGTAGTAGAGAGAAAGTACTCGTTTGTTTTCAGCAGCATATAGCCATGATAGAGTTGGGTGCCAACTTGAAAAAGTCTGGCCAATGTTTTCAATATCAGTTTCTCGTTGTTGTTAAAATCAGTAAGCTCATCCTTTTGTTCTAAATTCACTTGATTTCGTAAATTTAGCGATGCAAAAATTATTCAAGTGTTGTCAAGGAGTTAAAAGTTTAGATTATGCTAATTTTGACCAAAAATCAAATTAAATTTTGTGATAATGTCCCTTTAAGCTTGTGCAAAAAAAATAGATAATTTTATTGGTAGTTGTCTCGAGCTCAAAGCTAGTAACCTCTGAGACCCAGGGCTGCTCTGCAAGGGATTAGCCTTGTGGGCAGTAAAACAACCAGCTGCAAGTGCTTCTGGAGAACACTGATAAAGTTCTTGTCCACTGCATGGCATTAAGGTGCTGCATTCAAAATTCTGTGGTTATGTCTTTTGTAGATATGAATGCAAGGAAAGCTGGAGTATTTGTAGCCTGGTTTTAAAATGTTCTGCCCATTTTGTCCAAGTTGTATTGTGATTTTGTTATAGTGGAAGATATGTCGATTAATTTTTTGACACAGTTTTGTCAGAATTCCTTTCTTTACTGTTAAACAGCATTAGTGAATCATAAGCCCTTTGCAGGACCTAGTTACATTTTAGTTACTGATGCAATGCTGGGATCCAGCCTCAAAGAGGCTTGCTTTGGGCAATTTTTTGCTTTGAAAGTGGATACACAATGAATTTCCAGAGCAGGTAGTGGAATGCTTGTGTCCCAGTACTGTCACAGAAGGCAAGATTGATTAGGTCGTCCAAATCGCAAGGGGTCATTGCTGGATACATTTAACCCTCTGGCCTCTTATTGACAAACTCTTCGACTGTCTACATGCTAAACTTGCGTTCATAACTGTGAGGATCATAGCTTGACTTGTATTAGTTAAGCTTGTCATGCAATTGACTATGCAACAAGAATCCGGCTTCTCATTTTCTAAAGACCTTGTTAAGTTCTCATCTCAAACCAACTAGATAGAAGTGAACGCAACAAATTTAAGAGTAACCGGGCTATGAGCTGTCAAAGGTGGCACAAATTCCATACACATGTCTAATTCGGAAATGGAGTCACCCAAATCCACGCAAACGCTCTGATTTTTCTGATTTATAAAATCATGCTTCATGTTCGCAATGTAACTGAACAACCTTTAACTCGGTAAACTGGCTTTTGTTCATATGATCTTTCATGTGATGGGCCTAGATTTTTAATTCTCGTCCTCAGTCTCCATTTGAATTCTGGAACGGGCGTTATTAATGGTATCCTTCTTTGATCAAAACATGATCACCTCAGGCAAAAAATCATGTTACTCAGTGTTTAAGAAGGAAAACAGCTCCGAGGGTACGTGTATACGTGTCTTGGGGTTTACAGGGTTTTCCCTGATAATGGTTAGTCTCCTTATTTTGCCACCAATCCCCTATCCCACTCTTCTTGAAGTGCATGAGAAAAGTACCCCCAACCCCACCCCACTTGAGAGCAATTGTCTGGAGGCTGAGTAAAATCGATACCACTATCCGATGCTATTTAACAATTAGACCACTCGTTCTCGTTTTCTGAGTCAATATTTTGACTCTTAGAAGACGAGAACGATTCGTCTAATTGTTTCAGTAGAAACCACTCGCATACTACCTTCGAATGCATTCTTCATTTTGAGATTTGAAGAAGCTGCCATTGTTTTGTTTTTTTTTTTTCCAAATCGCCAGCTTCAATGCCACTCACTATCGCTCAATAGATAGGGAGTAGCGAGCCAATCAGATTGCAGGATTCGTGATCAATATTTCATATAATATCGAGAGAGGTATTGATTCCAGCGAGCAAGCAAGCGGGCTCGGAGCGAAAACCAAACTAAAAAGTAATAATATTGTACCCCCTGCCGTCTGAAAACTTCGACTTCGGGGACATGTCAAATATCGGCAAACCTCACTCTACTGTTGCATTCATTTGAAAAGAAAAATTAGTTGGGTTAATTGGCCTATATTTGCAGATTTCTTATTTGATGATCTAATATTTGCATGCTTAATGAGTTCCCAGTTCGTCGATTTGGAGTTCTTAAAGACTTGCCTCTCTTTGCCTAATCAAAAAATCTCATAAATTCCCCTGGAGAATGTAGCTTCTTTTCTCATAATTAAGTAAAGGTAGGTCCTCTTCACTCAGTTCCGTTTTGACATGCTTGTAATGGTTTCTGTCGCAACAACTGCTCAGAGTGCTAACGAAAGTTTATATTAAATTCTTCCTTAAAAACGACTCCGCTGGGAAATTCATTTTTTTTTTCACTGTACTTAAAGGTAGCTGATTTCTGATTTGAAGTATTCATCTTCTGACTCCCAAAAGGCGCGATGTATATGTTACACGCGGCGGGATAATTCGCAGCAACGCCGATTTTGCGTGTAACATTAAATTCAGCAACCCGTTGCGAGCTTTGGAATCCTTTTAAAAAAACTCGCAACGTGTTGCCGAGTCAAAAGTTGCGCGAAAATTTTTCTCCCTCTCTGTGTTACACGAAGACGAACTCGTTTCAGTCCGAGCGAGACCGGGTTTTTTGTTTGCTTTGTTTTGTTATTTTGTATATCTAGATTGCTAACCACTATTTAGGACTGAATGTGTTTGAGTCTTAAACCGAATCTGGAGGGGAATTTAAAGGTTCTAAATTACATTAACACAAACGCATTTCGGGTGACCGAATTGAGAAGCTGGTTTTGGGAACGTCACCTACGTCCCATATTGAACCGAGACCGTGATCCAGTCATTTCCAGAAGGAGTGTGTTACAGCATTTTAGAATAGAATTCCGTCTTCCTTTCGAGTAATATCACTAGTGTTTTGCGACGTTCAGTCACCAGAAGTGAAGTGTGAAGTTAGCGAAGTGAACTGAGATTTGCTAGTATTCTCGTCTCGGGTCACTTCTTCGAATTCCACATCCAGTCACGACCTTATTCAAATTTAATCATCATCGTTTCCTAAAATTACGAGCTCTTCTCTGGCCGTATAGTTTTTATTCACTTTAGCCTGTACTATATAAAGAAATTATACAAAATTGTCGTCACCGATTTTGAAGTCTCAGCGGTCGATAAAGTCTTTGATTTCCGCAATGGTAAACCCTAGCAGTTTCCTTTTAATCTCATAACGCGGCAAAAAGTGGTAAGTATTTTTCTTTATGTCGTATCAAGCTGGTTGCTGTTTTTCAGAGGGCTGGGATTTCAGCATCAGTAGTTACTTTTCGCCTCTGGTATGGTCAGTGCATTTTCTCTAAGCCAATTAGGGCGAAGTTCTTCCAACCCTTAAGCACGATTATCGAACGACTATATAACTGGCGCTGACTTTCTGTCATGCTAAGGAATATGGTTTCTTCAAAATCAATTTTAAAAGATTGCTGAAACCAGGTGGTCGTAAAACAATTCCTGCACAGGTAGAAGCGACCTGTCTGACGGAAACAGCCCACAATTCTAGGATTTCCCTTTTTTCTACGCCTACTTATGTCAACAAGGCTTTTGCGTGTCTTTCACAGCTCTCTTTGACAAGAAAAGGCGAAAAGACCGGTTATGCGAAAGAAAAACTTCATGAGCCTCCCTGCTGTTTCCCTCGTTATTCTAATTGGTGAGTTAGTTATATCTAGTATTAAAGTTAGCATGGTTGAAACTGTATTGACAAACAACGGATGAACATGGAACGGTGGCAACCGCCGGCAAAAGTATGTTGTGAAGTTTTAATGTTCCTTTTCTTCGCAGTTATTGGCAATGCCGTACTTAGCAGAACTGCCGCAGGTAAATCTTCCTCATTTTGAAATTGTCAGCAGCCGCTGAGGTACAGTTCCCGAACGTTTCATCCATTCAAAAGTCCCGTTGTCTTTCTTAGCGGGCCCCCTTAACTCGCGCTGTTAATATCTTTCAATCCTTGGGATGTAGATGATACCAATCACGTGTTGACTACTGAATAAGTTTCGATCACTCTACTGTTCAGTTAAATAGTATTCCCTGGTCTATCATCTCTTTCTGGCCGTGATGTTTGCCAATCAATACAGTCCTCCAATCTCTTTCATGCGTTATTTATGTCCAGCGTTAGCCTGCGTGCCCTATTCTTGCCCTCAAGAAGAGGAAGGGCCGTCGGGCAATACACAGGCTACATGCCGTTTATCAGACACAGAAGGCTGTTGGCATTGACTCAGAGATGTTTATTCTAAGCACAGCAAGAAACTAGTTTTCCAAATTCAACCTTCATATTGTGGGGTAAATTCTTCAGAGCACCATTGCTGATCCATTTCTAATATCAAATTTTACAGTCATTTCTCAGCCAGACACTCAACCTGGACAGAGGCTCTAGTTTTCTTCGCAGTTACATTTCTTTTACGGTTTTCTTGCTGTTGATCAGGATTAAATCTTCCACTTCCTGCTTCAGTGACTGCTGCATCACCGCATAAGGCACTGCAGGCTCACAACAAATACCGCACTCTGCACCATTCTCCCGCTTTGAACTGGTCTGATGTCCTGGCAATTGAAGCAACCGCACTCGCGCAGCATTTGGCATCGCAATCCACGCTCGTTGGGAAAAAGAATTCCGCTTTCAACTTGGGCCAAAACCTTGCTAAACTGGCAGGTTGGTGCAAAGGGAATAAGTAATCGATAATCGGACAATAAACGATCTAGTTACACGCGTTCTGAGCCAGTTTCGAACCGCGCATCGTTGTTTTTTTTTCCGTTATGTAAGACAATGTAGTCAGGAAAACCCTGTGTGGGAGTAGCATCCCCCCGGGAGAGGGGGTAGGAGCATGCTACTTACTGTCCTAGTTGCCTCAATGTGAGTTTTATGCCCGGAAAAGCTGGCTCATCACGCAATCCTTAGGAGAAGAGATTGCGTGACAAGCCAAAAGAACATCTGCGTAGGAGACCAGATCTGATGCACTCTTCTTAATAATTTTCTTATTTACTAAACTCTCTGGTTTCTTGGCGTTTTCAGGTCCCTTGGCGTGTGACGATGCGGGAGAAATAGCGACAAATTTATGGTACAGCCAAGCGAAAAACTACAGCTTCTCTGACCCAAGGCTGAACGCGGAAACAGATACCTTTACTCAGGTCAGGAATACTTGTCACATTTTTCAAACGACCTAACCTCATATGCAACCTTCAGTGAATCGGATAACGTATGTATTGTAAGGGTGCCGGTTTAGTTTTTCAAAGGAACTAGGGTTATATAGCGTGCGGCCTTTATGTTGTTAATATGTCCATTGTTCATTCTGAATCAAAGGTGGTATGGAAAGACACAAAAGAAGTCGGAATAGGATGCGCTAAAGGCGCTTCAAGCCAAGCGGGACCCATGTACGTAGTTGCTCTTTATAAACCCGCGGGAAATATCCCGAAGCTGTTGCATCAAAACGTGATAGAGCCCGGTCCGCGCGGAAATGACCCCGATGTTTACTCCACGTTGTTCAGACGACACTTCGATGAAGCGAAGAGCCTGGGACGTATTCAACGAAAACCGCTCATTGAGACATGAAGGACTCACGGAAGGATGTCAGATTAATTGTTACATCAAGCTGGTGTTTTAGTTTGCGAAAATTACAAACATTGGAGAGGAGCAAGTCATTAAGACTAAGCGTTTCAATATGCTTTCCTTTTGAACATCCCACAAGATGTTGTGGAGCAAGACAGCTCTTGTGTTCAGCAAATTTTGATACAAAGATAGCTGTGAACTTGCTTGTGGGATTTACGCAGTCTCACTGGCTTCTCCTATCAAATGCGGAAGGGATGCAAGTGTACGTATGAATTAAAGCCAGATCTTCCAGGAACGACCCAGCCTCTCCTGCTTTCATTCTTTTTCGCTCCTCACGCTTTTCGCTCACCTCTCCTCCTTCCCAAGGAAGAAGATTGCGTTACGAGCGGGAAGAATGTCTGCCTGGAAGTCTTAGGACGAACCTTCATCATTATTGTAAAAATTACACATTCGTAGGCACCTCGTCGGGAACTAGCGCGCATGCGACGAAAAATACTACGTATCTCGTCCGCTCAGGGGCACATAACTAGGATCATCCATATTCACCAACAACACAGGAGTAGACAAGCTATTTTTGGAACCACATTTCGCACGCTAAAAAGGATAGCCAGGCACATTCATCCAATCAAATGGCTTAGCATGAGTGATTGACAGCTCATTATTTATGCCATGTATTGTTCACACAGAGGAGTGTGCTCGCAACCGTGGCACAGCTTTTCGCGGGAATTTCAAAAACTAAAAATAACCAGGTCTACTCCTGCGCTGGTGGCGAGCAATTTGTTATTCTTTTGTATATATGTAAATTAGACCTACTGGCCTCATTTTGGAACAAAAATTCTTTTGAATTTTGCGCATCCTAGCGAGGCTAGCCTGCAGTGCAGGCGTTATTTTGGAGCGGAACGCTAGATAAATCAGGTTTTCGATGCCGCCATCTTGGATTGTAATTAGATGCTTGACCGGTAGAGGGTTGGTCGGCTACTCCCTCGGCAAATATTTCCTCGCCCCAATCCTCCTCAGTTACCAAATCTAAGATGGTGGCCTAATACGAAAATGTGCACTCGCGCGCCCAAAATACGCCTGCACTGCAGGCTATAGCGAGGCAAGAATGGCTCATTAGCATAAAAACAAAAGGATATTTTGTTTGGCCGCCATTATGAAAGAGGTCTATGGACGCTCCTAATTATAGGCTACTGGTCCGTTATATCGTCTCTGTCACGTCAGCCACCCCCCTCCCCCCTTCAAAAATCCTGGATCCGCCTCTGGTGTAGGCAGCGACACTCTCTTTCGTAGAGTACAATCAAACATGTACATGATGAAATTCACCCCGAATGTTACCTTCGTTCGGGTGATATTTGAAAGAGTTCCGAGAGGGAAAAAGAGAGCTTTCTTTTCATAAACCTGAAGATTGAGGCTCAAGTTGTTCGTGAGTAATTAAACAGTTAGATTCGAACGCTTCAGATCCCTTAACCCCTCCGGGGTCGAACCCCCGGCCAAAGTGTCGAGCCCTCCATACGCTTTTGGGACGGATCATATTGTTCGCAGTTTTAGGAAGGAAGGGAGTTGACTGAGTAAGAAACGAGTGCCAGCAAGGCATTCAGAGCGGCAAGAACCACAATTGGTACACGGTATATGAAAGTAAATTTTGCAAACTGACATTCTAAAAATAAAGCTCTTTACTGATACCAAATTGCAAACGTAATGGTTTACAACGAACAATTAAATACTCAATGATGCATTTAAAATCTAAAATATCTATAAAAAAATTACAGATATCGATTAAGAAAAACATTTTTAAACGCTTTCACTTGGCAACCAGTATTCAATGGAAGAAAAAAACGGGGTCGTTGTAAAGAGCTGGTGCTAACACACTAGTTTAATTCTCTTTGATAAAAACATTGTATTTTTACTTTGTGCAAGTAAATGACTTGCTAATTGCGTCGATGATTAGAGACCTAAAGCACAGTTCAATCTCCAAACGGTCGTCAATGTCTTTTGTTATCAACAATAAATCAGGAGACGAGCTAACATGTAGATTTGGTTTTTTACCTCGGTCTATAACATATACATCTACTTTGATGCGATTTAACTTGACAATAGGTGTGACAACTCGCCAAATTTGGGACAAGAGTGCTAACCGCTTGACCAAAGTGTCGCGATATGCGCCAAAGTCTGCATGCTTACTCCCGACTAGAAGTTGTTTTTTCCAACCTCTGCTACGGGAGGCAGTGTAAACACGCGTGCACGCGCGCGCGCAAGAAAATTCTCTTCGCGATGGAACACCACTGGAGGCAAGTTTGCTCGTGCTCGCTTGCTTTTGTACACCTGGCCCCAGTTGTTGAAAAGGTGGATAACGCTATCCACCGGATAAATCACTATCCAGTGGATAAGAGCTAGCAAAACCAATTGCGTTATCCAGTGGATAGTGATTTATCCACTGAGTGGATAATGCTATCCATCGGATAAATCACTATCGAGCGTATAAATGCAAGCGAATCCAATAGCCCATTTCCGAATTGATGTTTGCCTCTGGTTGAAAGCGAGTCTTGGTGCACAACCATTCAAATGGAATTGAGTTGGGTATTTTCATGCAAATCAAACTCATTATCATTTGAATGGTTGAGCATCAAGACTCGCTTTGAACCAGTGGAAAACAGCAACTCGGAAATGGCCCATTGAGTTATCCTTTGGATACTGATTTATCCAGTGGATAGCGCTATCCACCTTTCGAACCACTGGGGCCAGGCTGACTCTGACTCTGGCGTTGTGTCTATTCTCTAGTAAACACTGAAATCAAGTGAGTCCAAGTAATATATAACGGTTCTCTAAGTGAAATATATGCAATCATTCGGTCGAGTGAAGAGAGGGGCAAAGTTAGCCCTCACTGTTAATCACACGAGTCAGAAAATCGGTATTGTCTCTCTGAGTTGAAGGGCCCCGCCTCGGGCTCAGAGGTCAAGCTCGCACTGACGACTGGCGGTGGTTCTTCTCTGTTGTAGTCGCACCATTCGCTCCAGCAGTGGTCTTTTTTCGTTGTGTACAGGTACTTCATTAGCGCAAGAAGTGGGACATACGCCAAGATATGAACAGTCACTGACAACGCCTTCCTGTTGAGTGGTTGAATGTCACCGTTTAGGGTGGAAGTGCTGAAAACTGCCATGACACATAGGTTGAGAAGAAGGAACGCGTCAGACTTGTTCGCCCAATCGCAACTTGCTTCACCCGCATTCGTCTTCTTTGTTTGCTTATAAGGTCTTACAGAGGTAAAGATAAACAGGATCAGAAGACAGGCGACCTCTAACATTGACCTCTTGATAGGACCCGCCGGCACGTAAGTGGCGATCAGCAAGACGATTAGGCGACACACGAAATAAAAGGCAGCGAACGACCGGTACTCGTCCTTGAAGCAACTCTGCAGCACGTCAAAGATAGGTTTCAATCGGTTGAGGTTGAAGAACGGCTTCAAACAACGTGTGAAAAATGGACGAAAAATCAAAACTAGCGGAAAAAGTACTACCACAAACACGATAAACAGTATCGCAATGACCCCGTAGAAGGCGTGTTTTCCGCGAAAGAACTCTGTACCACCGTCAAGGTACAGTACCGTCTTCCCACCGATAGTCACAGGGTGCAGAATTTTCAGACACTCGGACGTGATACCAGTGTAGGAAACTACTGCTAAGGTACACATAGCGCGGAAAGGAGCTTTGACGCGCCTGCTGAAGCAACAGTTTGGAAACCTTATGACCAGTTTGGACAACGCAACGACGGCAAGCAGAAAGACAAAAGGGAGGCAGAGACTGAAAAAAAGCTCGTCTGCCTTATCCATTTGAGACCATAGGCAAAAGTGACTTCCAATGTTGAGGCGGAAATTGCCAAAGAGATTGACAATAAAGTGCATGAACGGATCTTGGAAAGTGAACTGCTCCCCGACGACCTGAAGCATCACCTGATAAGAGCAATAAATACAACTCTCGAATCAGTCTGCCGGATTAAAGCGGTATTCAATTAAGTATCAAAGTAATTAGGCAATTGCCTGTGGTGTTGGGTCTCGTTTGCTCTTCGACTGGGTAAAAAAACTTGCGCAACCATGCAGATACAAAACTAAAAACGAATGCAAATTTGTAACGCTCGTTTTCCCGCGCTTGGCACTTTCCCGCGCTTGGCGCCGGCTGCCTCAACTTGCTTTGCGTTCTGATTGGCTAGTTGGTGATGCCACGCATGACTTACTTCGTTTTGTGATTGGCTGAAAGGTGTGTCTCCTTCAGAACGTGACTGGCTCAGTAATTGCTTTAGTTTATAGTTTTTTTTCTTTCTTTCCTTTTGAAAACTGCTCCATAACCGCCGAATTGAAAAAACTAGGTAATTATCCTCACCTTCCGCCTGCAACACCGCAGTGCGTTTCTTACTTTCAGGCTCATCGAAAAACCTTTTACGTGCAAATTGTTAATTACGCGGTATGCCTTCGGCCGACGCCGCGGGATCCCTGTGACAGGCCGCGTTGCAAAATAGGTCGAATGTGTTTGTCTGTTTGTTTGTTTTGTTTTGTTTTCATTTCTTATGGTAGTCACAATCTCGGAGCAGATTAGAGATCCAACAAACTTAACACTTGAGCCTTGTTAATAATTTAAAAAAAAATAGAAAAAAAAAACGTAACCTGGGTATAGACCAAATTCATAAATGGCGGCTAATAAATTATTCTTTTGTCTTAATGCTAGTTTTCCTCACTAGCCTCGTTAGCATGTAAAAATTGAAAAGAATTTTTGCTTTAAAATGAGGCTAGTGAGAAAAATTAGCATAAAGAGAAAAGAATAATTTGTTAGCCGCCATTTAAGAATTCGGTCTATGATGTCGTGTTCGGAATCGAACCCTGGACACACTGCTGGAAGACGAGCGCAACCCTTCTTCCCGGAAATAATTAAAATAATTAGTCAATTAGTCACGTGTTTGTTTTTCCCCGTATCCTGCTGATACAACAAATTCGTTTTGAAATGACCGGATAAGAAAAAAGGAAGGCTAATACCTACATTTCGATATTTTAAAAACTGAAAAATCCCCAAACACAAACGTAACTAAATCTGAACAAAATGCAATGCAGGAGGTAAAATTTGACCTCCTTCTATTCAAGGAAAATGCAGCGGGGAAGGGAGGGGAGGCTTATATCAGGATAGACTTACTACTGGGATATTACTTCTCTGTAGATAGGCCTACAATCGAGGTTTTGTACGCTAACCTGGTAGGAATAAAGGCAAGCACTGAGACTTCCCGTAAACGCATCGATGTCCAACACCATTGCGAGCATAACAACTCCAAAGATTAGGACCAGGAAAACCGGTATCCAGATCAGAAACTCGTAGTCCCTGCACTCATAACAAACAGTGTTACCGAGAACGGCGCTGTAACCGGGCTTGCATTTCCCACAAAGGATACTTCTAGGGTCCCTGTTACCGATGCACAATTCGTCGGCAATGAAGACACACTCGTCCATGGCCTTAGATTGTTGCTGGCTTTTGGGACAGCCGCAATAGGTAGGTGGGCAGCGAGCGATCGCGAAGGTCGTGGAAGTTCCATTTACCACCCCAGCCCAGAAGCCAGTCTTGAGAAAAACTGTTTTTCCATCCTCGCCGCATCGCGACACGCCCTCGAGTTCATCTTTACAAACACAGCTTCCGTCCTTGAGATAAAATCCGGGATTGCAACTCTGGAGGCCAGAATCAATGGAAATTACGCGCTGGAGTAACTGTCTTCCGACGTTTTGAAGAGCCACCGAGAAATTCCTGCCCACTTGTCCTTCAAGTTTAAGGCCTGAAACATGGCCATTTGCGAGAAAAAGCGAAGAAGTAGTGCGCAAGCGCACTGCGGAAGAATTGCCTCTACCTAAAACAGAAACATTGACAACTCCAGGGACAGAGTGGTCTCTCTCATCCAAAAGCGTGACCTTAGGATTAAAAACTTGGCTTGGGGAGACATTCCAGTCCGCTGCGTCATAACTGATATTGACTGGATCGGTTGCGATTTCACCTCTTGGTCGGTTAAAGGGCGAGACATCGGTCTTATTCAGTACCCATGGGGTAGTGATATATTTGATGAACTTCCAGCGTAGTACGGAATTGTTGACACGTGTCTCTCCGGGAGTGAGGCACCTCTTTAGAGTCGTGGCGAACACGGAATGTCCCAACGCATCATCGGGTGCTCGGTTATCGTTGAAGGTGATCTTCGTGGTCCAGTCGTCGAATTTACTGCGAGGGTCTTCGTAAGCGAAGAAGCAAGTTTCGGGAAATTGCCTGGTAGCATCATGATTAATCTGTGGAGAACCCGGGGATTGAATGTATATCGCTCCTCCTTTATCAACACACGAATTATGCTTGAATAAAGCTGAGGAATTTTTCATGAATGCGATCTTGGAATATCCATACATTGCAACAGCGCCACCACGATATCCTTTATTGTTGAGAAACTCAACATCGTTGTGGAGCTCGAAGGAGGCACCATCCAGCGCGAGAGCTGTGAGGTCATTGTCAGCGATGATTGATCTTCCTCGGAAAACAATCGATACTCCAACGCTGTAGATCGTGCCTTCTCCGATCCTTACGTTCGGTTTTTCGATATGAACGCGATTGCGCCTCACTTCACACTGTTTTAATTCGGCATGAAAGGGGACTTCCGGCCCAATGTGCTCAACGTTTCGATTGAAAAGGTATGCGCCGATAGCTGACCCAACAGTTGCCACGTTCTCCAGCCAGTGACAAGAGTGAAACCCAAAAATGCTTCTAGAGTTAAAATCATATTTGCAATTGCAGAAAATTGAGACCCCATACACCGCGATCCCCCCTCCCCATTTCGCGAAGTTGTTCACGAATACTGTATCCAGGAAACGCATCTCGTTCATTGGAAGAGAAGCCCCTGGGGCGAGCATATTGCCTACCCGAGCTCCACCACCCGCGGAAAATCCATGGTTGCGTTCAAACGTACTATTCTCCACCAAAAGCACGTTTCTACTCGTATAACCAGCAAACTCGGCCTGAAGTCCTCCGCCCCACTTTGCCTTGTTGTCTGAGAAGGTACAATTGGCAATCAGGACTGTTGAATTGCTCGCGTGTCCGTATAAAAATATCGCTAATGCCCCACCCCGAGTGAAGGGCTGGTAGAAAGTGTCGTGGAACTCGTAGGGAGAGACGATTGTACCACCGGAGAGTTCATTTCTGATAAAGACACAGTTGACGAATGAGTAATTGTTACTGTGAATGTATGTCTCGTGCTCTCCTGGCGTGACGTTCAAGAAGCTTGGCCGGTGACGAGTGTACTTGTTTAAACTTACAAATACACCTCCTCCAGAAATAAGCGAAATGACATGTTCTTGTTTTGCACCTGAGAACGTGACATTTAAGATACCTTTGCTTGCCGTATTGTTCTCAAAACGACAGTTGAGAACTTCCAACACTCCTCCAACCTCGTAGAAATGCGCGGCTCGACCAGTCGACCCTAAAACGTCGACGTTTCCTATCCTAACATTTCTGCAGTAATCAAAGTTTATTGCTGTCTTGAATTTTAAAACCGTAGCGTTTGGGAGTAATTCAGCGTCCTCTTGCCAGCTTCCACACTTGTACAGTTTAATACCTCGAAGAGTTATGTTTTTAGCCAAGAAGAAAGCAAAGCCCGCGTCCTTGTGGCACGTTATTTCCACTGAATCTACTCCGGCCACTTGCTTTTCGCCCGTTATGCTTAAATCTTCCACATTCTTGAAAACTAGACTTCTCTGAAGGTTGTACTTCCCGGCTGCGAGCGATAACAGAGTCGAATTAAAGCCGATCCTCAAGTAAGAGTCGTAGACGTGATCAAGTGTTCGACAAGGTTCACTGGAATCGCCGCACGTTCTCGTGTCATTTCCGGCTTTCGGCGATACAAAAAGCGTTGATTTCCAAGCGCAAACGCTATGCAAAATAGATAAAAGCACGACAAAATGAAATGAACGTCTCATTGTTGAAGCAAGATCTCCGTTTCTGAGTCGCTGTTTCCTAGAAATTGCAAGACGAATGTCACGATTGCTTCTTATCTACCACGCCTGCCGTTTCATTTTCCGCAGTTAATTATTTGCCAGTAATCAGAGACCTATGCTGTCCACCATCACTGCCTTTGACGAAGAAACAACTTTTCACCATACATTTCTTCCTAGCGACTTGCAATGTTTGCCCCTGGCAATCCCAGAATCTTTTGGGCATAACCTAGGTCTCTGATTACTGGCAAATCATTCGCACGCCAAAGCGCGACCCAAATTGTTAATTAAACGAGGCCATAAGGTACATTTTGCCATGGAAAAGCTACGATCTTGAACAAAATAGAAACTAGAGTAAACCCCTGCCCCCCCCTCCCCCCCAACCAAACTCAAGGTCCTACTGGGTGCTCACCATTTGCGGTTAGGAAATCCCGGTTGGGTTGGTAAACGATCTTCCGAATATACCGATCAACCTGACGAAATTTGAACTTACAATTAAATTCTTCCGTTTTCAAACTGCCAGACCGCCGTAAGGTCCACAAAAACGGTCTGGAAATGAAAGATTTGTAAAAGGTTTTCTGACTACCCGTTCCGATCGGGAAGAAAGGGGTACATATATACCTCTGGAGGTGCCCCAAAATTTTCGAACGGATTTTCCGGGAAATTGCTGTACCACTCGAGTTTTTCCCGAGAATTCTAGAATCTTTCGTATAATGGTAAGCACCCATTGTCTTGCTAGCTTGTGGCGCCCACAATAAAATTAACCTTTCCTCCCTTAAAATATATGCACGCCATCGCGGTGGTCTTAATTTTTTATTTGACATCTCCTAGATTGCACGTAGGGTAACCCTCTCTTGGAGCTGCGTTCAGGCTAGACGGGCCATGGCCGGCTTATTAGTCTTTTACAGGGAAATTTCCTGAATTCGCCAAATCACAGGACAGACCAGAGGCGGATCCAGGAGTTTTAGAAGGAGGGTGGCGGTTGGCGGTCTGAGGTGAAAGAACGATATCGGAATATCAGTTGAACGCTGATTTTATAATGCACCGTAGGCCCTCAAGACGACTCAGTTGGACTAATTAGGGAGCTTACACAACGACGGCGACGACGACGACGACGCTGTGTAGGGAGCTTCTTCGAAAGGCTCTGGACCACAGAATTTACCGTTAGTGTTATTCGTACAGGGTTTAGCTTTTGTCGTTAAGTCGAACCAGAGAGAAGGCCCGTTTTGCAATTAGCCAACATTTTCGGCCATGCGAAAAGTAATGTTTAGCATCTTTAACGGGGGCATCGCAAAAAGCAAATGTGTAAGAAACAGCTCACTTTATTTTCGAGCGATCAAAGTGCGAAAAATTAGCATTAAAGTGCTACTATGATGAAAAAATCACTTCTCGTTTTTCTTCACATTTCGAAAATACGTGTGTCGAATGCTCAGCAGGTGATTTTTTTTTTGCAGTAATTTCGAGAGGAAGACTGTTTATTTTAACTGCATTTTTTTATTTAACGGTCCGCCATTACTTGGTGCGGTTCCGACCGATAAGCCCTCAGAGAGCTGGATCGAAGAGAAAGTGACGTCATTTACTCACCAGCTTAAAAGTGGAGCGTGTGATTGCGGCTTATTTAGTATGCAGCACGGGAGTTTTTTGCTTTCAGATGGTCAAATCCGTGTTCTGCATACTAATTAAGCCGCATTCACACACTGCATTTTTAAGCTAGTGAGTAAATGACGTCACTTTCTCCTCGATCCAGCTCTGAGGGCTTATCGGTCGGAACCGCACCAAGTAATGGCGGACCGTTAAATCAACAAATTCCTGTCAAAATAAATAGTCTTCCTCTCGAAATAATTGCATAAAATCTCGGATACCGAGTTTTCGGCACAAGTACTTTCGAAATGCGAAGAAAAACTAAACGTGATTTTTGATCGTAGTAGCACTTTAAACGATCCCCAATATAAATACCGGTACTGAGAAAACAATCTTTCCATAGCATTTACGGTTTGCAAAATTGAAACATTTCCAACGATTAGTCGTGTTGAACAGTAATCGTTTCAACACTTTGGAGGGGCACTCTGTTTGCAAAGCCAAAGTTGAAAAACAAAATTACGGCGAAAAAACATTACTCGAGGTGATTTTCCCAAGCCAAAGGGAGGGCTCAAAGCTCGCTTTGACCCAAAATCGTCTTGAGCAGGTGTTGGTACACACGCTGTCAGGTAACTCAGAACGGCATAACCATTGTATGGCAATGGAAGACGTGCTCGCCCTTCTCGGCGGAAACGAGGGTAAGGTTACAGCGTAACGTCCTTTGTAAAAGCAAATCCTAACCGTTATTACCAAGAAGCATGTCAGTAGTAGATCCGCCGGGTGACGGTCGGGACCTTATTTCCCGCAAGTTACGCCTTCTTTTGTGGGCAAAACAGTCCAGTTTCTTTGGCAATATCCGTCGAGGTTTTCTATCAAATAAAAAGCATTGGCACATTACCTTTGCACAAGAAGAAAAAAAAAGCTTTCAAAAAATGATCATAAATCAGGCCACATTGGTATCCTCACTTCTGGCCTGGAATGAGCGCGCAACACAGGCTGGAGGCCATAGTTCGGAGCGTAGAACTCCCATACCAAGGCTATGTCACGGCGTTTTCACAAACCGAACTATTTTGTGACGGGTTTTTCCCGCGAAAAGCTCTGGTCCAGTCCGCAAGCGTCCAAAAAAGTAATCATGCAAGGCGTATGACTGCCTAGCAAGGCTCCTGTGACTGACTTCGCGGGAAAATCAGTGTAAACATGGCTCGCCTGTCAAACCGTCATGACAAAAATATATGGGTAGAGGCTCATGTGGTGGAATCTTTTGAAATCTGCGCGAGCCTCCACTACATGCTTGCTTTAGTCCAGGCTTACGACACCAACTAGAAACCTGTTTGTTTGTTTGTTTGTTTGCTTGTTTGTTTGTTTGTGAATTTTGGTTGCAAAGATACGAAAATCCAAACAAACAGCATTTGATGAAGCACAGGTAAATAGCTGTGATTGCTGGCCTGTCTACACCCACTCATGCCCAGAAACGCAAGTAATTAGATGCACGAAGTGTCCCGTTAAGACTAAGCGTCTAGTGCCTATTTCTAACAATAAGGTAAGGGTTCGTGTTGGGGTTTTTTCTAGGTTAGGATAAATGCAGCTGTTTATGTGTAGTTGAAAAGCACAATTTGGGGGACACTTTGTGACATTTATTGCCTGTATTTCTGGACACAAGTGATGTTGAAGTTGAGAAGAAGAGCAAGGGGACACTTCGTGACGCTTATCAAAGTGGGTGTGCATCTAATTACTTGCATTTATGGACATCTCTCTCTACACCTCACGTAAAAACTTAAGGTTTAAACCAAGCAACCCAGTTTCCGATCAACGAAGGGTAAATATTAATAACACCAGGAACCATTAAGCATTCCATCGAAAGACTCAAAAGTTGTAATCAACTTGTACCACTGAGCATAGTAAACAATGCCACAGCGAAGAACGGGCATCGCATGGATTAGTCAGACTCCAAAGCGCAATAAACCGTTGAAATAAAACAGTACCACGAGAAAATAGCGCATGCTCGATGGTTTTCATCTGAATCGTCACCGTTGAGGTTCAACATAATAAACAACGATATCACCACAGTCAACCTCTGCCCCAGCGCCTCGCTCGCTCCAGAGGACGCGATGAAGAAAGACACTGGGGACCAGGCTGCAATGCAGTCAGGTCACTTCTATCAGAATTTCGTTTAACACCCACTAAGTCCCTTTTGTTTCTTCAACAATATATCAGACTGGCAAGGGAGGCACAAGTCAAGAAGCAAAGAGAAAAGGATAATACCTTGTGTTAAATTCTGCAGAGATTTGTTCCAAAGTTCGATTTTTCGTTTCCGGCACGTACTTATAGATGAAAATTACTCCTACAATACAAATTACTGTGTAGAATATAAATGTCCAGGATGGTCCAAAGGTGCCTGCAAAATAGGAAATCGGAGAGAAAAATATCAGCACTGTAGCGACGCCATGTATACTACTACCCTCTAACAAATCAAAGGCTGTGAACAATGAAAACGCCCATCATGTATCAGCAATCAAAAACCTTACTGAGCATGTCCAGGAACGTCAAGGATACCATAAGGTTGGTACCCCAGTTGAGTACGGTTGCAATTGAGAAGGCTCTTCCTTTGATGCCAGCAGGAAAGATTTCACTCAACAACAACCAGGATACTGTGAATTAAAGACGAACAATTAACGGAAATTTATGAAAAGTTTAATTGGAATTCAGCGTAGAAAGTGAACAAAAATTAGCCAAAAAATCTGCAGGTAAAAAAAAAAGCTTACCTGGTCCAAAACTGAACGAGTAGGCACCCACAAACAGAACTAGCGCAGCAAGTGTAAAATAACGAAGTCCTTTGCTTGCTAAGACAGGTGTAGAATGCGTAGTGTTCACAGAGGCAGAAGCGTACGGAAACGACGAAGACGCGAGTTTAAAATCTGAAGAGCTAGTTGCAGAAGGATGAGGTATACTCGGCGAAGTACGTGGATTTGGTATTGTGGAATTGAAGTGGCACTTTCTGGCTGGGTGGCCGAACGATGTATAATTAGCAATAATTCCTAATGTTAATATGCTAACAGTCATAACTGAAACGCCTACAAGAAGAAATCGGCGACGACCTGTGACAGAATTAAAAAAAAAGAAAACAGATAAGCGGTTATGAAGGCAGGCCTAGAAATCATAATGCATCAGTCAATTGAAACCCCGGCCCCCCAACCCCCGGGACATAGCGGGGATTTAACGCTTCCATAGCCGGGATTTACCGCACTTTCAACGGCGCGTTGGCCCTGGTGGGCGGTGGATTTAACAAAATGCCATTGAAACCGGGACCGTGGGGCGGTGATTTAACAGCACGCGATCACCTAAAGCGGGGGCCACAGCGGGGACTTAACATGGAGGACTAATCAGCAAAGCCTTCAATCTGTTGAAACAATCTAATATGGTAAATCTGTCATCTCAGGACTGAAATGAGTGAAACTCACCTGTTTTCATCTGTGTAGATAAAGATCATACTAACCAAGATGGTAAATGCCTATTCTCTGCAAACTATACGTTATTGCATGGAGGTAGCTTTGGTGTCAAGCCAGCTTTCGTTAAGAACAACACCAATTGATACACTTTTTGTTAGGGAAGGTTGCCTACCCACTTTGTTTTAATAGGTTTTTAATAACAGATTTAATCGTAATGGGAATATTTTTGAAGGAGTGTATTTTAACAGATTGAATCGTAATGGAAATATTTTTGAAGGAGTGTATTCACATTTAGAGGAAAAGTTGCCTACCCACTTTGTTAAAGTTGTAACAGAATCATAATGAGAATATTTTTGATGGAGA
>BLFK01000333.1:361690-385610 GCA_014634185.1 Astreopora myriophthalma | reverse complement strand
CCCCCCCCCCCCCCCACTTGGGGTTGTGCTGACTGTTAAAAAATGGTTAAGTCTGCATACGAGCCAGATGGCCCATCAGGCCGGAGCTTATCTCGGTTTCTACAGCATGAAGCGACTAGGAATATTTCTACTACCCCCTGGATAGGATGCTAGTCTATCACAGGGTTACTCCTTTGTGAGAGAGAGGCACTGTGAAAGAAAAGTGTTTTGCCCGAGAACACAACACAATGTCCCCGGCCAGGCCTGGAACCCGGGCGGCTCGATCGGGAGTTGACTGCACTAACCATGAGGCCACTGTGCCTATGGCCTTCCAATAATTAAACGGCTGTCTCTTTTGTCTTTTCTTAGCAGTACAGACCTAGAGAACATGGAGTCATTTGAACTCTATGGACACCGTCACACTGATAAAGAGTTCATTCGTCATATCTACGGGATCCTCGATCAGCTTCTGCCAACCTTGAAACGAGACCTTTACGAAGACGTTGATGGGGTAAAAGTGACTGACTCGCATGCAATTAACCCTGAAAGTTCCCCTTTGCTCCCTGGCTCCGTGAAAATGCACAGAGAAGCAAACACCACGGACACGGACTCAGTTTTGATCAAAAATCATTTTGATCGAGCGGATTTCTTGAACATGTCATCTGACATTGATTTGGACTTGAAATATTCCGATTTTGCGTTCATTGATAAGAGCAATGGAATGGTGACAGAAAGCCATGCGTACCTTTCTGAACAGCTGAATTTTGGAGAAGACATTCATTTTAAAGACGGTGGCGATGCCTCCATGATGAAGATAACTTTAACCAGCCACGTGTCGCTTCTACAAACTGACGCCTTTTACATTGGATACGCCGAATCTCAAGCAGTAAAATACCAATTTTTCGTGAAATTAGTCGTGCCAAAGTCCAACCCTACATTTTCTGTTAAAGAACAGCCGCACAAGCCTACAGGCGCTTCTAGAAACAGTGAAATGTCGCCAAATGCTTCCTTACCTGTCCACAACACAACAAACTCGTCAACCACAGCCTTAAAACGGTCCCGCAGAGCAAGCAACACCATACGTCGAATCTGGGAAGAGGCCGCTCCTATTTACCTCAGTGTCGAACACAGTTTCACATTGTTCGAGAAGAGGGTGATCGGAATTACTATCAAGGGAGAGGGAACGGTTTGGATGGAAGACAGCAGCGGTGTCGAAATAGGAATTGGATTCGATTTGGTCTTTGCAGGGAAATCAATGCGTCTATTGTCTAAGACGTACAAAAAAAATGAGTTGGAAGATGGAAAAGGCACACAAACAGGAATTGAAGACAGGAAAGGATTGGTAAGTATATAGACTTCAGAGACTATAACATCCAGCGAGCGAAGCAACGCACTGAAGGAAAAATGTTTATAACCCAGAGGAGGGCTACATTGTCCGTTTTACGTTTTAGAACCTTTCATCCCCTTTTTGTGTGTTCATGCATATGTCACTAGTGTTCCCCGTGACTCCCGCTTCAAATTCTGACAGGTCGTCTCTCCTTCACAGAGGCTTCCTAGGGATGTAGGGGGAGGGGGAGGGGAGACGAAAGAAAAGGAGAGTTTACAGGGGATGCGCTTTCCTTCCCTTTCCCCAGCCTCCGAACTGCTAGCATACGCGGTCAAAGAGGTCTCTGGGACGGAGGGAGACTGCACAGTCGTTAAAGGGCTGGGAATATTTGTTGTGGTCACGCACATTGCCACGTAACCTTATGCCACAGTACTAATAATTCCCCAGCGTACATAAGATACACCCGACTGGACGCACTAAATTTGTTGGTGGTTCCTTTCTCCTCAGACAATCTACTTCCCGGTACTGTTCTTGACGATCGGAGTGGATTTCTTCGTAGAATTTAGAGTCAATTATGAGCTGAGCTTTCCTCCTGGGGGCAATTCACTTAATCCTATCAAGTTAGCTGTGGAGGTAAACTTTGCATTGTTAATTCAGTCTTTCAATCTGCAGTGTAAACACAAATATCTCCTCACCGGTTTCTAAGAAGAGTCGATTAATATCGGTTTATTATATGACTTGAGTTTGTAGCTGATATAACGCACGCTCTAATTGGCTACTACTAGGGCGTTGTTCTCCCTTAATGCCCAAGGGCCCATTAAAAACCAAGCAAAAACCCATATAATAAAGTACTTATTAACCTCAAACGTTCGGGCTTCACGGGAAAATCTCAAAATTCAGCCTTACCGTATTGATCTCGCTATCGCTCGGTCAATATACGGCAAGGTCTCGTTTAGCTCTTATTAACCGAGCAGGAGGTCTGCATGGGAGAATCTTGACCGAGGTCGTAAGTACAGACCGAACGCAGTGAAGTCTGTGTAAACGCCCGAGAGATCTGGGAACGAGATTAAGAGAAGCGCTTTCTTCCCACGATCCCCTCCGTGTCCCCGAGGGGTTTCATCCAGACTCCCTCGGCTGTCGCAATGGACTTCTAAACAGACGACTGGAGACGAGTCAGATATTAGACGTAGAAATAAAGACCGACTTCATTGAGTTAATAGACACGTGTCATTACGGACTGTTAGCTGATGTTTTTACTCATACATCAACCCGTTTAATGATCCTCAATATGGACATCTCGTAGTCTCTTCGTTGCCCATATCAAAGAATTTTCACTTTCCTTCTATCTCATTTAGATCCAGCCTTATACAGAAGCGACAACTGGTGTTGAAGTATACCTTTCAGCGGGTGCTATCCGAGGTGGCGTCTATTTAGAGGGTACACTTGTACGTGTTAGTCTCCCTGTGACTTTGTCTTACCAAGCAGACCGTTTCCCTGGCCAGAAGTGGTGTGTGGACCTTTCTACTCAGTTAACTGCCCTGGAGGTGAACGGTGGTGTTTTCTATCAGTGGTGGAATTGGTGGCGGTGGGACTGGGGCACACGACACACAATATGGGACTTCGGAACATGGGCAGCCATAACTAGAAATTGGCATTTGTTATCAAGGTGCGGTTAAGGAGGTATATCACCAAGGCCTTGAGAAGTTCCCACCGTACTAATCAAGGAACGCTGACTTACCAGTAGTAGACTTGTGACTGAGTGTTTTTGAACATCTCCTTTCGGAGTGTAAGCGTGTTTTTTTGAGCCTATATATGAGAAAAAGAACCCGTAATATGTAGAACCTCGGTGGCTAACGGAATTTCGCGCGCAAGCTGCAGCGTGGGAGGGGGAAGCAAACAGGAAAATGGAGGGTTTCCTCGTGGTTTCGCCGCTCTTACTAGAGGCCTCGCCGTGGAAACGAGGCACTTGCGAGCAAAATTAAGCCAGCAACAATAGTTTCCTATTAGTGCTGGAAGAGGGTCCGCTATCAGTTAGCTTCGAGATTTTTGTTAGATCGAGTGTTGATCGACCATATTGTTAATAAGCCTCTTCCCTAGATCAGTAGACAGTGGTGGAACGGGTAAAATAAACTATCGGCCCTTATCCACGATCTTTCTATCCTGTTTGAAAACCAGCTAAGGCTGATGTGGCTTTATAGGCCTGGTTCATACGTCACGTTTCAGCCGTGTCGAATTCAATTCAATTAAGTGCGGCAGAAATGCGACTGTCGATTTATGCGTCGCACGTGTGTACTGTCGCACTTAATTCAGAATTAATACTGTCGGGTATGTCGATCAGCAGAAAGTGTTTTAAACGTAGTGTATTCAATATGGCGGACTGAGATACTGAGGGACGAAGGACTTTTGCGAAAAATTATCCGCCAATGAAACGAGAAGGAGAAGGCTGACAATGCAGCAGTTTGTTCAGGTTGCATTGGGACGAGTATGGCCAAGTTTCTTCTTCCTCTTTGGCGGGACCAACTTAACGCATGCTCAATATGAATTAGATTCGACACGGCAGAAATTCGACGTTTGAATCGGCGTCGCATTTATCTCGGATAATGCAAAATCGGGAGGTATTGCTTTCCACTTATTTGTGAGACTAGATTGGTCTCGTCTACACTACGCCTGAGGAATATGAACGTGGAAGCTTCACTCTGAAAACGCATCAAATGTCTTTCATCCACACTACCTGAAAACGCAACATTAACTGGTCATTTTTTATTTGTGTTTGAGGAAAACTCGGGCAGGGAAATCGCATTATTATCGTCGTCTTATCGTTTTCGAAAGGCTCCGTTTCAAAATGTTTTCCGTCCACACTGAAACGCAAAGCCGGCGTTTTCAAATTCTCTAGTTTGAAGAGCGTTTACGTTTTCGTGACGGTTTAGTGTGGACGATAGGGCTAACCTTAGAAATAAAGCTGCGCTTTAAAATTCCTCCGGGGTAGTGTGGACGGGGTCTTAATTGACGACTAGGAATTCGAGTGGGTAAACGAGAGGAAATTATTTCTGCTAAAGCGACACCTGCAGATTTTCTACTTCCGACACTCTTACGGAAAAGATAACAGTTGTGTTTTTCTGGATCCACGAGGAAAAAACCTGGTATTTGCGAGCAGCTGTTCTGTTACAGTTAAATTTTACGTACTGTTCAAACACTAAGGCGAGCTTATTGCAGTAGCGTCTTCCAGGCGTTCAGTTAGTTGGGGCGCAGCGCGAGAGACAGCGCACGAAAAGTGCGGCGAGAGGAAGCTTCCTCGCCGCAATTTTTTTTTTTATTTTTTCGCGCGCCGTTTTTGCCCTGCGCCCCAACTAACTGAACGCCTGGAAGAGGGTAGTTTAGAGCGGTTATCAATTGAGTGTCGAAAGCAATCAGGCAATTACTTTGGTTTTGGTTTTACTTAGTATACTGTTTGAGATTGGTTGAGCAGTGTTATTGGTGAGTACATTGATTTGGTTTTACTACACTCAGTAAGACGCGAGTTGGATCATACTACGCTTGCATTTCTGTTAGAGTTTTTATTCTAAACGTGTCGTTAAAAAATCTATAGAAAGTGAATGTCGATCTGTTTCAGGCTCTCAGCTTGTGCTGACTTGTGTGCAGCCGTCTTTTACAAAAAAAAACAGTTAAAAATGTGTGGCTTATAAAATGAAGTTAATGTTTTTAAAGTAACAATTAAGTGCTAAAAGGCTTAATGGTAAGGGTTAAATTACGATCTCTTGAGAAAGTATGATCTGACTTTGTTGCTGCACGTAGTCCAAAGCAAGTTATAAAAAACGAGTTTAGGCTAAACCATGATTGCATCATCTTTGAATTTACCTTACTAGATTTTTACCTCTGTTCACAATTACATTTCACTCTTCTATTTTGACCAACATTTTAACTTTGAAAAAATTTAAACTGTTTAAAACTAAGCTGCTACCCTTTCCTTCAAACTCCGCTTTCTCTCTCTCTCTCTCTCTCTCTCTCTCTCTCTCTCTCTCTCTGTATCTGTCTCTCTGTCTCTCTCTCTCTTTCTCTGTCTGTCTGGATGTCTCTTTTGCTCAAAAATCGCCATTTTACGTTTTTGAGGTCTGGTTTTCGCATTTCTTAATATGACACACTACGGTCACTGCGTTCTGTGGAAATACTACGGAGCATTGCAAACCAGCGTTGTTATAGCTCTTTTAAAAGACGCCCTCAGGTTACAAAAGTTCCCTATGGCGTGGAAAGAGGTAATGTTGCGTGGAAAGTCATCAAATTTTGGCCACATATGGGTATTTGGGCATCTGCTTCATGCCATGCAGCACAATTCACTCTTTTTCCAACGTAAGAATTGAAGTGGTTATTGCGCCTTGTAAAATTTTGAGTTTTTCCCAATACACTTTCATGTCGAGTTGAGGTTCCAATTCGATCAAAACTCCTAAACGTACAAAGCAAAATTCGAAAGTGAATTTCATCTTTATTGGTCCAAACTTAACAAAATTCATGTGAAAGGTACTATACTAAACGCTTGTAAAATTTGGTACCGTTTTGTTAAATCGTTGTTTGAAAATTGGCTTTAATTTAGCATCTGGTATAAAAATTTGTAATAGTTACGAAAGTGCCCTTTTTGCAAGATGTTCCGTCATCGAGAGATACAAGGTTTCTTTTCATGAAATATCAAATACTTTGGTGTACAACAAGCCGTAGAACAGGGCTTTTATCACTTAAAAGTTTAGAGCATTGTGACCAGAAATAAGTCTGCAATGAGAAGATTTTGCCTAAGAAATCAGTGTTCGAAAAACCTGCGTATACGCCATTAGACCCCATTTCTTTTATGCCTAAACTTCACTTTCTTTCGTTTCAAAATTACATGTTAACTACATGTTCAAAAACAGAGTACCGAATGGTCCTTCTAAAAATAAGCGCGTTGTCGATGGGTTGTATGGGTAAGGGACACTAACACCTATCGCTATCATTTGAGGTACATGTAGGAAACATTAGCTAACGAAATAATACTTTCACAAGTGACCAAGTGCATTTTCTTGCAAGTAAATCAAGTGCAAGCATCACTTTTCAGTTTTCTGTGTTTCTGCCCTAGCGCAAAATCACTTAGTGACTAACCAGAGTGCGTGTTAGAACTAAAACAGCTGCATTTTAATAACTCATAAATCACTTAATATTCTGAGCGTTTATTTTTGGCTTTGGGGACGCACTTTCTTCAGTTTCTTTCTACATCCTTCAACAGTTCAACAAACACTTTGGAAAACAAATTATATGGCAATTATAGGCTACTTTGTGCCCCCAACCTCCAATAGTGGGCTTTGAACTGTCTACTTTTGTCGAGCGCGCTCCTTTGGAAAGAATCTATTAAGCCGCATCTGTAGCCGTATAAGTCATGAAGAATTACTATTAATCTCGAGTTCATGACGCAAGAATTTAAAAAAATTGATTGCTCACGAACTGTTGTTAGAAGATTTCGCCCCTGGTCACTTTTCAAATTCAGGAGAGAACCGAGTCCGACTCAACTGTAACCTACCGAGAAGATTTTAAGTAAAACTAAAAGTTTTGCGTTTATTTGCCTTGAACGTTAAAACAAAGTTGACAATAAATTGCGCAACCTTTGGCAACAAAAAAACAGCTTCAAACTTTAGCGGGCCATACAGTGGAATACATCTCGCTAAATGATAACCGAGAGAAAGAGCATTATAAACTTCCGGTATATTGGCACACATGTGGGGCCATAAAGAGGAAGGTGAATCTGATGAAGGAGAGGGTGTTTGGTCCTCTGGTGAGGATAGAGATGAGGCAAATGAAAATGTTGACGAGGGCAACGTAGACTCCCAGGACATTGTACAAGAAATGGACAAAAAGCAACCTCGAAGAGCAAAACGAGAGTGCCCAGTCCCCCACTGTAGAAAGATGGTGGTTCACATTCCAAGGCATCTCTAGTACACGTCCATCACTGGTCTCATTCGCAGTCTCGAGCAGCAGTGACAAATTTTAATTTACGGAAAAAGTACACATTCAAGAGCCAAATGAGTGCAGAAGCTGGTAACAGGAAGAGAAAACTAAATGGTGATAAAGCAACCAAATTCCACAAGGACTACCATAAGAAAAGGACTTGTCCTGTGATGGGATGCTCAGCATGTCTTAAAAGATTACCAGCCCATTTGAAAAATGTCCATGAAATTAGTCCTTCAACTGATGAGTATAAACGGCTGCTGAAGAAAGCTTTGCCAAAGAAGAAGAGGCCCTGTTCAGTCCTGGAAGTTGAAAATAAACTAAAGGAGAAATTTCATAAAGATGAAGCTTTGTCAAAGAGAAGGAGGCCCAATTCAGACCTGGAAGTTGAGGAGGGAGCTGATGAAGCTGCAGCAGTGGTGGACAGTGTAGAAGCCGAGGTTGAAGATGAGTTTAACACTAATCCTTTGTTTATTCTCACGTTTTCAAAGTGGCTGCAATCACCAGATGGTGGAAAGAAAGATGGCAAAACTGCAAAGCAGCATGCATCACAGATAAACAGGATTTTATCTGTCATTGACACTGACAAAAAGGTAGAATCGCTTCTGGATCTCACCCTTCTAAAGGAGAAGTTTGTAACATATGCTGAAGAAGAAAAATATCTTCCCAAAACTATCAAGTCCTACTTTACAAGTCTGAAGCATTTCTACAGCTTCCTTTTGTCAGAAAGGCCAAATGATATTGAAGTTAGGAGTGAGTTAGTGTTCCAGGTGTGGGAAAAGGTGAAACAGTGGTCTTCATCTTACAAGCATTTGGGTCAGAAACGGATGTGGGAGAGATGCGAAGAAGACAGGCTTGAGCTCATCACCCCGGAAAAATTTGAAGCATTTGAAAACAGTCAGACCACTAGAGATGCGATCATCCTGTTTGGAAAGCTCAGCAGTGCACACAATGTGGAAATTACACAAAGTCAGTACACCCTTCTGTGCGACTTCCTCCTTGTTGAAATCTCCATTGATAAATGCTAACTGTGCTGGAGTGTTGTCTAACATGACATTAAAAGAGCTCAACAAGGCCACTGCAGAAGATGACAGGTTTCTTATCAATGTCATGGATCACAAGACATTCCACATTCATGGTCCTGCACAAATTGTCCTCACAAGTAACCTACATAATTGGATGAAGATCTTTGTTCAAGAAGTTCGATCAAAGGTGCCAGGTGTTGGAACTGAGGAACACCAGCCAGTTTTTCCATCTTTCAATGGAACAAAACTGCAGTCCAGTCAAGTCAACAAAGCAATAGAGTCAGTGTGGAAAAAAGCAGGGATGACAGGGCATATTCACAGTACTCTGCTTAGGAAAGGTGCTGTTACTGCTGTCCACAGGAACAAGAAAGAAGCTGCAAGCAATCTAGCTGACTTAATGGCACAGAAAGAAGCCACTGCTGTCAAGTACTATCATCTGACTGAAAAGGGACAAGCATGAGTGAAAGCTTCCCAGGAACTTCATTCAATGATGAGGAAGAGAAGCTCAACCCCTTCTAGTGAAGTATCTAAGGAACTACAACAATTAACTGAAGAATTAATTAATTAATTAATTAATCAATTAACTGGAAGAACAAGCTGATGAAGACCAACACAGTGAACACAAGTCTAAATTTAATTTAATTCTAAATTTATTTAATTAATTAATTATTAATTAATAATACTAGAAATACGTGGCTCACAAAACCTCGCGAAGCTAGGGCTGTCGCGGATTATTTTTTGTTCGTTGTGTGACATTTAGATTAGCGTTACATATTTTGAACATTTTTCTTAGCACGTGGACAGATCACGCGGTTGACACGTGATCACGTGAACATTGAACATGCTGTTGTTTTTTGTATGGAGTGTGGTTGTAGAGTTCGGTGTTGAAACCCGTTCGCTTGCTGGAAATCTGTATTTTTGGTGAAACATTAAAGAAAATAGATAAAATTCATGACAAGGGCTGGGTGGGCAGTTAATTTGGAGTGTAAAAATGTGTTGTCTTTGCTGAGCCAAGCGATGTTGTCTATGCACTGTGGTTTCCTGATGTCTCCTTCTTCTTCGCTGCTCGGCTGAATCTGAAGTCGCCTTTCACGTTGTTCAGGAGTTTCGTTGTTTAATCTCCTTCGGCGAGGGATGTTACTAAAACGAGGATTGGGGAATGGGGAATGGGGAATGGGGAATTGAAAAATGGGAAATTGAAATGGGAAAATCGAAAATGGGAAAAAAATAAAAAATAGCCAATTGGATTGTAAAGAATAATTGTTATGAATATGGAATAATTTTTCTCAGCGGCGATTACCCAAGCTTTTAAAGCGTTTTGCGCCAAAATTAAAAGAGGAATTCGCGATGATAAGTAGAAACTTTGTTTCTAGCAAAAACTAAAATGACATGCGTACTAAATGTGGACTCCTCTGTTGTTCGGAGTTAGCAGTGATGGACTTTATTCAGAAAATTCAAGAAGTCCTTTGAAAGATCACTAAACTGAATGAAACCGGCAAGTGCAGTGATGACGCACTAAGGTACAACGAAATGAACGTGAAATACCCTTAATTAAGCTTAGAAACTCTTATTTTATTTAAGTACAATTATCAGTGAACATCAAATAAGTCTTTTTTAATTTAATGTCGAAGATTTAGTGTTGCCACTACTTAACCGATTTATTCTATCTCTTACTTGTCGTGTCTTTCCCGCGTTTTTCTTAATTATGATAATTTATTTCGCTCCGGCTCGAGATTATCGATGCGAAGCTCGTGTTCATGATCTTATGGCGTATGAGTCACGCTTCTGGTTTACTTGTACAAAACGTTTTGTTCAGAGTAGTACACGCTGAAAGATGAGATTAATCCTATTCGGTTTTGTTCGTACCGAACGTTGTTGTTTGATGTGTGGTGCAAGATAAACAGTGACAGTCGGCCACGAAATTTTAAGCCTTGTTGGCTGGAAATTCGTTTTGCCGCCACGTGTCTGATGTTTTCCCCGAGGATAATTCGCCTCACAACTACACAACGGAAAATAACAACTCTACAACTACTTAAAGAACCAAAAAAAATTGGTTTTACATGGCTCGTACGGGCTCGTATTCATGGGGTAGCAAACTGGCAGAAAAATTTCATTACTCTATTTCTTACTCAACTACCTACAACGGAAAATAACAACTCTATAACTAGTTAACGAGCCGATAGAAATTGGTCTTAATATGATTTATTTCTTGGAGAAGAAAAGTGGCAAAACAAACCGTAATTAATCTGTTTTTACCTCTGCAAAATGGGAAATTTTTCCACCAAAATGAATTTTTTGCGGGTAATAGAACACTCAAACAAAATATCCGGGTTTTTAATGACATCGGAAATCTACATATCATCGCGAATTCCCAGGCTTTTAATTTTGGCGCAAAACGCTTTCAAAGCTTGGGTAATCGCCGCTGAGAAAAATTATTCTATATTCATAACAATTATTCTTTACAATCCAATTGGCCATTTTTTATTTTTTTTCCCATTTTCGATTCTCCCATTTCAATTTCCCATTTTTCAATTTCCCATTCCCCATTCCCCATTCCCCGTTTTAGTAACATCCTTCGGCGAGTATGTCTTGCCCATTGTGCGTGCTCCTGTGGTTAATTTGCATAAGAATTTGGTCGTGTTTGACCAATACTAAACATTTTTCACTCCTCGATGAAATTACACGTTCGGCCTCAATGAATAAACATGAGAGTGCGCCAATGTGAGGCAGCGGTTGCTGCCTAGCAACCTTCCCTTTGTCTGACGTCATTCATGCTTTGTTTGCGAACTGTTGCCAGGCAACAGCACGGACACCTTTGGCGAAATATATATATATATATATATATATATATATATATTTTTTTTTTTATTTATTTATTTTTTCCGCTCGAATTCGCAGGGCTTAGCTCCCGAGCGCGGGCCTTCGGCCCGACAAATTTATTAACCTCGCTTCGCGAGGAATTAATAATAATAATTAATTATTAATTAAATTATTTAAATTTAATTCTAAATTACGTGCACCTTGGTCCAGTGAAGCAATTCAAGAAATTCACAGTCTCTTTGAGGGAGAGATACAATAAAAGAAAGTCAGTATGGACTGTGTGAAAGAGAGGATCAAGGGTAGCAAAATCCTCCAGAGTGAAGATTCAAGAAGAGTTTATGACAGAATTCGTGCAGAGTGGAGGCATCCTGCAACCAAGATTAATGTAACAGCTGAGTTACCAGCTGAGAAGCACGAACTCAGTGACCGAGTAAATAAATCATTCAGAGAAGACACAACTGCATCCTGTGATATCATACCACCAACAACACTGAGCAACACCACAAAGGCTCTCTTTAGTGAGGAGCAAGTGCAACTCTTACATCGTCTGTTTCAAGACATGCTACAAAACAGTCCAATCTCAAGGAAAGTAATCCTTGAAAGACTCTCTTCTGATGCCCAAGGAAAAAACCTGTTGAAAACAGTATCAATAACACAACTAGTTAACTGTATAAACTATGAATGCTGGCAAAGGAGAGAGAAGCAGGCCTACATGTAGGACTGACATCAATTCCAGGTTTACCTTGCAGGACTGTAAATGGCCTCTGTATTGTAATAGTTCTCTTATGCACCTTATTCCAGAATAAGGATATACAGACCAATCACAACAAGTCCTCAAATCAGCAATTTAGAAATACAAAATATACATGTTACGTGCACATGTATGTAACTTGAATTTTGTCTTTCAGCAAGGGGTATCAGATATAATTATAATAATATGCAATAGTTTTGATTGGTTCCATGTAACTGTATTGTACATGTAACAGTCTACATGGAACAGACTTGAGAAATGTCTTAAAAATGACATCTCAAGACTATTCGGCTTGTTATTATTACAGAATTCAGCCAATCACACACACCCCTAGTGACTTAAAACACCTATTGATAGTGTGAAAAATTATTTACACTTTAGAGCAGTGTTAACTCGAGTGGTGGTTGCATGGGTTTTCTCGCACCATTTCTGATCCACCTATTAGAATTGAAAATCACTCTTATTATTAACTGTTGTGATTGGTTCCACCTTTGAATCAGTTTCTGTGCTTTGTTAGTCTCCATTGCAAACAATTCTTAAAGTGCCCATACAGCCAACAGGGTTTTTGTGGTTTTGGTATCTCTATAACATCTAAAAATGTACTCAAACCAAAAAAATGAATTCCGATGCCTTTTGCCATGAAATCAAGCTTTAAATTTCCTGCTTTGGCCACGCCCAGTGAAGTTGACTACGTAATGAAAGACTGGTGACAAATGACGTCATTTCAGGAACATCTCAAAGCTTCACGCTTTTATTTTGCTTGCCTGACAACCGCATTGTTTCACCAACTTCGGTTTGTTTGTTTTTTGTCAATGAAAACTCCTAACCACTGAGTGAAACAACAGTGACCTGAACTAGCAGGATTTGGGAATTCCTGAACTGATGTCACAACCCATTCAGAAACCCAGACTCTTTTTTTGCATTGACTCAGTCAACTTCATTGAGCGTGGCTGAAGCGGGAACTTTAAAGCTAGATCTTAGGGGGTTAAAATGTCGGCATCCAACTTATTTCATAGAATACCTTTTTACATATTATAGAGATATGCCAAAACAGCAAAAACCCTGTTGGCCATAGACACTTTAACCCTTTTACCAAGAGTGATCAAAGTCTAATTTCTCCTCACAACACTATATAAATTTCAAGTAGATTAAGTGACAAGCACACCAAGTTTCAGAACTGACATAAACAGAGATGTGTGGCAAACAGTGAGGAGAATATATATTTTAAGCTTGGAACAAAAGGGTTAAGGAATTGTAATTAAACTTCATTCAGTGGAGATACCTAACATCAAGTAAACATAATAGTGTTTACGATAATTATTGTAGTCTTTCATTTTCAGTATGGCTACTCAGACATGCTTTATGGCTTGTGCAGAGTCTTTGTTTTCCTGGATGTGGTATATTCTCACTTATGTTGCCATAAATTATGATAGGGTAAGGGGAATGTTTAGAAGAAATCAAGTTTGTGTATATTTCAGTTGTTTTGAGGTTTCAACACTATGTTGTGTTTTATGACATTCTGTTTACTAGAGGAAGTGAAATTATATGTTGTTTCATGGCATATTCATTTGCCACCGTTTGAAAATTGATATCGGACAGGTGACATACAAACAAACATAAGCTAAGAAACAGGAAATTAAACATAATTTTCAAGTAAATTAGTGATCAAATAACTTCGATTCTCCCTTTCATGAATGCATTCACACAAAACCTTTCAAATGGTGCTGCAGGGTCTCTACGATCCTCTCATATAGCAAGCAAACTCCAACCCTGGGAACGAGGTTGAGCAAACTCAATCATTTTTCGCTTATGCGTGTGTTTTAATTCATTAAGGGACATGTCGTTAACCAGGGGAGGGGGCCTGGTGTAAATATAAGGACTGAAAATCTGTGAACTACATTTTTGCTGAGCCTTGCCCACTCCTTTAATTGCTCCCTAATTAGAATGCAACAATTTATGCGGCAGGTTTCTTTTGCAGGTCACAGGTCACAGTTCATTGTTTTACCAATACAGAAACGACCCTAACCGTTTACGAATGCTAACATTAGGCCTAAAAACTTTTGTTTAGGCCTATTTAGGCCTAAGGTTAGCTTTAATGGATGTTTAGGATACTCTCTGTATTGGTAAAACAATGAGCTGTGACCTGCAAAAGAAACCTGCCGCAATTTATGCGCCCCGGCCCCCTTTTTCCTGGTGAATTAAGGTAATAAGGGCTAATGGAAGTAAATGAATCCAGGATAAAGGAAAATGGTTACTAACAGCATGATTCAGATGTGAATTGGTCAGCCGCTGACTTCAAAACGGCTCGGAGCCATTCCTGTATTTAACGCTATGTCTCATTCATGAAGGCCACCATCTTGAATAGCGAGACCGAAAGACCCTGGGAACAACGACAGCTGGGACGGGTATGGGGTTACAGGGGAGGGTGTGGGAAGAAAAGCTTAAAATCGCGGCCGCACGATCGGGTATTAGCAAATGCCCATGCGCCAAGTCCGTGTACTGCAAATGAATACGACAAAATATCCTTACCATATGGAAGACACGACAACTACAGTCGCAAATATATACCGATCCAAATCATAGTATAAAGCAGAAAGGAGTTGAGCTGCAAGTACGAAAGGGATCTGTCACATATGGTTTAGGGGCCGACATTTCTCTCCCTCACTGCCTATCAGGGATAGGTATCCGAAAGTGGCGAGTATAAGCGATCCGCGGGCCGAAATCTCGGGGAGACTCGTCATGGTACGTCGCTCAGGCTTAAATGTCCAGAGGTACCGCTGCCGCTTCTGTATGTTTTTCATTAGGTATTTGGTATGCGCATGCGCAAATGCCTTTGTGATCCAACACGTACCATTCAGAAGAAACGGTGTCTATGGTTTTAATTTCATACAGACCTATCATCTGGCTACTGAGCATGGCAAATTGAACAAGGGAATATTGGAAAGAACCGTATTCCTCTCCCGTGCGCGCACTTAGTCACCGCGCTTTACTCCCAATGCCTGCTACTCGTTGGCGAGGGCGAGGGCGAGGGAAACTTTGAGAACATAACGCCACGTAGCGACAGGGAACGTTCAGTTGCAATGGCGTATTACAGGTTATTTACACGTCTTATCACCATTTGACCCTTTATTTCAAAGCAATTGCGGATGAAGGTTAATGAAGGCTAATGGAGTTAGATGACGGTGTATAAAAGGTAAATGAAAGCCAACGGAGGTAGATGACGGCGGATGAAGGTAAATGAAGGCTATTGGAGGTAGATGAAGGATAATGAAGGTAAATGAGGGTGAACGGAGGTGGATGACAGTGTATGAAGAGGCCCTGATAGGGGGGCTTTAGTCATCCCTTATCCCCCAAATTCCGGGCGGGTTATACCTTATCCCTAAAATTACCGAGACAGCAGGAGCTCATTACCGGCTCCTGCGAGACAGCTATCCCTAAAATTGCCAAGACTGTTATCCCTAAAACTGGGTCAAAACTATATAAGTTATTCCTTATCCCTATAATTATTTAATCAGTCATCCCTTATCCCTAAAATTATTTTGCCAGTCATCCCTTATCCCTAAAACCCCTAACAGGGCCTCATCTTTCCACAATGGACGGACCGAGCTGCGCTATTAGTTCGGTTTACAACGTTGAATAATTCATGTTCTTTAATTTCCTTAATTCACATTTCAGTACCTTAATTCAAAGCTTTTCGCTTCGCCAATTAAACTCGTGTGCTTTTTTGTCTTCTCGTTAGCATCCGACTGAAACATAATTCAGTATCTAAACGAATCAAAGTCTTGGTGTAACTGGGGTATGCCTCTATCTGGCTAAAACATTTCGATGCTTTGCATGCGTAAGCTGCCCTGTGGCATTAATTTTTCAGTGTGAATTCAAGTGTGCGCTGAACGTCAATTGAATGTATGACAATTTGTTTTGACAGGCGCCAGTGCCCTTTTATGAGCTGGACATTTTGTGATGTTATTTAGCCAAAGTGGAGTGGATTGAGCCGGTCACCTCGGTTGCTCAGTCGATCGGCCTCCAACTGGCAATTCTCCAAGAAAGGCTTTAGACTGTCAAGTTTGATTTGTGCTGAAACAAAAAGCCTGGTAAGTTAAATGATCAGCAGACCAGAATGTATGTTTGTTCGACGCTCAGTGGAAACAACAATTGCTTTGTAATTACGTACTCTTAACCAAAAAGTTTCGTTTTCAAAACAGGAGAGATTATCCCGAATTTGTTGGTTTCTAAACGCACTACACATTTTAGCCATGAAATGTCGCGGGTCTTACAACCGTGCACCTGCCAGGAGTAAGATGGTCATAATTCGGCTTAGCATCGTCTAAATTTTATCAGTCCACCATTTGGGAGCTTAAACCCATTCAAATCCTGCTGAATGGGTGCCAAGAGGAGGTATAAGTTTTGAAGGGCAATAGACTGAGATGTAGTCTGGCAATCAAAGACCTTTCTGTCTACGGCAAAGCCCTACAAGGTTACTTCTTTTTGTCTAAATTCCATGTACTAAACTGTTGCTATCAAATAAGTAATAGTAATAGTATTTAGTTTTCGGTCTTCCAATCCATTAATAAAATTATCTGAAAAGCTTTTCTTTCCTGCTTTTTTTCCAAGACCTTATAACAGAAATCTCGCCCACGAGAACCAAAGATTAAGAGCAGATGCCCCTTTAAAATTTATTGCAACTCCGTCGGATTTATCGAAACGTTCTAACTGTAAGTTTATTGTGGTAGCAATGCATCAAGAGGGGTGACTTATTGAACACACGCAATATTCTCAATAATGCGATAGTTTTTGAGTTCTGAGTCAAATTTACTTCTTATGGGGTTTCAAAGATATGATCACTCTGTAAGATCAAATTTGTTCATCGAAAACCTAGCGAACGCGGAATTCGGCCTTCATGTCAGCAAGTTAAACTAGCTAATCAGTCATTGTACTACCTGAGATGAATGTGTCTTTGGCCATCTATATTTGATCGATCTTAGTTGTGATTTTTATTATTTTTATTTTTATTTATTTATTATTTATTTTATTTATTTATTTCTTTATTTTTTTTTTGCCTTTCATGGCGTTGCTGGATCAAGGAACGACATTAAGGGTAAAATCGGAATTCACTATTGGAAACGAAACATAAAGTTCTGGGTGAAGTTTGATTGACAATCCGGGTGGTTTGAGCTCCGGGTCGAAAAACACTTAGCTATAAACTAGAGTGCTTTCAACCGCAGTGCCCCGAGGCTATTTATTTTTCTAAAAACAACGAAGCAATAAATCTGGAATACACTTTCCTGTCTAAAATGCAAGAAGGATGTTTGATTTTTGCAATGCTTAATACCCCAGGACATTTTGATTAGAGCCGATAAAATGCGATAGTGAAGGACAGCATTTTCTTAGTGAAGGTTGTCAAATTCTTAACTCTGTTGGGATTCTCAAAGATGGATTGATTTCATAATAAATTTAACTCTGTTTGTAATAATCAGTGTTTGTTAAAAGAATTACTGATTTTCGAAACTGATAAAATAAGTTTTGATATTTTTGTGCATAAGCTAATAATCGACATCGATTCATTGGTAATTTTATTTCAGTGAAGAGTTTATTTTATTTTGCGAGTATAATTTTATTCCAAGATCTAAAGTGACCTAGAACTGACGCGACAGTTTTCGCTTCAAAACAGAGTTTTGTGAAATATCCGTAAAATAAACAACATTGAATAATTGTATTTCTTCCTAAAAGCTTTCAATATAAACACGCTCATTACACTTGCTTGCAGCTGGGATATCAATCTTTCTGCGTCTTGATTTGGTGACTGGTGAAATGGACTACAGTTTGGAATCTAAAAATGGCGACATCTTTAAACATAACACTCAATTAAATTTTTCAATTACTTTACTTCACGTCAGCTCGGTACTACAAAGGTGAAACAACCCTTAAGAAAAAAATTAACGTTGGCTTGTTATAGTTCGGAATATGTCCTATTTGTTTTCAAGCATTTCCTCTTAAAAGAAAACACAATCCCACGGGTTTTTTGAGCGGCGCCAGTCTCTTTTCACGAGTTCAATTGTTTCTTGCTTCCCTCTTTGAAGGGAGTGAAAAGATGTTCGGACCCGAGAATTAAATAAAAAGCACTCGGATTGAGGAATTTTGCCGCGATAAATTAAGCAGATTCGGGATTTTTTTAATGTAGTGCGCATACTGATTTGAACGAAAACAGGGTGGGACCAAAAGGATGGGGCCAACAAATGGCATGGTTAGGACGACGTGCATGATTAGCTCGAAACATTATGGCGCTTTTTGTCTGAGGGCTAAATTAAAATGAAGAAATGTCAAGCAAGTACGAAACCCCGGCTATATCGCGGCGACAAAAACCGCACCAAAACCGGGCTGAAACCCGTGCGATTTTGAAGTTGCAACTTAAGCGCGACGAAAATTCTATCGAGTTGCGCGACAAAAATCGCGCACGTGTAACTCATCTTTAAAAAAAACAGCAGTTTACCGAACGCACGCCCGCCTTGCCGAAATTTTATTCGACTCGTGATTGGCTGAAAAGTGTAGCCGCACGCTTGTTCTATTCTAACCAAGTTCAGAGCACGTGCCAAGAATTTGTTGAATATCGGCACTGATGGTACTCAGCAAGTTCTCAGAGCGAGAAATTTCGGCGAAAATTTGTCAAAAGTATTGACATTTTCGCTGAATGGTATACTGAGAGATACTTTGTCGCGCACCATGTGTAAAGACCCGCTAACACGAATTTTAAGTTTGTCGCGTGATGTATAGTGATATTAAGGCCTTTTCGTTAACTTCGCGCTTTCGAAGTTGATCTTCGTTTACAGTGCATTGATGTCAGCAGTTTGCGAACAAATTTAGAAATTGTGCTTCTTCCCACGAGTTATTTGCTTTAAAGTGATAACCTTAGCGATTGTTTCAAATAGGCGTAATTACTATAGAAATATCTTTTGGTCACTTCCGCCATTTGCGTTCGTTTTGTGCCCATCATTTGCCAATCACGACGTCGCCAGTGATGAGATCCAAACGGACTTATCAGTTCGGATTGCTACCGATGAGGCAATTGAAAATTATGGATCTCATTGTTAAGATGGCCGGCAAGAAGAAAAACAATTGTTAATCACAAGTGAAAAAAAGAGTGAAAACTACGGGAGAGAGAAAGGAAGGAAGGAAAAACAATAGTTTACTTTGAGAGTTTGCTCACCGTCACCTTACAATCTCGGTGAAGCCATTAAGCTAAAAGAGAACCCGGTATTCAAACGAGGTATTTGTCAGCAAGCTTTCAAATCGACAGCTGAACCTTTGTAGACTTTTGTCCAAAGAGCACTCATGATTACTCTTTCACGAATACTTGTTAAATCTTGTTGACTTAGCTAGTAAAATAGTTTACCTAGGTTTGTTCTCCGAGCATTTATTTTGTAACAATACGGGTCTTGCATTTTTTCACGTTTTGAGTTGAGACCATTCACTTAACTTAAGTTTCTTTTTTGAGTACCCACTAGTCATACCATATCAGGTACGCCCGCCATCTTGGTCCTCAAATTACAAGAAAGAATGGGCAATTTATTTAGGCTGCATTCGATTGGCTTATTCCGTAACAAGAATACGAAGGTTCACACCTAAAACTAAGTAAGAGAATTTTGATGTTATCGGAATACAAAAAAGATATTCAGCATCGCTTCCCGACAAAATCCTCGAGACTCGTCCTTCACTGTTTTTGTTTGTTTTTTTCTTAAATTTTCCAAACAAATTGTCTCTCACCGGTCGAGTCGGAACGATATCTTAGGAGCTTTGTCGAATCTTCCAATTTCAAATGAAACATAAATCCAACTTCTCAATGAATCGTCTAAAGGTGTTACCCTCAGATCTTTTAGCAAGAGTGAAATCTCGACGCCTGTTGGAGTCAGTGGGCGATGAAACATCAGCATCAGAAATAGAGAATACAGTAAATGCAGCTTGTAGCTATCTCTCAAATCCAGTGCAATTAACGCGATATCATCGCTCAGAATTTGAAGTCAATGAATCCGCTAAGCTTATCAAATTGACCCAACGACGGCTAAAAACAATCGAGTCACAGTTGTCCCATACGCCGAAAGCTCTTACGACATTTGCCATTGACTAGTCAATTTTCAGAGTCAACAGACGAAATTCCAAGGAGACAAAGCACTTTTCACCGGAATGCTGTTGATTTAAGAGGCAGGACTTTGGCAGAAGGCACGAATTCAATAATGCGATTTCTTGTCGTGTTAGCATTGTTGATGTAGTTACCAAGCGAATTTCTTCAGTTGACGTGGATCATATCAGGCGCCCGCTTTCGCAACATCGCCTACCCTTAAATCTCTCTGTTATCTCGTATGTACATAGCACTGATCAACACTCTCCGAGTAACACTCATAGAAAGAGAAAACGGCTTCAGCTCTTTCCAGCACAAGAATCAGTGGCGAATTAAGGATTCTTTCATCTAATGACCAGGTTGGTAGGTTAAAGAATTTCATACTCCTTAGCTAATTTAACATGTGTCGTGGATAGCTAAAGAAATGTTAATTATGAATGTCGCGGTGTTCATGATCATGTCTTTATGAAATAACTGGCTATTTTCGGATGATTCCTTTACGTTCATTATATCGAAGTTAATGAGATAGACATAGGTGAGGGGTGAAACTAATGAAAGCCTTTTAAACATATAAAGCTCGTTGTCAAATTGTGTAGGGTTAGATACGAATGCTCTTAAAGCATCGTTTACAGCGACCTCCCAAAACCACCCCTTTTAGTGGCCGAGCCAAGTTTTTTTTTTGTTTTTTTTTTTAACTTCAAACATTTTAGATTAATCGCTTTTTAAACAAGACAGCGCAAACCAGTTTAATTTTTTTTCTCTTGCGCAATTTCACGCTTTTGGATTTTCTCTAAAGCTGTAATTATAGAGGGTGCGAATTTTAGGACCGGCAAAACTCTAAAAAGAGCAGTAATGTCATGAAAGGCCTACTGGAATCACTGACTGCGCTAACTCCATTATGCGAGTCGGAGTTCAACCATCCGTTCTCTGGCCTTGCTGAACGAGCGCGCTTTCGGATTTCGATCAACTGAGAGTCACAGTATACGGCTTAGTTTTTAGCACTTAAAGAAAGTCTGGTAAATAGCATTTGCTAGATTATAACACTCAACTTTCTCATTCCAAGGAGCACTCGTGCGTTTACACGCACAAGTTAAGAATTGTGCATTTTCCTAATAAACGTATGAGACTCCGTTCTGATGCAAGCGGTGTTGAATTAGCTGGCGAGGAAGTAGAAAATGGTATTCACCTTTCCAGACCCCAACTACTAGACAAATAATCTCTTCTCAAGAGTTAAAGCGTATTTGATCTGATTTAGCTCATCTTTTTAGTCCTACTGGTGATCAACCTGTAATTTCTCTTTATATTTGCCGCTTGCTTTATAAGACTTACACGCTATGAGAATCGGAAGGAAATGATCACCACCACACTCGAGTTAAAGCCAAATCCGTAGAATAGTGCACCATATCATAAGACTTAGCAAAGGATTAGGTCTTACATTTTTTCGCGTGTAATCGGCTTTTATCAAGATGATCAAGAACGATGTCTATGACCGAGCAAACAATTATTCGTTTCCTCTCTTATAAAGTGTTGTGGGGGAACGTCATAACACATGATATATATAGTTCTCTTTTTTATGATATTGTCATTCGATGAACTTCAATCAAAAACTACCAGTTAAGCCACGCAGTGAGAAAAACCACGTGGCATAGATGTCAATCATGAACTTGACAGTCTTGCATTCCGGGCCTCGTTTCTTCTATCCAGAAGAGAGCTCTAACTGAATCGACGTCAACGTTTTTTATTTCTTTCAATCTTGCCTGTGCAAAGCCGACAAAAGAGACATCAATCACAAACGAACTTCCTGAGAGCTAAACGAATCTCAATGAGGTCATATTTCCGCCAGCCACAGCCTCTCGCAATCTCGTGGAACATACATTTGAGATTAACAGCTGCTTATCACACTTAACAGCAAGTTTTGTCAAGTGTAATTAGCAACTTCGTAAAGATTATTTTGAACAAGGTAAACATTTTAATGTACGATTGATGGTTTACTGTCTGTGCCCTCTCTATGGCCACGGTTTTGAAGGAACTCGACCGATTTTAAATCGTTTTCCTTGTGAATATAGCCCCATTTCCTACAGTCACAACAACCTGAGCTTGTAAATCAATTTGATGGCCTCTTAAGATCCGCGGACTTGATTAAAACAATTCAGTGTGACCTGTGTCAAGGACTCGAGAATTCCTTTCCCTTGTTTTTACTACTTTCTGTGGCTTGCAGTTTAACTTACAATTGATGAAATGTCTTTTAACAGAGGCTGAGTCGAGTTATGCGACGGAGCAGGCACGGTTATAAGAAAATAGCGGCCCTAAAACGTGTTCCGTTTTATTTTACGCCCGATAAGGTTCCCACAGCTATCAGCTCCTGAGCAGTTCAAGAAAGTGAGCTACGAGATCCTTGTAGCTTGTACGGAAAAAGAGTCAAGAGATTAACTCGCACAGATATGAAAGTCATACCGATATCACGTCGGTAAACACCGACTTAACTTCCACTCCGAATGCTGCTCCTCTTTCCGAACTGCACACGACGAACGAGAGCCTCTTTGCAACTTATTAAAGTCCTAAGCGGCCCTCCTTCGGCTCCCCATAAATCTCGGCCTTGGCTCCTTCAATCTTTATGGCAAAGAAATGCTAACCTTTGCACGTGTTTGTTGTATTTCTGCCAGTCCTAGAAAACAAAACGCACTTATGGTAACCCAGGACACGCGCCATACGAAAATGTCACTCATCATTAGTTACTCATATTATAGAGTTTACCCGAACTTTAAACTGTTTTTTTCCCTTTTGAGAGCCTCCTGAGAGTCTTGCAAGTTCTGCGTGATATTATCTTATAAAGATATTGATCTCCGCACCACTTTGTCCACTTTAGAGGCGCATTTCATCTGGCCTTTTTTAGTGTTCTGTATTTTTAGACTGCGGCAGGTTAATCTGATCATACCAAGGAGATTGACCTCCTAAAATTCAAATCGTGAAAATTAGACGATGTTTTCTGAACTGTGATCGCTTTTCGCGAACTTCTGCCGGACGGTTTTGGAGATAATTTTCTTCCGCAGATTTTTCGGTAGTCTTTGTACTTTTGAAGCCTTCCTCGATGTCTGACGGATCATTAGCAAAAGACTTGAGAGACAAGCGGCCATTAATGACACAGCTGACGTAAGTATACCGACGGCCGGCTCCTGACATCACAATTCGCGCAGGCATTAAACTGAATACAGCGTTTTCCTCAACCCTCTCCGTGTTGGTTTGAACCTCGAGCGAATCTATCAGTTGTTCTATGTTGCTCCAAACCACCATTTTTCACCAGACAGAGTGTGTTTCCAGAGGTACAAGCTGTGGGAGGAGGCTTTTGAAATTTGCAAGTTTCAGACAATCCTTGATAAATTGCGGGTATGTCGTTACCAAGTAAACACCATTTTGTTTGTAACAGTTTTTTCGTCCCTGTTCGCTAACATTGTTATTTTGCTTGCTTTGTGGTTGAAAATTTCTCCTGAAACGCAAATCGTCAGAAGGTTTAGTCCTCATTGTTCCAACTTGTTTTACTGACGATCACGTTACTCATGTTTTCCTGTGTTTCTTCATCCTTTCATTTTTTGTCAAGTATTGAGTTTCAATCTGCTGCCTGAAGTTAAAAGTTAAGGCCACTAAGCATAAATGCCGTGCTCGGCAGGTAGCTTTTCCTTAGTCATTACGTTTAGTGGACGAACCAAAGAGATTGGTCAACAAAGATCTGACCTTACCAATTGTATGTTTATCAAAATATTTTAGCAAACCCGATAGCCGCCAAAATAATACCACATGGTAGTTCTAATACCACCTGATATGCGCACAAAGCAATTTTACAGTTATGCATTTGCCATTGAACAAGAAGCAGTCACAAACCATTTCCCTGCCCTTTCGATCAAGATATCCTTATATTTTTCTTGTAAATATTTTTTCTTGTAATTGTAATC
>BLFK01000333.1:334190-356690 GCA_014634185.1 Astreopora myriophthalma | reverse complement strand
AGGAATACATGAAAAGCGCTTACCGTCCAACATGCTAGGATTTTGAAGTCCATAGACCACCACAATATCAGTAACTGCGGAAGGACAGTCCGTTTTTGGTTTCATAATAGACCTAAATTTCGACGTTTATTACAGCAGTATTGTGTTGCTCCCTTTATCGATATATAAGGCTATGTTTACACAGGACCGAAGCCAAATGGATCCAATCCCTTGTGAATGTTGACTATACCACTTACAACCCTTATTGATAATCTCCTGTTGCAAGTTTAATGTTTCGCGAGGTGCGGAGCGTGTCAAGGATTGCTCAGAGACGCCAACTGAGGCCGTTTCACCTCATATCGGTAGCAGTTTACCTATTTTGGCAAATACGCATGCGCTACTTTTTCAAACCGTCTACTAACACCGCACTTCCGTCTACTCCAATGCATACCACATGAAAGAGAAAATTACTGCAATCTCAAATATATATCGCTCGAAATCCTGTATTAAGTTAACTGGAACTGAGCTGTGAGTACGAAAGGGATCTGTCACATATTGTCTAGGGGCCGACATTTCTCTCCCTCACTTCCGCTTCGGGGGCAGACAGGCTGCCGTGGACGGGTATCTGAAAGCAGCGAGGAACTGGGGCTTGGTATAAGCGATCCGCGGGCCGAAATCTCGGGGAGGCTCGTCATGGTACATCGCTCAGGCAACACGTCCAGAGGTACTGCTACTGATCCAGAGTTTTTGTTTGTTTTACTTTTTTTTTTAATTGACGTCTGCGCGTGCGTGAATCCGCTGGTGGTCTAATTCACGTACGTACCACTTGGGAGACGTGATCCCAAGGGGCGAGGAAGCATATGCCTCACTTGTTCTTAATTACCTGTTTGGCAGGCGGAAGGCTAGTACCGAACACGTATGTGTGATACCGGCAAAACCTAGGTTGTTGGATTGACTCATTAAAGTACACTCAGTAGTCCTATTGCAAGCGATGAGCCTTGCAAAAAAATTCAAGGTTAGACCCGATAATTTCACAGCTGAAAACAAGAGAACGATGCGTTTCCTTTTTGTGATAACATTTCATTTCTGTCAACAGCAGTTGTGAACGCTACACTCGCGACCGTCCTGAATTTAGTTGTTCAACGAAACGAGACAACGTGGATGACATTAGCTTATGTGGTAATCTTCATATTTGGCTTCTTCGGCAACATGTGCATCATCTATATTGTGGCGACTCGTAAAAGGATGAAAAGCACTTTCAACTTTCTCATTGTAAACATGGCCATTGGGGATTTGCTTGTTTCACTATTTATTATGCCCTTTGAGGTAAGTTGTTTTTGTCACGTGCGGTCTTAGCCTGCGCAAAAAAGCGCGAGTTTTCGGGGGCGCGCGTGGGAAAAGGGAAAACGCACGAAGAGGGAGTTTCGCGCGGGCGTTTTTTCTCGCGCGCGCCGCTATGAAACTCGAGCTCTTGCTACGCAAGCTGGTGAGGTCTTGAGAAAAATTGTCTTGCTCCACATTGACTCGATTCACACTAGACTAGGCGGATAATCCATCTGGCACAAACAGTGCCTGATAGCCTGTTTCTCCCATAACTCAAGCTACAAGTTTGTGCAGATGTTTGTTTCGTGCAGTTCGTAAGTTCCTTCTTCGTTCGTTTGTTTGTTTTGTTTGTGTTTCTTTTTTTTTTCCTGGTGCCTTGGTTTGCCTAGTACGAATCTTCGATCATATATTTAACGGTAACCCACCAACATTTCCGGCCCTTCCCCCTTTTCTACTCCCCACATCTCCACCCCACCCCCTTCTCCCTCAGAATTCCTTGGACGTAAATTATAATTATTGTTCCTTTTAAGAGACCCGAGAAATATTCCTATTATAATGTGACTGCCAATAACTCTTTATACAAAGTAAGGCAGGTTTGACAACGCTGTGTTCATTAACAGTCTGCTTCTTATTTGCAGGTAAAATTCCTGTACATGGGCCTGATTTGGCCCGCAGGGGGCTTCGGCGCAGTGACGTGCAAGTTTGTAAATTTTGCCGGAGTCCTGTCAATAGCTGCGACAATCATTACGCTCGTGTTTATCTCGTTGGATCGTTACTTCGCCATCCTTCATCCATTTGCGCACGTCCCTGTAATTCGCAACACCAAACTAGTCACGTCTGTCATCTGGATATCGTCTTCGCTTTACTTCTCGCTGTATCTCGTCCTGTTTGACAGTGTCCCGGATAAAGGCGACACGTGGGTGTGCCGAATGGTCTGGAGTTACCTGTCCGACGACCGCCAAACGCGGTTCCAAATTGGAAGGGCCTATTTCATGATCACGTTGGTGGTCCTCTATTTAATCCCGCTGGCTCTCATAGCGGGGTTGTACATTCTCATTGGGCGCCGTCTGTGGTCGCGCAAGATTCCCGGCGAGTCAACCGCTCACCAGAAACGTCAAAGCCAGTTGTCAAAGAGGAAAGTTTTGCGCATGCTCATTATCGTCGTGGTGATGTTTGCGCTCTGTTGGTTGCCGACCCATATCATGCACTTGCTAATCTATTTTTTTACAGACACTTATAAAAAGCTTGTAGCCATTGAGAACGTGGAATCGAGTTTTTACTTCTTGTCGCATGCCAATAGTGCTATTAACCCGTGCCTTTACATCTTCCTCAACCAGAGATTTAATGACGAATTCAAAAACATCCTTCGACGGCTTTGTTGTCGCCAACCGAAAGAGGACATCACTTCAGCCCAGTCTGTTATTCAGACGACCTCAGGTGAAAGGGCAATTCTCATGCGCACCCACAGCTCGTCCAGTTAAACTCATTTACGCTCTAAAGAAGACTCCAACCATTCCTCACAGAAGTGTGTTCACTTAAAGAATGAGGTCCTTCAGGAGAGGTGTCTGTCCATCCCAGAACAGAGTTGTCCGCCATCGTTAATTGGAGTTTCGTTAGAAAAAGTGGAATAGGTTGATATACAGAATGTGAAATCAAGTCTGAGAGTCTACTTTTTCACCCATAACTGAGTATTGTAAACAGTGTATCAGGCAATCGCTCCAAAAGGATTAATAGGTTTTGGTCATGTGTGAATAGATGTATCTAAAAATATGCGTGTTGTGTTTGTATCCGTATGTTGCAAAGTACGATGAAACTAATTTTCAAATAATAATAATAATAATCCTGTCATGGCCGTCTCTTTCCAATAATATGGCTGAATATGTCATGTTGAAGCGAAGGCACGAACCCATATTTCCGAGACAATGCATGGGGCATCTTATGAAAAAAGGAAGTGTTATTGCGATGCCTTTTAGGAGCTGTATATACAAGAGTGACGTTAATTAAGTTTCTCTCATTTGTACAAGGATAAGAACTTTGACTTATACCGACATCTCTCATTTTACGTATTGCCGCCGGATATAAAAAATCACATAATACTGAAGAGGTAAGCCATAAACGAGCTACCAATTTTCCCTCCAGGGGACGGGAAAAAGAGAGAGACCCTGGTAAGGAGGATTGAGCCATACACCAAATAACATCGAGTGAAATCAGATTTCTGAGCCCGCCCAAGCAACGACCCCGGCCGACCAAAACCAAATGTTTTCACTGATTGCGCTGGTCACGAATCTGGTTTCAAATGATCGCGATGTGACCTAGAGCTTTCCTTTAGTCTATCGCATCGGTTTGTTACCCTCCTCACGTCTTCCCCCTGTCACAAGGGGGCTTAAGCAAGCCGGGGCGACGACGACGGCTACGACAACGTCATCTGAAAACCTAAAATTGAGTTATTGTAATCACTTCGCGCTTAATCCAACTCGTCCCGCGTGTAAAACAATTTGTTACTGTCCAGAAATAGAATTCAAATGAACGCCGTTAAAGTTAAGACAAACAATGGAAAATTCATCGTCTTGCGCTCACGTCCTAGACAAAACTTGAAATTTGGTCATTTCACGTCGTTGTGAAGCCGAGAACGGCAAAGAAATGCACCATAATGTAAAGCGCACGTACTGAGCGTGCGCAGCCATTGTTTTTGCTCATTAAGCCTATTGTTTTGTGGCGCTCTCGTTGTCGTCGACGTCGTCGTTGCTTAAGCTCCCTACACACCCATATCAGAACGACGTGCTTGGAGGTCAGGAGCTTTCATTAACCTTTAAAATACCAGCCGTACCGTTTGTTCGATTTCCCGACCCCTACTTATTGTCACAGGACCACCTACACAAATCGCTATCAGATGGTTTATATTAGTAGTCAAGGCAACCAGATCACAGCAATCAAACATAACAAGATCTTTAATTGCAGTGGTCGGGTAGCCTACAACCCTTGTAAAGTCATTTAAATTCAACAATAAATCCAGTAAGTTGCTGTATTGTAAAAGGAGACTTCGTTAAATGCTAATACATAGAATACGGTTTTCTCACTTCCTACGGGTGGAAGACCATGCAGCCAGTCAGACCAGCCGAAATCTCATTTAAATATTGTCATGCGCTAATCATATGACTCAGGCTAGCACTCGTTCACAGAGCTCAAAAGGACTTTGGACACCTCCTGACAATTAGACAACGTAATATTCTTCATCGTTATGAGAAGAGCGCACAACTAGACAGAAAACTGACTGAAAAGAGCTCCTGTTCAGCAAGAAACAGAATTTCTGATCTTAGCGCTGATCTACAGTCTTAGGTCTAAGCCCCGATTTGAAACGGTTGGCATTCAGTAATTGAGTTATTGTTACGGGTAACTCTTTAAATACTTTTAAAAATTGGGTGTTTTTAGCAGCCGGCCTCATTAGTCTAGTGGTAATTGGTAAAAAGAAAATGAAATTTAGCCGAGTTCGACAGGCTTACATTTCTGAACATTTTCTTCTTTAACTTTCATCTTAAGTTAAAAGTTCATTTTTATCGGTCATGTAAATTGAAGTTAGATGTCCAAGGTTCTTTTGAGCTCTGTGAAAGTGCTGACCTATTACTCACAGGTGACTCGTATTGAGTTAACGAAGTCGCCATTTGTTTCGGTTTCTGTTTCCGCTTCTTATTGGCGGAGAGGAACGCATGTTTTATTCTCGGTCGTCTTCTGATTGGGTAAGGACCGTTGAGCGGGGATCACTCATTACAAGTAATAACTGCGTTCGAGGCTATTAAGGCTTTGCTGTAATGAGCTAGGGAAAGCGTTTACTTGAGATACACAAGCGGACATTTCAGTTTACTTGGGATTTTACAGGATGTTATGTCTATAGTAAATCATGCTCTATTTCTAGGGGAAATAAGTTAAAAATAAATGCTCATTTTACCCGCGTCATGTTAAAACACGTTGTTAAAAATACTGCCTCAGGGAAACGAAAAAAGTTAACACACAAAGAAAAGGAGAGAGTGGCAGTTTATTGCTTTTGTTTCAGTTCTGTTCTTTTTCCTTCATTCGCCCGTCTTGCCCTCTCGTGTTTGTGTTTTCGCGAACCGAGCGCTGATAGAAGCGGTTTCAATTGTGCTGGGTAAGCCTTCCTTTCACTGTCTCACATAAGTTTCCTCCAGTAAAAAAGAACCACGATGGTTCCCGTTATCGTGTTGGCTGGAATCGATTCGTACCCGAGATTACAAGATTCGAATCCATCTATGAATATTGATCACTTTGTTCTCAAAAGCGCTTTTTTTTTTTCAGTTCTGTTTTCTCCAGTGCTGTTTAGTCCAGAAAGGTCAAAAACAAAGATTTTCGCGCGTGGAATTTTGTTCCCTTTTTAAAAAACGAGATAACTTTCTCAGTTCAGTAAGGTAAACTGATTCACATCTAGTTGATCGTTGTTTTTTTTTTTTTCTTCATCCGCGGCTTTTGTCAATGAATCAAATTTTAGCTCAGTAGATTGTCAAATAAACTTCTTAAATGAAAACAAAGGATATCGAGATAATCTTGCACTTTTCCAGTGGGAAAATCGGTAACTTGCGCTTTTCACCCAAAACGAACAAAAAGCCGTATTTGCAGAGCTTAAGTAAATACCAATGCAATATATACGAGTTTAATATTCACCTCCGGAACTGTCAAGAAAAGAAGTTATTCAATTGATATTTATTCCGGATTTCAGATCAGAAGCTTTTGATATACTTTGAATTAACATGGGTTCGCATTCAGCTTTGCCTTTTAGAACAATAAAACATATGTCGCTTGAATAATCAGAATCAATCAGCGCAAAAGATTAACGTACCAATGTATCGAAAAGGGTCGAGCAATTTTCACTGCACTTTGATTGCGCGCCGAGCCGGTGGACTAATTTTTTAATACCGAAATTGAAATAAAAATAAAAGCAACTTTTTGCCGTTTCGGTGACAAGAGAAGGCTGATAAATAAGCGACAAAGCCACACTGAAGTTGTATCGAGTTTAAAAGGTCATTCACGTTCAATTGTTCTACGTGTGTGAAAACTGTCTTCGCAAACCACTTTGAATTTCGTCCCATTACTCTAGGTAAGCCTTTTCACCTATCCGCTACAGTTGGAAAATCTACTATGGGCGAGAAACGTCAGTAAAAAATGTTTTTTATATGGCTTGAGAATAACTCAATCGACGTCTAAAAGTCGTTTTCGGTTGTTTATGTTCGTTGTACAAGGGATAACTTTTCTTTGAGAATTCGCCCGCGCTACTTAAGATCTAACGAAATAATTGAAATAACGTTCTAATATCAGACTAAACAATTGCATATACCAGCCGACCCGATGAACAGATGTTCGTGTATCGAAAAGGTACAAAACGCCAAAATAAACTGATCCCCTGAAATTATAAGAAAAATCTATTCATGTAAAGGTACGATAAAGAGGTGAAAATGTTTGAACTTGAAACTCTAAATTGTTAAAAAAAAAAACCCTGCATGCGCATTGATCTAATATTTATTTTGAGGGCGCTGTTTTGTCAGAAAATTAACAGCAAGAATTGTGCGTAGTTTTGTGTCCTCCGAACTGAGCAAAAGGTTAAAATCATCTACAACTTAATTGGGTCTTTTTGCACCTGATTGAATAAAATAGACTCATATTTGCTGAAAGGTTAATTGGATAATCGGTCTTTTCAAATATTCCCATGTCAGCGTCAAGAAGTATCCGTGTTTACTTTAGAAACGGACCTCCTGAAAAGTTCATTTCCTTATTCCGCTATTCCGTCGATATAACAACATCTCTGTGTGGGAAATTCTATAAAAGCTTATCAATTAAATTAAAACAGGCCCGAGAACCGTTAAATCAAATAGCGCGTCGCAGTTTGGATAGAGATTTGCGATGTTTCCTGGCCAACTTAGCCCGTGTTGTTCAAAAGGTGGATGACGTTGTTCACTGGCAGGATAAATCGCTTTCAGTGGATAGTGATATCTATCGTTCGGACATAAGGGCGTTATCTTGTCCCGTTCGGGCTTCGTCAGGCGAGTTATTCAGTACTCTTGAATTGAGGGCAAACAGACTTGCATGTCAATGTTTAATCGACGACATTTCAGGAAAAAAAATGCTAATCGTTCATGCGAATCAATTGAAATTAGTGAATCTCTCTCTCCCAGTGACCCTAGCTTTTTGTGCCCGTCCATCTTTACCACGGCTCGAAAACTAACCACTTGTATGAATAACGAACGTCAATTCTCTCACAATGTGATTCGTAATTGGTGTTTTTTATATTCCTTCAAACCCGGGACTCTTTTGAACTCCAGCCTCCCTGTTCAATTTAAAAGGATTTCACTGTTTGCCCGAGCTAAGGAATTGTCACATCTCAAACAAGAGAATACAAAGATATTTTGTTGTTGTAACCTCTCATGAAACCTTACGAATGTTACAGAATTAAAACAGTTGCCTTGATGACAAAAGTGGAGCCTGTTGGGAGCACCTTGACTATCAGCTTTTGCAAAAGTAGAAAACGTCTTTGAGCGCCGAACAAAAGAACTTGACTCTTCTGAAGTGAAAATTAAAAGCATGATCTGCTTTTCATAATGAAGCCACGGTTTGAGCAATGATAACTCTAATCAGGAATAATCACTTTTTCAAATTGTTGAAATTAGACTAAATACTTTCCTTAAGACTGTGTAAAACGGTAACATGGATCGACACCGCAAAGAAACTTTTTAAAGTTGAGAACTTCCGTTACATAAGAAAGAACGGACTACTTGGCCGTGTATCATGAACTGGAAAGAGTAACATTGTAAACGAAGCCTGTGCTCGCAATTAGCCTCATTATCCACATCACAGCCAGTTACAGCCCCGTTTTCTTTCATTAATCTATATTAGGAATCGTAGTTTTAGGTGTGCCGATATACATCGATCGAGGTGAACATCCTAATAGTATGGAGATAATTTTAGCTTACAATTCTTTGGTGATTTAATTCAATCTGAATTCTTACGTTTTCGTAAGTGACCAATTTATTTATTTTCACCTCTGTTAACTTCAGAAAAATCGTTTCTCTCACTTACTAACCCATGGCTAATTCACTCAAAATACAGATACTTATATTTTTAGCAAGTCATACAAGAGGAAAATTTGAAAACAACGGCCTTCAGTTACGTTTTCAAGTTTAAACCCATCTCTATGTTGCTTCTCTGCCCCTGAATACATCCAGATCCATTTTTTTTTCCATTAAAATAGCTTTTAAAGGAATTTTGGCCATTATCGTGCCGCTGCCACCGACCAAAAAAGTGTCCTTTGGTCTCTTTTGGATTTTCACTGCGGATACGGAGCTATACTGTCCATTCAAGGACTGTGGCTGTATTCGGTTTTACGTTTTCAGTCTTACACTCTTGAAAACCAGAATATCATAGTTAATTATAACCTGGTGACTTCGGTTGTCGCTCCTCTTACGGCCTTCTCATACCGATCTGCCATGGTTATCTGAAAGAACTCCAAGTAAAGCTGCATTGTTTCGTATGAAAAAATCAAGCATGAGTGTTAAAGTTGCACACCATAGTATAAACGGTAAAGGGTAATTGAAAACGCGATGAAAAAAAGCAAGCCAATCCATTTTTTTCCTTTTTCTTTCTGCAGTGCTGTTGTCCCTTTTTAACAGCGCAATATAACATGATCGGCTAACTTGGTCGAAAGACTTTTCTCGAGAAAACTCTAAACGCCATGGAAAAAAATTGGGTATTGCTGAATCTCTTAGAACAACACTTTGATCGATTGGACAAATCAACGTTTTAGCCCATTGACTCAATGACAGGGCTTCGTATGAAGCAAGATATGATGTATACAGAAAATGTGTGGCAAGAAGTCTAAATCGCAACAACAAATGGGATTGAATAGAGCTGAGTCAAGCTCAGGGCCAAACTTGTATCCTGAAGAAAATTTCACATAGATCACAACAGTGTCAAACTAAGCAAGAACAAAGGTTATTACAACTGCAAAACGAAGATGCGCTAACCGGCTTTAGAGAAATCATAACCTTCAACATACCCATAAATCGCGTATTTCTTCTGAACGACGACATTTCCGTGAAAAAGAATGAAAGACTGACGGATTCAAGTTCCGGGGATAGCTTTGCTGGAGCTGCCCTTTCGGCATCATTTTAACTACAATGGACAGCTGATAAAGTGACTTTACGACAAGCGAGCCGAGAAGAACCTACCGGAAAAGGACGGCCTAGAAAGTTTGCGATGTAATTAATGAAATGACATTGGTATATTACAGTGCAGATGAAATTTGGCGAAACTGTATCAATAAGCTTTAATAATGCCGGACTTGGTTCACCGAGTTGGACATCTGCCCCTCACAAAATCAACAAGACATATACAGCGACTAAAGGTTTAAGCGTTCGGGTCTCTGTCTTGCCCACTAAATGAAAGTGAAATCCCACAGTTATACCCTTTTCAATATTTACAGCAACCGTTGGAGATGTCCAGTTGTGAAAAACAACTTGAAATGACTAGCGGAATTAAGTTGACATCTTTACCTACCCGTAAAAACAAAATTCGCTAAATGTGGTCAGCAATGATAAGCTCTAGTTTTTCTTCAAAAAAATGAAAACTTCCGATATAAAAGGAGGCTACTTCAGAATACCTTTCAGGGCATTCATAAAACTAATTTCGTTGCTGGATACTCATGATGCACATTTTTAAATGTAATTATTGATTTTGTTTTGCGGGCCAAGTGCCACGTTACCGGCATTAAATGACTTCAAGTTTGTTCTAAGAAGGAGATCAAGTATAATTGAAGCCTGCTTCGAAACCAATACACCTGCTCGTGATCGGTATTGTTGCGGAGGAGGTAAAAACGAATAATGAAAATGAAATCGTTTCGTTCAGGTCAGTATGCGTGGAAAGTTTTCCGACACCCTGCTTGTAAACTCTGACTGAACAGTAAAGAGTTTTAATTTATTGCATTGTGGAGATCACCCGAGATGTCCTTACCAGTAACGTGTGGGACGGAACATACCCAGGGGCCTGTTTCTCGAAAGCCCCGAAACGTTTACTTGCCCAAAGAGCAATTTGTAAAACAGCGATCTCCTTGTTGTGAAAATTGGGTCTGTTAGCATCCTTTCAAGATAGGAATGAACAAATCAACTGCAAAGTATCATGCCTTAAGACGTCCTCTTTTTCAAGAACGGCGGGATTTTGGCTCCCGAAAACACGCCCGTAAAGTTTCGCGGCTTTTGAGAAACGGTCCTCTGGTCCCAGAGGTTTTCTATTGTAATTTTGTTGTCGTCACTTCGACGCTCAATTTCGTCCGAGGAGAAGAACAACGAAAAATCACTAGGACTAGGGTAGACGGAAATTACAAAACGACCTCGTTTCCAGGAGGTCCTAGGAACGAGCTTTAGCTCATTCTCGCCCCCAGACCCGCCTGGCCCTCGTAGCCGCTGAAGGCCGGGAACCAGGACCAAACACAGGACTTCTGACTTCTGGCGTTTTTTATGCATGAAGCCTTGAAATGTTCACGAAACTAGTGGGAGAAAAATGCCAGCTACCGGCGATAAGTTCGGTGAAACTTGGGACCGATTTCCAAATTAAGGAGACGCAAAACCTTCGCAAGTAGTTCACTGAATTTATAGCTGACAGCCGTCAATTTTCTCTCACTAATACTGTGGACATTTCAAGGCTTCATACATCAAAAACGCCGGAAGTCCAAGGACTTTTCTGTTAGCCTCTATACATGATCATCACGAATTTTATGAATCGTTATAATTGCCTCCATTGTGTCACACAAAAGAATGTCTATCCCCAAGAGACTACTAAACGTTTTTCATCCTTTTTAATTTCACTTGACTGAGATTATTTCGAACGATATTTATTTACTGTAACAATCTATGATGTGAAGTATATATGAAATATTTCATATGTGAACTGCGGTTGTGGATGAAAGTGAAGAATGATCATCGCAGTTAATTTTCCAATTTAAGCAATTGGAAAGGAGAAGCCTGAAAAAATCAGGGCTTCAACGGGATTCGAACCCGTGATCTCCGCGATACCGGTGCGATGCTCTACCAATTGAGCTAGTTGATGCGTCTTCAAACCGCGGTTTGCACGTTATGACATCTTTGCAAAGTTGGTGGACGAAAACAATCCATCTCTCAATTGCATTTGACTCTCAAGATGCACAGGTTGTCGAAACGTCAGTAACCAAAAACAGTCCTTGTCAGGACTCCAGTCACCCAGATGATCCGCATGAACTCCTGGGTTCAAACCATTTATGCACACTAGTTTACCATTGTTATCTGTGTCTCTAGAGATTGGTTGCAAACCACTTATACATATGGTACGTTTCACTCTCGTCACCAAAGCCTCGGGTCCTATGCGTGCTGTGGGAATGGTTGAGAAACACGGGGAGAACGCGTGCGAGTGCGCAACAAATCACGCGTGGAGGAATCTTAACCCGCGGTTTTCAAGTATGCTAAAGGCATGGCTTGGACCACGTTTGTGAAAAAACAACAATTCTCAAACAGTTATAGCTTTGCAGACAGTTAACATAAACATTTAGAGTTGGCAAAGGTACAGAAGTTGATGACCTTGCAGTTAAATCTCATCTTTAGTTATCTTTGATGCTGTGAAATTGTCAAATATTACGTGATGCGTTTTAGCCCCAAAATCCCTGCATAATCATATCAGTCACGTAACTTATTAAACTTCCTAAGGAATTACGTGTTAAGGAAAGTTCACCCTTCTCGTCGTGGGCTCCTGTTCGCGTTAAGTTCCCAGTCACTACAAACCGCCCTCTCTTTAACACTGTACTGTTGGACACTAAATCCTTTATTTCCAGTCGGCTATATCATTAAAATTTTATAAGGTGTTATGGCTGCAAGACCGACTTTTTAAATATTTAAGACAACCTTAAAAGCGTAAACAGCGTACGTTTGAGACGTTGTTTTAACTTCACACTGTACGTGTGTTGCATACAGACGAGCCATGCAAATAAACATGCTCGGCTGATTGTTATTTAACTGTTCTAAAATGCAAATTTGTATTCAGAGAGGCTCTAACAAAGGGCAACAAATAAGCCGCTTTAAATCAGTGATTATTCCGGGGTAATGCTACACACGTGCTGAATAAAAATGTACACATAGATGATAACCTTCATAGCCTAAGGCTTCGTCTATGATAAGGCTATGAATACAACCCTATAATAAGTACTCGTGAGTTGTAAGAAAGCTCATAGAAGCTATTTTGGTCCAAAATACACCCAAATAATAAGCAGTGCATGCGGTCCAATAGTCCAATGAATCCCTGACGCAGTCCAATTATGACATTTATCTATTTCTCTGTGAGTTGACCTTTAGACTAATCCCAGTATGTTCCAAGTTGGGTTCCGCCCGTTGCCATCTTCAATTAATTTGATCACCTGCGTACCTTGATTTGCCGATAGACCACCTAGCAAGTAAATCAGAAACTTTTCAGCCGGGCCCTTAGCAACGCCGGCCTCGCGCATTACTACGGCCCTGTTTCAAGCCGAAATTGAAGTTTAGATCTACATGTTTCTATCATATTCCGACACACAAGTAAGTCTACTTTGTGCCGTGTAAATTACCTTGACATTTTCGCTTGATTAGCCGCACGCAGTTTGTTTCTATACGTAGTGGCACATGCAGTAAAATTCCAAACTTGAGCACCTACAATATAAGTTCCAATCCTTCCGATATTTAAATAAGCTTTCTGCATTATAAGCCTGAGCTCTGTCTTGAAGGGCTAGTTGGTTTAGCTCTCATCCCTGTTAATTTGAAGCATTTTTTTCGCCAATTAAGCTATTCCTCAAATGCTTGATGCTTGATGCACGCCCTCATGGGTAAAGAGAGCACACCATTCAGCGAACATTGTAAATAACTTTGAATTACTGCAAGGACAATCATTTAATGTCCGGTCGTCGTCCATCGCTGGCACGTACTGTTTTTGTCCGCTTTCTTCTTGTTAGTCTTCTTGTGAATCTCCACTGTATGAGTTATTCAACAGCGCAGGGAGAATTGAAGTGGAAGGATTAGGGAAGAGGAGGGGGTAGGGTGTAGGTGGGGCCTGGCCGGTACTTCATCACAAGCTGTAGGAAACTGCAGATCCGGAGTATCACTTCGAAAGGAGTCGAGCGAGTTTGGAAGAAATTTACCTTCATCATAGTTACATACTTGATAGTGATGAGATGAACTGGACAGTTATCTCATAGTTTAGAGAAATTTGATGACGATGATGATGGTGAGCTTTTTTGCCCCTGGGAACGGGAACAGAGGAGACCTAAGAAAGAGGTTTTCCATCAAACCTCAGGTTGTTATCTAACTCTTGCTAAAGCACAAAGTCCGGCGAAATGTCGGTTGCATATGGCAAAAAGCCAACTTTAACTGACCGAAGAAAAGACAAGACTATCGTCCAAAACCTAACTTACTATCATTGCTTTTCCTTCCTCTGAGTTCTTTCCTATCAAATTTGACGTTCAGTCTTTGAGCACTCGTTCACTTTTAAATTTTGAACATAGCACTGTATACGTGTGACACGACCCCGCCACACACGAGCACTTCCTCATCACCCCGAGAGTTAATTTCACACTTTCGATTCATGCATATTCGTGGATAACACGTTAGCAAGAAAAACACCGACAAAAGTTTCGCTTTCCGTTATGTTGCACATGAAACGCCACCCACTTCTGTCAGTTCTATTACTTCGTAAAAGAAAACGGTTGTTATAGCGTCACATTAAGGCCTAATAAAAGGTGGTGTTCTACACTACACTATGACCCAACAGATACGAAAAGACGGTAAATCTGATTGATCAGCACTTTCGGAAACCAAGCCTACCAAACTCCTTCCATCGGGCCGCCTCTCTCCGACACGAACGAGATCCAAGAGGGATCGCTTGCGTGGCAAACAGCCGCACACTTTTGGAAACAACAAGAGTAAAAGGGAACTGATTTGTCCCACCGGTGAACTAAACCGAAACCCTTGGCCATGTATATATAGTAGTGAAATCCTGCCAATCAAGTAAGAAGCTCGCACCTCTCGGGAAAGGAGCGTGGATACCATCAATTAAAGTAACGGAAAATCACGAGATTTTAAAGAAAATAAATTTTCGCACAGCTTATGTTAATTCTACCCCCGGCAGCACAGTCCGGGCTCACAAGGTCTCTGTCATAGAAATAATTAATCATCAAATACAGAGGAAAAGACAAAAATAACTAGTTGTAGAAGCGATCAGGTGATCGAGGAGCGCGCTTCTGTTCGAAAGTCCAACATTCACGTGTCTTCAGAAAGGTAGTGAAAATTGTTACATAATCTTTTTACAACTTTTACAAGTATGCTAAAATTCACTTCCATCACAGTTCATCTAGTTGCATTGTTCAAAGTTAAAAGTTTGAGAGGTCTTCTGATTTGTTAATTTTTCCATGAAGTGAGTCAGAAAGCCAAAGCGAAACATATCGTCTGCACTTAGGCAAGGTGTAACACGGTGACCCACATGCTGTGCATGTGAAAACGAGATTCTGACCGAAATTAGACGTCTTACAGAAAGACAGGCAAGACTTTCATAGTTGACATTCCAATATTCATGACACACTGGTTTGCTGTTCGTATTGATCGACGGACCTGAAAAACAATGAAACATTCAGGAAACCAGAAAATACGCTAGTGTTGCCAACCAAGGAGGGTCATGATTGAATTACCGCAGGAGCCCGGCTTATTACCGTTATGCCAAGCGTTATTTTAAACTTGGCTTAGCTCCATTTTTCAACCCAGCTTTCTAAACGATTGTAACTGACTGGGTTGCAGTCCCCTTTTAACGGCTGCGCGGAGTCGATTGAATTAATGGTTTCTCACTCACGGACGCTTCCAGGCGCGTTATTTCATCCTTATTTCCGCATGTCGCCTGCAGCTAAAGGCTTCAATTATGAGGCCAGTTGACGAATTGAACGAGGGCAATCAACAGTACAGGATTGGTTCATTTTCTTTCGTTTTTTTTTGTTCTTTTAACCACAATCCTGCTTGCTTTGAACAGGCAGTGTCTGTTTCTTGGAATTGTTTGCGAGCGAATAATCACGACCTTTGCCATTCAGTCTGTGTACACACCCCTGGCATTACCGAGGGAACGCCCACTACAATCCAAACTCTCTCAAACCGCGCAGCAAAACGGAAACCAAGCTATAAAACGGAGCAAGTCTTTTCCTGTTACTTCATTTGTGCATTGTTCTCGAAGAATGAAGAGTGCTCCCGCCCCAGTAGTTGTTTGAACACTCGAGATCATGCAAGGCCAGCGAAAATCGAGTCAAACGAGAACAGTTTCCAAGGCAAACAGACTGAATAAAGCCTCCGTTTCCCTGCAGCGATATGCTAATGTTGAGGTAAGTTGTACTTTGTACTGCGAATATCTGCCGCACAAGAAACAAAAGAACATAATTTAAGCTAAAAGCGGGCGAGGGGAATTGGACCCTGTTTGGGCTATTTTCCCGGCACTGTTGTGCAGTGCATTTACTACATGGGAAAGAGATCAGCACAGGATATAGGTAACTGAAGTATAAGATTTTCCGTAAAATTTCATCTCCAGACGAGCTTCTTGTGGTGTTTCAGCAGTTTTACTATTTTTTCCCCGATTTATGGTTTAGAGCCGGCGTCAGTGTCTTGCATAATCACGCCTTCGGCCAAAGAGCATATTGCTGTAGAACAGAAATTCAAATTGCACGTTTTGTTACCGTATTGTACTTCTGTCGATATCACATCCACTGTTTCGATACTTACGCTTGCTGCTAGAAATATGAGGAAATATTTCTTCCTTAAAGATGATGCTCCTTGTGTTTATGCAAGTGATTGCGCTTATGCTTGTGCCACTGTGCAAACAAGTCTTGAAAGTTAAAAGTAATTTGGGGGGGCCTCGTTTAGAATTTCGCCTATTCTTTTCCAGGCTTAAAAGTATTTTGGAGCATAGTTGAACATTCAGTAGTATGAATATTGAACTTGTACAAAACCGCACAGCCGAAATTAACTGGGACCAACCTGAGAAATCGCGCGAGGTGCTAAACCACTGGTGAGAAAAATTTATGGCCGGACTGATTGGCCCACTGGACTAAGCAAATTCTGACGGTTTTCGACTGTGCTTGCAAGGACGCCGAGCTGGAGTTTGTAGCACGTCAGTTCGATTCGCCCTGGGGAGTCTATCCTCGATAAATTCCCTCTAGTCGTAGCTAACAGCTCTAAAAAACGCCAGCTGCTCTAGCCTTACGGAATTGCGCTTGGTGTTTAGTAGTTAGATAAGCCCAAAGACTGACTTTTATAAGCAAACTCGTGCGTGTTCAGACAGGCAAAATTAATTGCACAGAGGCGAACAAAAGATACGCAAACGTTGACGCCAATAAAATCATCAATTCTTTTGTTTCAAGAGTGATTAGCAAAGCAGAAAAATTTGAACAACTTCAAACTTCCCGTTGATTTAAATTGTCCAGTGGTTTCTGAAATTAAAAACAACAGCTGAAGTACCGAAAGACAGTAACGGGATCTATGAGTATTTACACTTTTGTCCCCGTGAGACAGTTTTCGACGAAAACTGCGTGCAATGGGCGCCAAGACATAGTTTATACTTTCAAACTCGTTGCGTATTTTGTCTGAGCCTGCCGAGAAACGAGCGACAATTGGTCACGATTCCTTTACTCTCGCTTGCCGACGTCGCCTAAACAATATTTGTTTTCAGCCAGTTTTACTCCTTGTACTCAAGAGCACGAAGCTTTCAATCACCTTAGTCTAGTTGATCAATATAAGTTATTTTTTTTCCTTTGAATGTTCAAACCCATCGAATTTAACGAGCATCGATGAGTTTTATAAAAATATCTTCTTGACACTTGGACATGCGCGATGAATATTTGAATTCTTAAAAGTTTTCAAGAGCAATAGCGGGGAGAATCAGTATGTCAATCTTCGTGACATCTAAACAAGTACTTTTTCAGGGTGATCAAACGATAAAATATGAACGCTCCCTGAATTAGCGGAGCAATATTTCCTCGTCAACGAAAAAATATATAGCCGTCAAACAAGTAAAAAGTGGATCTCGCGTTTCGAAAAGAGTATTAAATGACGGGAACACCGCAATCTGTTGCTTGTAAAATTTCGTCTCATGCGTTTGCCTGATGAAAGAATACTGCGTTTTTCAATTTCCGCGCAGAAGTTTTGAAAACAAAATCTGTAATTCGGGTGTGTTCCATTTTGAGTTGACTCAAACCCCGTTACAGCGTCTGATGTAAGCGAAAGGGCTTGGCAAATTTGAGGCTTGGTGGAAAATAAACTTACGCCCTTTTACGAGGGCGAGAGAACGATTGTGGCAAGCAAGACTTTTCCGCAACGACGATCAATCGATCTTTCGCTCGAACTACTAAGGAATTAGGCGCATAATCTTGAAAATAATATTGTGCGTGACTCGGATCGAACGAGAATAGTCGTTCTTTTTATTTTGGTCACGACGAAAGGTGTACCTGACTTCGTGTATCACGTGTAATTCGTTTCTGGCCTTGACCGAACGTAAACAAACGATGTTCGTTTTCGTGGTACAAAGTTCGTTTTCTGCCTCTAACTACACGTGAGAACAATTTGATTCACGCGCCGTTCACATGAAAGTAAGACTGTGATTGGTCAATTGTACCGGAAGTGTAATATGATTGGGCAAACCTCCATCTACGCCCACCGTACTGCATGATCATCAGTGCTGACCTAAGTTCATCTTGCACGAAACGATAACAAAAGTCTCGTACGCTTTCTGTTATGCTCATAGGTTTTGTGAGAACTTTAGTGAGTAATGTACGCTCTTCCTCTGTCTCCTCCTAGAACGCCTTTGTCGTCGTCCAAAGAGATGGATGTGAGTGAAATCGGAGGAGAAACGTCTTACGTTGAAGGTCTTTCAGTAACTAATTATTTTTCACGCTCTTTTGTCTTATATTAGGAGGATCCAAATGTTGCTTCGGACTGCGAAAGTTGCTCTGATGAAAGAAAAGAAAACGTAGACTTAGATGCTGTTCAGTCACTTCTGGCGATGAGTCAGTGGTCGCCTCCCCGACACGAAAGAAGTCCTAGCCCTGACTCGGGCGTTTCATCCATAAGCAGAAATTCGTCGAGCGCCTCTTTGAGCAGTACCACTTCCGTTGAGGACGAACCAGACAAGGTGAGAACTTACCTTGAACAAACTCTCAACATTTCTTCCTCAATCACTACCTGCGTTATGGACCTTACAGGCGGGCTCAAATTATGTTTACTAATATTATTTCTTTCATGTTTACAGTCTGAAAGCAATGGTTTTCGTCCTATACCGACAGCCGTGTTTCCACCACCGCGTGTGGACAACGGCGCTGGACTTTGTACATCAATTGCGGGATCTTTGGGAGCGATTTCTTCTACGAATACCCAGACAGCCAGTGTAGCTGGCTTACCTGTGAAAGTTTTCCCCGGTGGAGTAAATGTGAATCAAGTTCTGTTGGCTAATGGCGGTGGAAATTTACCAGCTGGGACCGTAGTTGTACTTTGCCCTGTAGCAACGAACGGAACTGCACCAACAACAATGGGCAACATCTCACAGTTACAAAGAAACTTAGTCGTCACCCAGGCAGGATTTATTCCACAGATGCAATGTCAAAATCAACAAGACTCCAGTGACAATGGAAAAAATCAGACGAATCGAAGACGAAATCACGTTTGTTCCTTTGAAAACTGTGGCAAGACATACTTCAAAAGTTCCCACTTAAAGGCACATATGAGAACGCATACAGGTTGGTGAACTTACGTAATAACAGATGAAAAGGCGTAGTTTTAACCCGTGAATAGGCGGATTACAGTTATATTCTGTCAAGGGGAATTTTTTTTGTGACATTCAGTTTCGTTTTTCCTAAGTTTTTACCTTAATCGCCTATTCGATATCGAGGGAATTTTTTTGAAGTGAATGACAGGCCCGCCTATACGCCTGCAATACACCCACTTATCACGTGAAAATCGGAACAGTGCGTGATGTAATGCTATGAAATATACGCGCGTCGAGCCCGTGCGCTGCGATGTCATCACATATTTATAATTTCGCGTTTTCACGGGAAAAAATTCCTTTGGAAATTTAAAAGTTTTTTCACAAAGGAGAGAAGTGCCACTTCATTTAAAATGTTTTGCCCTCGCGAAGTGTGTGTTTCACCCAATGTCTGTAACAGCGAAGGGGATGTATTGAATATTTTACATTTTTGTAACTCAATCTTTATCGTTCCCAATGATCTCTTTACCTCCCAGAGGACTCAAAGTACACATATTAAAGTTGTATAACATAACCTATAGGACACTTGATAATAAAACACTGAGTTAAGGTGCACCTAGGGGATTTTACCGACCGGTCACACGCAAGTACTTCCTCCTGAATAAATTCTACAATGTGGCTGTTAATCAAAATGTAGAAATCACTAAGGGACTTGCTTTTCCTTCTCCCAGGAGAGAAACCCTTTCCATGCACTTGGGAAAATTGTGACAGACGTTTTGCAAGGTCAGATGAGCTAGCTAGGCACAGAAGAACGCACACTGGTGAGAAGAGATTTGCTTGTCCTCTCTGTGGGCGGCGTTTCATGCGATCAGATCACCTTACCAAGCATGCAAGGAGACACATGACAGCAAAAAAGGTTCCAGGCTGGCAACTGGAAATGAACAAACTGAATCAGGTTGCTACGGGTATGCAGCCATCGTCAATAAACCTACCAAGCATGGTGATGCCAGCATCGAATGGAATGACGCTTCCCCCAAATAGCATGCCAGTGAACTCCTAGTACTGCACCATTCATTAAAGGAGCTTGGTGATGCTGTAAATAACTTAGTGTCATGCCGTGACATAACACCAGCTGATCAGAACTGTTTACAAACTGGAAATGAAATACAAGCGACTGTTTTACCTAATGAACTGTGCAAATTAATGCAAGCTTCATTGTCTTTCTCTGACAGCTAATTGTTGTGGCTTTATGCTGTAAACTTGTGATACTTGTCAATATATTATCTCTATTTCAAAGATACATGAATTTGGCCATAAACATCTCTTTGCTCCTAGCAAACCAATTAAACCATTTTCAGATCATTTGTTAGGTTAAATTTGTTCCAGAGTTGCAGTTTTACAGTGCATTCACACAGAAAAATTAGGGCATTTCTTGTGGCCACACCCATGTTTGTTATTCATTCAGGTTAAATAGTTTTGTTATTGGTCCAGTTTGCACTAAAATTCAATGGTGCCATTAATTTATTCCTTGTAAATCTCATAAATTCCATATTCACTTGTACAGTTTTAGATGTAAATTGTCCAAATGGTGAGAGAGATGGCAATAGTTGGTTTCAGATAAGCAGTTTGGTGATTAACGATTATTTGGTTCAAGAATGAGGAAGAAACAGACAAACAGAAGATGGGTTGTGTGAAAATAAAAAAGTAATTGAAGATTATATATACTGTAGAGGCTAAGAAGATAAGAGTATAAATTTTAAGTTCAAAAATAGTTATTTCCTGTGCGTGAAGCCACAGGTTGTTAAAGCTTGGCAGGTGTAACAAAGTTTTTTGTAAGATTTATTATTTTATGTAAAAAGCTATTATATAACGTTTTGAAAATAAACATAGTCGCCCAAATCCTTTGTAAACGCTCAGAATTTGCTACAATCAGCTGCACTCAAAAAGTTGAATACAAAATGTTTCTCATACGTTTAAGTTATTTGCGAACTCCGCCAGCATATTACATAGTTCGTTGCACGCTTTACGTTCGTCACCGCGTGAAGAGTGCAGTTTAATTTATGCCTTTTAAAAAGATTTTACTGTGCCTGTGCGATGTTGTTCAGAAATTAAAAAAAAAAGGAAAACTTGATATTTTTTTGCAGTTGGTGTGTCTGTGTCTGTGTATTTGTTCCCCAACGATCACTGGACTTTGATCGGGCGATCGGCGTTTACTGTGCGTCTGGCAATTCAATATGTGGTGGGCTGAAGGTTGTATTGCCTTCAGGACGTGATTGGTTCTCTAGTTAATTTGGTTTGGGTTTTACGACACTCAATTGAAAACCGCTCTGTGCGCCTTTTTTTCCAATATCTCGCGTTATAAAAAGCCGTTTTGTGGGGAGAAATCTATTGCAGAGCTCCAATGGAGAATGGAATTTTACTTTGTCAGGGAAACTACCTAACTGAATACTAAGTTAGAAAAGGGTGTAGGGACTTGAAGAGGGCTGTCCTCTGATCTGTTTCATTCAATCATGATTGCAACGCTTTTATCGAGGAAAGAGCTGCCGTCAAGTAAGTGGTGGTAAAAGGAGCCGATTGTGAGTTACGAAAATAACCCGCCAAAATGATTGTTCTCGGAGAAGTGCTCATCATCGGACATTTTGACTTCATGCATGAGTCACCAAAACCCCAGACTCCCCCCCCCTCCCCACCCCTGGACAAGACGGGGATTAGATAAATGACAAGGAACTGCTACTGCTGTATATTTAGCGTTTTTACAATACCCACCCACTGTGGGTGGCATTATGCGTGATTCTCTGCCATGTCGAGCTTTGTGTCAATGAAAATCCCTTCAGGTTTTCTTGTCGCTATAAATGGGGCAAGATATTGTGAACAATGAGGATGCGCAATTCAGTGCTGGGGTATGATCCCAACTGAACTGTGTGCCAGTTTGCACATGTTTCATTAAGAGTGGATTAGGTGGTTTCATCGATTCGGGTTCGTCCCCTTCTTTCCCCCATGTGGTCTTATACACCAAGCTCAAGAGATCGTAAACCGTCAGTCAGTCAATTCCATACCCTGTGGTCTAGGAATACAAGAACGTGTGTCTCGTCGCCTTCTTTCACTCTCACAGGGGCTATTTAAGTGATATACTCGGCCCTATCATTTCCGACGACAGGAGACAAACCTCAGGAAATAACGGTAACTTCTTTTAATCAGGATTTACCGAAAAAAGTTTCAAGTACTTTACGTGGGCAATCCACGATATTCTATTCCCATTTATTAATTAAAAACTCATCATCTTCTTTACAACAAAAACTGAATCAATAGATAATGCAGTTCTAGTGTTTTGATCGGCTTCGGCATCAGGGTGTCTGAGCGATTATACCATGCTTTACAAATATGGTAACTATACGTTTACCGTGCACTTTTTAACTAATGTAAGTCCCCCCC
>BLFK01000333.1:273027-324477 GCA_014634185.1 Astreopora myriophthalma | reverse complement strand
GGGGGGGGGGGGGGGGGGGGGGGGGGGGCACAAGAGCAAAGAAAATATGAAAATACAGGTAAGATTTTTTTGCTTCTTTTCATGGGGTTGCCCTAATTTTTGGGCCTATAGCATGGGGATGTTCACCCCATAATTTTAGTGCAGTTGGTTTGGTGGTAATTGGCCACGATTTTGAGAAATGACCTAAAAATTGGGCAAAAGTCAGTTAGGGTGTTTTTGCCCAGAGCCCTTCAAATATTCTGCTCTAGCTTATAATTAGGGATAGTAAATGAAAAGAAGCCCCCAAAAGAACATTTTTTCCCATATTTTCATTTCCTTGCACCTGGTGTCAAGGTACCCAGTATTTTTCCTTTTTCATTTCCGTCATATGAGTTGGTATAAGTAATTCCATAACATAATAGTGGTTTTATTGTATAAAGTTTTGTGCAATTTCACCAAATGACCAAAGTCCCTCTAAACAGTCACTTACGATTTTTTGGCCTGGAGTCCTTTAGTTGTTATTGTCAATTTAGAGAGCTTGATTTGAAGTAGATATTGTCTTGTTTTCTCAGGGCTTCATGTATTATGTGAATGATGGTGTTTATGGGTCATTCAACTGCCTGGTGTTTGATCATGCTACAGTGCATCCTGAAGTTCTTGGTCCAAAAGGGCAGGATACTGTCATATTCCCATGTAGTATCTGGGGTCCAACTTGTGACTCACTTGACTGTATCTCCAAGAATGTTCTGTTACCAAAGGTATGGATTTAGTTGTGGTGGTAGTTGAGACTCCCCAGTGAACCCTAAAAGATTGATGATTCAAAGTGCAGATTGTATCTGTTCTTTTGAAAAAACAAACAAACAAACAAAACAATATAAACAAACAAACAAACAAAACAAAATAATTATGCCGTGCAAATCAAGGTGTTGCTGCTGCAAAGCTTATTGGAGTTCTCAATTAACCCATTACCTTCTGAGAGGTCAGTCATTGACAAGTAAAATCTTCCGTTGTTGGGCAAAGTAAACTCATAATTATCATGGCACTGCTGGGCTTTGTATCTTAGGCTCTTAGTGGAATATAATATTCATTGGCATTGCTTTTTGCAGCTAGCATCACTGATTAGTGCTTTGTTTCTTTGTGCTTATTGAGTCTACTCTCAGTTTTTAACTAAGCAACATCACTTTGAACTCCCAACTGGGTTTTGTTTAAAAATTATTTTACTGTCAAACTCAGAAAACTGCGAATGCGGAGGAACTAAATTTGAGGACACACTAGCAAACCTCAAAATCACACACTAAGAATTGAAGGGCTCTGCGGAAAAAATGTCCTTACTGACTTTTGCGTGATTGTTAGGTCATTTTGCAAAGTCATGGCCAATTTCCACTGAATGAACGGCACTAAAATTACAGGGCAAAACTCCCCATGCTATAAGCCCCCGTTTTTTTAAACCTGTATGTTCATATTTTCTTGCTTTTGTGCCCCAGCCTTCCCTTTCCTTTACCTTTGTTGTTTGGTTCACATTACTTAGTATAAGTAATTCCATAACTTAATATCCATGTATTGTGTGAAATTTGGGTGGCAATTTTGCAAAATGACCAAATGCACTAAAAAAGTTGGTCAGGATATTTTTGATCTGAGCCTCTCAATTGTTGTTCCTGTTTGTGGTTTAGTTTTCTTAGGCCTGGTTGTTGTTTTTTTTTCCTGGCAAGACAAGAACATGCCTTAAATATCCCTAGTGTTCATGGTTTTCTGAGTTTCACAGTAAGGGGCTGTTTGCATGGTGTTTGCATAGTAGGAACAACCTGGAAAATGGCTAATCTTGGCGACACAAGTTTTCTGTATTCAATTTACATGTGAAAAGTTGTTCTTGGCCCTGGTGCTAGGATCTTTCTGACAACAGATCTTCTCAGCTCCAAGATTGGAAGAATCTGGCACCATATAAACTACCTTCCCTTACAAGGTCCTGCTACTAGGCACGGTAAAAACAAACGTGGTGGTGGCTGGGCGCTCAGCTGCTTCATTTTGCTAATTACTTAAAGCTAAAACGAAAAGCATGACCAAACTTTTTGCATGTAAACTGAACAAAATTTGTTTCAGCTCTTAGAATCTTCTTCCCTCATGTAAAAAGCCCCCAAAATGTTGTGAGTCACTTGCTGTTTGTCATGAGTTTTTTGTGACAATGTTCTTAGGTCGATGTTGGCGACTGGCTGTATTTTAGGAATATGGGCGCCTACACATGCTCAGCAGCTTCCACCTTCAATGGATTCAATAAACCATCAAAGTATTATATGGTCTCCCAGAGCTGCTGGTACGTGGAAACTTGAAGTGCACCTGAACTCAAATATATATATTTTTTAAAATATAGAATCTCTCCATTAAAAGCAAACATACAGTATTTTGAACTGAAGAAATTATCCTCACACTTTCTGGACAATTTAAGCAATTGTCTCTTATGTGCACTTGAAAAATTCAAGTGACTCCAACGGGATTCAAACCCACGACCTCTGCGGTGCCGGTGCAGTGCTCTTACCAACTGCGCTATGAAGCCACACAGTTGAGAGCAGGTCAATTTGTTGGGCTCATGCATGTTTTCCCGTGAAAGGAATGGTGAATGAAAGAAATGATTTTGAAGTGCGGGTTAGACATGAACTGAAGAAATGATCCTCACACTTTCTGGACAATTTATGCAATTGTCTCTTATGTGCACTTGAAAAATTCAAGTGACTCCAACGGGATTTTTTTTGCTGCCCCTGGTTTTTAACATCATTGAAGAGCACTCAACAAAATTGAGTGGATGGTGAAGCAAAGTAATGTTGAAGCGGTTTGCCTGGCCTTTACACTATCAGCTTTCTCAGCAATGTCATGGTGCAGGCTTGTGGATCTGATAGCTACATTATGGTATGTTTAATACTGCTTGTGATTCTCTTTTCAGGTCGACATTGAAGTCTGTGTTGGACAAATTTGGTTTGAATTTCAACCTGTCATGTTCATCCTCATGTTCAGCAAATCACAAGGTTCCTGGCTTCAAAGCTCGCCCTGAATTGTTAGAGATTCTGTCCACTGCTCCTTAGTAACTCACTTGAGAAGAATAGTTGTCCTATGTTTGAAAAGAGTGGTTTTAAGTGCACACTGCTGGCCACATTGTTTGCAGCCATTTGCACTTTGTTGCCACTTGATTTAGCAAGGCAAATTATTATTTATATCATGTTGTGACATCATTATGCTATGATATAATAGCAGCATATGATCTGTTGGTTATTCGTTAGTATATTATAAAGTTTAAATTGTTTATCAAACAAGTTCGGATGAGTGAACTACTGTATTTTGTCGCATTGAAGAATTTGACTGTAATATTTTCTTTAAGTTAAAATAATGTGAGATGTTGTGCTTTCGTTTGGATATGAAAGTTTTAAGGCAAGTTCAATATAAGCATAGCATACTGTCGAATTGCATTTGAGATAGTATTTGATTACTACTACTATTACTACTACTATTACAATGATGACGACAGTGACAATGTCAGCTACAGCTGAGCCATTTCCTTTCTTAAGCTGAACAGTCATGGGAAGCTTTGCGGAGTAGCACGAAGTGTGTACAAACATTGAGGGGTCCACTGGTACTTGGCTATTATTTTCAAATACTTTAATCTCCCTCTATGCATTCAAGTCTTACGACTTTGATTTTCATGGTTCAAAAGGAGTATACACTAATATTGTTTCAACATCTTAGCTGAAAATCTTAGCTGAAATGTTTTTTTTAGCTTTTGTTTTCATCAGTGTATTGTTTTGGCTCTTTTGTCTCCTTTGTCTCCTTTGTTTTGCATTATCCTTGAATGTAAAGGTTCCTACACTAAGGATGAGCTGAACGTTCTGTGCTATGCACTGGCAACATTTAGTAGTTGTTGTTTCTGTTGTTTGTTCACACTTCGATTTCACAAAGTTCCCCTGAGCTGATTGTAAGTTTCATAAAAGAATTGTCACAGAAGTGCAGTTCAGCTTCTCTCTCAGTGGTCTTGAAATAGTGTGGCTCTCTCATAGTTGACTAGTGTTGTAATTGGGTATTGGTAAGTAATTGTCTAAGTTGTAAGAGGCTGAATGGCAGACCAAGCAATACAGGGCCTGCAATGTTGTGAATGTGGTAAGATGAACGCCTTATAGAACTTACCATAACATTGAAGCATTGTTATAATTAACTACTATGGTTGAACTGACAATCAGTTCGTAAAGATGCCAGAGCGAGGCAACTTTGGCGGAACTCAGTTAACGCGTGGTTTAAAAACAAGGTTTATTAAAGCTCCATTTGGAAGTGTGTATCAAGTGAAGTTGTAATTTTGTGGTATGTTTTAATCCCCAAAGTCTGAGCGGTGGTGATGTTTGAACTTAGATTGGGATGGGCAGCTATGGCGGTACACCCCTGTAGTAACTTTGTGCTCTAGTTCCTTCTTTCCGACGCGATTAATAAAAAGAGAAAGAAAACCTCAAAGCAGTGTAATCCAAACGAGCTAGTGTGTTCACAATGCCTTGAAGGTTTATAGTGGTGCCTCAAATGCGGTCTAATTCGGCTAGGCTTTCCGCTTAACCTCGTTCCCAGGGCTTTTGAATTAAGCAGACACGGCGGGTTCCAGGCTTCCCACAGGTAACACAGGCGCCCAGCGTACACCCGGAAACTGGGCATTAGTGTCCACGAGCAAGATGGCGGATTTTATGGAAGATGTTGGAGTTGGTTATTATCGGTCGTTAGATCCACCGAAAAACTTCGCGGTTAAGTAAGCATTTAGCTTAAACGTTAGACTACTTTCGCGTGTTGTCACTCTTTGAAGTAATGTCATCCTGATCCCGAATTTCTTAAAGCTGTTCTTGTTGTCATATTTTTCAAACACTCAGGGTAAAACTTAGGCGAGTAACAACGGCGAGTTATCTTCCTGAGTTTAAAATTGGCTCGCAGCAAAATGTCAGTGAACAAGATGGTGCTGAAGTTGCTGGAGAAGCATTGGAGATGCCAGAGCTAGGACGAGGTGATAAGCAAATAGACCAATTTCGATATTTTATAATGCAGCTTCAAACAATAAACGTGACTTCGAGGCTATGGGGAATCATAAAGTAAGGATTTGTGTGAGTTTATTCCCCGGAGCCTCGAGATGATCTCTATTGTCTAAGAGTGAATTTTAATATATCGAAATTGGCCTATTAAGTTTACATTATACAGGCACAGTTATGTTCTCTTATACCCAGCAAGCAGTGGATTCTCTTCTGTTATCCGCTTTGCTAGCAAAACGAGAGAGAAACCACTGCAAGCAAGCGACCCATTCTCTGTCAAGCATGCCCAGCTGAAGACACCCACACGCCATTAAATCACGTCACATTATCGCATCTTTCATGTTGCATCTTTTGTAAACGTCTTTTTTGTGCTATATAGCAAATCACTTAATTACTGGTCCCTCCTTTAATGGTTAATTTGATTTATATCTCGGCTTCGCCTTGGCCTTGAGAAACATTGAGGTTCTCGGGAAACAAAATGAATAGTTGTTTCCCTCAGGACAAGTGTTTATTAACAGCTAGGGTGGAAACAAAAATATATTTTCATAAATGAAACCTTATTATGCTCAGTTGAAAAAAAATATTTATTTTTCTCTAATGTTCAAATGAATCAAGGAAATCAAGACCCAGAATCAGAGGAGTGTGTTTTTTATTGGCAACAAAAAATGTTCTCAAAGGTAAATTGTCTTTCTCATTATGACTCTTCTCAAATGTTACATTTCACTGTGTATTTACTTATTTGACAGCAAACAATTTCCTTCTTTTTTTTTTTTTTCCATTCTTAAACAAGAGGGAGATGGAAATGTATGAGGATTTAAATAATTGCTTTGGACCTTTGGAACAGAAGTACAATACTGAAATTACTAAACTAAGGTAACTTTTTTATATTTCTCAGCTACTATGCCAGCCATGATCCACCAATTTAGTGGGCTGTATTCTACAGAACAGCACCCTTATTAAGGGACTATGCCCGCTGGGGTGCTAGGCTAATATGGACATCATAAATTGACAGAAATAGTGCTCCAGGAGCAAAACGTACTCAAATATCACAACAAACAGCTTCCGCAATGACCAAAAAACGTTTCTTGCAGGATAATTTCACACAATTTTTGAGGATTGAATTGCATTCAAACAGTTACGGCAATTCTCTGACGCCAATTGAAAAAGCTGGGCCAACATTTTCAAAGTGGTTCTCATGAACTTGTGCGTGCTGCCCAGCTGACATGGTCCCTTTAACTCCATGATGTGCTGTTTTCCACTTGATTTGATTTGATTGGTGTATTCTCCATTCAATATAATTATAATATACAGAGTTAATAATGAAAGAAAAGGGCTGGAAATAGTGGAACTAATACCATGCCCTGGTAGTTTGAAAAAGTATCAAATAGTGAAAACCATGGAAAAAAAGATACATTAAATAAGTAAATATTATATTTCCACTTGATTAAATTACCAAGAGATGTAATAAAAATTAATATCTTGCTAACCTTTGAAGGAATGTTAACCTCTTAATAGTTTGAAAGCGGTACTATAAGATAGGACACCTTATTTATTCTACTTCAATTTATGACCCTCATGCATAACGGCCATGAATTGAAGTGGAAAAAAGGCGGGCTGTAACTTGAACATGGTTAGCAAGAGGTGTTTATTCCTCAGTGTGTGTAATTCAATTCCCTTATCGTTAGCCTCAAGAGTTGTCTCTCTCTGCTTACCAGTATAATTTATGTTCATGTTTTCTTTCAAAAAAAAAAAAGAAAAAGTTTTGTTGTCTTTATAGACAAAAAGGTGGAAGACCAAACAACAAACTCTTCTCATACGTTGACTGTGACAGCTATGTCAATGTAGATGAGGTAAATCAATCAGTATTTTAACCTTTGTTCCTAGAGTGGAATATAGTTGGAGTTAGAATGATAAACCATGTAAATGTGAATGGTAAAAATTTACACTAAGCTAAACTGTGAATGACCCTGGTGCCTCGCTTCACTCATGACAGGACTCAAGGACCCTCACAACATCCCCTTCAGAGGTTCCAACTTACCTTGCACAGAACATGTCAAGTGTTAGGAGAAGAAACATTGGCACGAAGGCTGATCGAAGGTTGGTCATGTAATTTGTCCCATTAGAATTTATAATTTTGCAATAGTATAGTGTCTTTCCGGGATGTTGGTTAAAAAGCAAAACAAAGAAAAGATAGTTGAAATAAGTAGATTCAGCTTTGTTAGGTCGTTTTGTCCTTGGATCATTGCATTGAATTTTGTAATATTTAAAAAAACAAGAACCAGTATGCTCATACTTGATAGTTTTTTAGCAGCTTCAAAAAATATGATGCTCTCTAGGGAGAACCTCTATTGTACTTTTCCATTGCAAATAAAAATTGTGGACTTGGGAAAACATAAACTTCCCCTCAGTACCCGTTAGTTGTCATGGTTTACACGTACAGCCCTTCAAATTCAATTGCTTCAGTCTCTCTGTGTTTTTGTTTTTCAGAAAGCGTTCTGGAGGCTTTGCTCCTCATATCAATCCTGTGGTCACCCACGAAACAAAAACTAGCAAGACGACTGCACATGTTCTGAATATTCCTTACAAGACAATGCATGTTATGGCAGATGTAGCCCCAGAGGGAAAGTAAGTATTTGATGTTTAAATTTGTGAGTACACTAAGTTAGTTTACTGCTGTGCAGGTAATCTGCTATGGTGTTACTACTTGAATCAAAACCTTCCCCTTTTGAACATCCACTTGGGGTGTGATCCAATGTACAAGCAAACAGCATAAAACAATATTTTCACACAATTTTATTTAAGGGTAATTTGTAGTACAAGAAACCCAGGAAACCCATCTGAGCATAAGCCCCGATGTGGAAATGGGCTCACAAATGGAAAGAGAAAAATCTCTGACCAGGGTGGGAATTAAACCCACAACCTCTGGATTAGATAAGCATTGCAGCTGTACCAACTGAGCTACAAGGCCCAGAAAAAGCAGGCTGTGGGTATTCAATATCTTAAATGTTTTGCTAAACACAATAAATAGCACTAAGCCTATGCCATTGAAAAATGCCTCATTCACTTCTAGGACAACAGTTGACCAAGAGGATGAGTATGTTCTGTTCTCTGTCAAGGTATTAAAAGTCGCTTGGTTGTTGATCTTCTGCTAATCAGTTTCTGCCAATCATCATCGTCATCATCATAATTGTTGTTATTGTTGTTGTTGTTGTTGTTGTTGTCAGTGTCATCATCATTGTCACCCTCATTAGAACTAGTATATGTTTTTCACAGATTGATGCACATGGACAAATATTTGTCAAACCAGACTTCAATGGGGAAAATCCACCATACCGCCTCGAGACATGTAATGAGCTGAGAGGTACATTGACGATTGCAGTCATTTTTTTGCATCTTATACAGTACCATACTCCCCTCAAAAGTTGACTTTCATGAAAATATTTGCAACCCTTCCATGGCACTCATTGTATTGTGCTTTCTATTTAACAGAGGTTTACGAATACACAATAGAGCACTGTTCTCCACAAATGACAAGGTGGGGCATGCATCTTGTTGACTTCTTAATTTTGGTGTGCTGTTTATTCATGACTTCCTTAATTAATCGTTTTCACGTCATTCTGTTCATGGTTAATTCCAGTGATCAACGAGAACAAGAATTCAAGAGTTTCACTGAGGTGGGTGTCTCTAGAGCTAGAACATCTGTATGTAAGTTTCTTGTTAAAGGTCTGGGAATTTCTTTAAATTAAAATAGGGAGGCTGATGGGGGAGGGCCGGGTCAAACCGCATGGGTTGCAGCTGTTTGGGTGCCTCCGGGTATCAATTTTCCCTGCAAATGACATTTTTGGGTCAAAATCGTGGTTTATTCTCACCTATCTGTAAGGATTATCAATCACTTGAGTTACCAAGGGGAACTATTCACAATATAACTTGCTTTCCAACATTTCTTGGATGAAATATTTTTTTAATGAATGGTTAATCTACCATTATGTCCCAAGGTGGGTCAAATATAACCCTTGCTTTATTCCTGGGTTTGTGTTAACTGAGCTTTCAGGAACTGAATCTAACTGAGGGATGAATCTTAACCCTTGGTTAGCATGGTCTAATCCCTGATTAGCACCAATTAGCTTTTCAGGAGCCAGGACCTGGAGATGATTATAAAAGTTGAAAATACCTCGATTGAAAATGATCATCTGGGTGACTGGAGTCCTGAGAAGGACTGTTGTTGTTGACTGACGTTTCGACAACCTGTGCGGAAGCCATCTTCAGAGTCAAGTGATCGATTTTAGTTTAATTAAGGAAGTCATGAATAAAATCGATCACTTGACTCTGAAGATGGCTTCCGCACAGGTTGTCGAAACGTCAGTCAACAACAACAGTCCTTCTCAGGACTCCAGTCACCCAGATGATCATTTTCAATCGAGGTATGTTACTCCTGGGTTCAAACCATTTTCTTATAAAGTTGAAAATGTAAAGTTTTCAAACTTGAATTATTATTTTTTTTGAATGATTTATGACATCTACTTTGGTCAATGTCTTAGACTTGTATAAATTTTTGATTTATTTCTAACAGTTGTACAACAGGCATGCTTTGTACCTTGCATCACAAGTTGGTACTGGTTTTGAGCCATTGGTGAGTTCACGGCAGGACATCTGGTGCCAGCTGAAAAGGCTCCATGGAGTACGGAATGAATGAGTTTTACTCTGCCCACCATCCACTGTGGCATCGGCTTAAGCCCACTGTCCACTTGAGGAAAGAGCTGAGCAGAACGCCTTGTGATGTGGTTAGCTCAAACATTTCCTGAAGTGTGCAGTGAGGTTTTGGTGAGATTTTTGCCTTGCGAGGCATTTTGTAAAATATCAAATGATACATCTTTGATATTGTCCTCACAGCCTCATGAGGTGAATTTCTCGCCAAAACCTCACCACATAATTGATGAAATGGCTGAGCTAACTGCCTCAGAAGGGATTTTGCTCAGCTCTTTCTTCAAGTGTGTGGCGGGCTCATATATTCCTTACTCTATGGAGCCTTTTCGGCTGGCACCAGATGTTTGCATGATATTTCTTGTTTTGACGATATGGTGTTCATCTTTGCACTCCTGGGCTGGGTTCTTCAAAGCAGGGTTAATGCTTATCCTGTGTTATGTTGGATTAAAAGACAACTTAGCACTACCCCAGATTGAACAAGTTGGTCCTGGAGATTCAAGTGTGTCTGGGTGATTGGGTACTGTGGGCTCCTGATTGTTAAAGTGCACCTAACCCCAAAAGATTTTTTTTGCTAAATAAATCTTTACTCCTGTTTGAAACACACTGAGAATTTTATCCCTTTTTCCACCAAATGTGGACTTTTTATAGGCTTCAAAACTGAGCCTTGTTTGGTTCATGACCGAGTCTGAAGGGGCATGGGTCTATTCCTGATTTGACGTCACGAACTAATTTACATGCCATTAAGTCTTTGTAAACATGCATGCAAAATAGTTTTTGACGTCAAATCAGGAATAGACCCATGCCCCTTTTGACTCGGTCGTATACCAAATGATGTTTAGTTTTTGGTAAGTTATGGAAGCCAACAAAATGTCAAAATTCGGCAAAAATGGGAAAAAATAGGCTTAATGCATTTCTAACAGATGCAAAGATGTATCGTAGCGAAAAAAAATATTTTGGGGCTAGGTGCACTTTAAAGTGGTTTTAATCTTTTTCTTTGTAATCCAATTTTTAGCCAGAGCCTGGAATTTTAAGAATGAATATATTTGGGGAAATAGGTAGGTTATACAAGCAATTGCCACAAATCATTGTAGACATTATGGTGAGTGATTTGATCCTTGAAATTATATTTATCTGGCAAGTGTAATAAGAATTTATCAATTACATATCCTTTAAAACTACTTATTAATAATCACTCGATGTTTTGTCCTGAGCTAGTTATATTTTATGCAAATGTATCTCTGTTCTCTTGACTCCACAGTTTCTGCTAAGGGGTTTGAATATGATGGCCTCTATGTGCACTTTTTTTTGGACCTTCCCTCAAGTAAGGATAATTTGCAGAACAGGTTCTTTGCATGGTCTGCATCTAGTGCCACTTAGCATGCCATACTAGCATGCAACCCCAGCAAGGCTTGCTGTGTTGCAAAGCACAAAATTGCCCACCGAAGAAAAGTGGTACAAAACTATATTTTCGTCTTTGAATCTGATAGACAATGACTCTCTCTAGTAGAGCCTTTTGTTTGCAGTAGCACTGGAGGCACTGGAATGCTTGCAGACCAACACCATTGCAACTGAAAGATATCATTGCATGCCAACTCAGAGGTCCTGCAAAAGGCTATTAGATAACTTGGTCATGAATGCTTTATTGAAGTTGTGACTGTAATTTTAAATGATAGAGAATAATATATCATATACTTGAACTGGGGATATGACTGGGGCAAAATGTTTTGAAGTTATAATGATCATTGCAGTTAAGGGAAGAAGTTAAGCAGTTGCAAAGAAGCCTGAAAAAAAAAAAAAAGAAGAAGAAGAAAAAAAAAGAAGCTTGAGTGGGTCTCAAACCCATGACTGTGGGATTGTGCTGTGGGCACAATGCTCTGTCAACTGAGCTATCAAGCCAAAGTTCTGGGAGCCAGTCAATTGTGAATTCGTATTGCATTCCATAAGAGGTGAATCTGTCATAGAGAATGTAATTTGTTTTTCAGGCTTCTTTGCAGCCGCTTAACCTTTTCCTGCCCGAAGAGTACCCCAGTGATGAGTAAAATCGTCTGGCGTTAGCCAGGGTAAAATCTATTTACTGTAAGTGGCAATCTTGGGCATTAAGGGGTTAATGGGTTAATGGGTACCCCAGTGACGAATAAAATCATCTGGCATTAGCCAGAGTGAAATCTATAAGTGGCACTCTTGGGCATGAAAAGGTTAAGTTGCTCCCTAATCTCTGTGATCATCTCATTTTGCATGTTGTTACAGAGTGGAGACCTACTGATGATCCAGTGTTGTCAGGAGTAACACAGACGTGTGTCACAAAGTTGGAAGGAGAGGTAAAGAAAAGATCTTAAGGTCATAATTATTATTGTCTTAAAAGAGAAAAAGTTATATATAGTAAATATGGTGATTCTTAGACTTTGATTTATGAGGGATTACTCCCAAACCTGGTCTTTGAATCACCATGATTGACCATGAATGTTTATGAGTCAGATCAGTAAATGTTTCTTTATTATTGCAGGATAATATTGCACACTTCAGTTATCCTTTTGATTTCTCGCTGGTTTACCGAGAAGATGAAGATTCTGCTAGTATGTATTAGTGGACCATTATTCAGTGTGTGATATAGAGCCAATACAAGCAGGACATTATATTGATCTGTCTGGGTATAATTTACAATTTATGGTGACCCATTAGTGAGCCATTCCATAGAAATCAGATGTGTATATTGTACGTATCTGACTTCCGAAATGAATGTGTGATATCGATATAGTACAGTATAAATTGATTGTCAATCCAAATTACGGAATGGTTATTCTGTAACTTGGATACTAATAAATTAGAGACTCATAGTTGAACTATATCGGAAATTACAGAGGTGTACATGTGACCTGATTACGGCACTTTTGTTGGCTTCCACCAACATGAATTATTGCTGAATTGTACAACTGTTAGCGCAGTGCACTTTTTTGTTTCGTTTCCTCAGAAATGAAACATCTCTATTTTGACTTCAGGGTAAACTATTTACACAGTGAGGTATAGTGGCCAATCAAAGTAGAGTTTGTAATTGAAAATCTAAACATCTTCCAAGATGCAAAAGCAAACTGGTGAGGACGTGAACCTCAATTATGGCAAAAGATAAATGCGACAAACACCAAAGCGATAGAAATGGATATCTCTTCTGCTGTGGCCCTTCCTTTGTCATTCCTGAAATGAAACACTATAATTTCTTTCTGAAATAGCTCCTTGTTTGCAGTTGCTTTGGATCAATTTGGGTTTTTAGGCTAAAAATGCTCTACTACGTACACAACGTTTCATTGGTTGCAGTATTTGTCTGCAAGTTATAGTGTTTTGGCTCAGTATTTTTTCTTGTCTTCTACACAAAGTAAGAGGCTAAGTAATTTGTTTTGTTGTCTCAGATGACTTTATTCATTGGCCCACTCTGTTCATTGAGGTGTTGTCTCTGGACAGTTGGGAGAGATTTCGAACTGAGGGATACACATACCTTACCATACCAAGCAAAGCTGGTGAGGTTGAGGGCATAGTTTCCAGTTTTTTCCAGTTTTCCAGTTTTTTATTTCATTTTTGTTAAAATAGAAATAGAAATATGCACTGCCCACAGTTAGCCAGAGCTAGCCGAGGCGAGCACTCGCTTGCTTTCACATATATTTACAAGTAAAGAATATTTACAAAGAATATTTATAAGGGCAAAAAGTATGGAGTTAGATTAAATTAGTTACAAGTATATCTCTTAATTACAATTTACAAATAATGTATGTTTTAAGGTTTTACTAGAGAAGGGCATGTAATCAGTACTTTACACTAGGTCACTGGAACATCTGAAAGGGGTGGGGTGGGGGTATCTTATGACCCAGTGGAGGAGGAATGGTAGCTCTCAGAAGTTATCCTTGAAGTGGTAACAGTATCTTCAGGAATTAGACATTAGAAAGGCATCCACCCTCACGACCCGAAATGCCTTCTAACTTATAGCCATTAATAAATTGTAGACCTTGTCACCTTAAATTTTATTTAATAGTTGGTAGCATCTTCCATTTATACAGGTAGTTATACCCTTGAACTTGACACATGGAGACCAATTGGAAATGGTGCGATTCATGAGATGAGACGGTTCTTTATTGGTGGATCACCAGAACTTGAGGATCCTACTTATCCTCAGATACCAGCTATGGCTGATGTGAGTCTACTGGTCGTCATTTTATTAAAGCCGTCTTCACAGTAGCATCATAATCATAGGGGCTATCTCAATTGAAGGCTGACAGCAAAAATGCCCTAAGTGACTTTCTTAATGCATTTGGTCATTTTGTCAGACAGCGGCCAAATTGCCCACAATAAACGGTCATTAAGACTAAATTGTGGAAATTACTGTTCCCAAGTGGTGTGAAGAAAATTCTGAAGCAAAAGAAAAAAATCAGGGCACATATTTTTTTGGGGGGGGGGGGGGGGGGGGGACAAATTTTGTTTCACTTCTTCTCGTCCCATTGCCCTAATTGCTGGCATAAACAGTAAAACAACCTGAAAGCCATGCAAACATCAGTTTTATTTAGGACGTTTTTGATTGCAGCCCTTCAATAAGGTGCATTACAACCTAGTTTTAATAAAAAAAAATTGACTGTAAGCATCATAATCACAAGGATCAGAAAAGTCTCCTTTATGTTGCAATTATGATAACAATGCTTACATCTCACTAGTTAGCATAGTTAACACTGGATTGTAACTCTCTTACTATTGCAGTTGTTATGATGCTTGCTTCACTAGCATGAACTTAGGCTTAATATTATCTCTGGGCTTGGGTAATAACTATTCTGTTGGTGAAAAGCACCAAATATGAAGGAACCGAATCATAGTCTCAAAAAGGGTCATTAATACTTGGCCATACAAATGTCAATCAACAGAAAGATTACACCAAACAACAGTAAAATTGACTACACACTTACTTCTATAACTGCCTCTGTATTAGGCAAACAGTTCACAAGTCTACACTTTCCGAGTTAACAACATTGTATTACTCTGTATGGGTTAGCAAATGGTCAGCTTGAATGAGTCAAACAACTGAAAATGTGCATGCTTGTACACAGCTTTAAATAAGGAGGTTTGCGTGAAGAAAACTAATGCTATTTGAAATTTAAGGGGGAGGGCACACAGCACGATAAACTGAGTGCACATGCAACTTTGAGGTTAATGGTTAAAACTGACAGTTCAGCAAAGCAATAGCAATACTGGACCAGGTTTGTAAGTTGAAATCTTAACCTGCCTCTCTCCTTTCTGATACCAGGAGAAAGTTTTAAGCAAATATTTCTTCAGAACGGCTGCCTCTGGGAGTGTCACTGTGAAACTTCACATTCTGCAGCAGTGCCAGTATGTATCATCAAAATTATGCAAATATCCTTTGAATTCGTTTCTTCTACCATTTTTACCTGTGAGTCTTGTATGAACCTAAAAAAAAAAGTATATTTTGAATTCTTTAAAAAGGAATTTCTGATTTTGTTTTCTTTGAATATCCAAGGTCCTTTGTGGAGGTCACCAAGAAGCCTCGACGGACAAGAACCATATTGGACCGACTCGGGTGAGTCACTGTTTTTATTGAAAACTCAACAGTGGCTCAAATCTATTGTATCTTTCAATAACATGCAAGCATTAGAGTTCAGTTTCTGCAATCAATAAAGTGTTGTTTTACTAGGGCTGCAACACAGTGCACCGGTGAATCACGATATATTTTTTGCCATGACACGAATATCGATATTTAAGCAACATATCGCAATATTATTATTCATCAACATTAAAAAAATCACTTGTCTTTAATGACTCCTTACGCAAGAATAAACCCTTTTGTAGCTAGTTATTAAACAAAGGGACGAGAAAGTTCCATCCTTGCTTCGTATAGCTTCCAATCTGCCACGTATTTTTCAAGATGCATACATTGTGATAATTGTCACCTGACACAGTCTCGTGCATCTCAGGTACATCTGAAGTGACTACATTGTAGTTAAAAATTTATCTCGGGTAAAAATTATTTTTAACCTAGTTTGATGGGTAATTTCTTTGTGGCTCATGTATGATAATGACTACCAGACAAAGGAAATTTAAAATCATTGAACTAGGTCAAAATAATTTTTAACTGATATATAACTACATCAGGAAACAATGGATAATACACTGGATGTTGAACTGCGGATATGAAATCAAGTGAAGCTATGATCTTCGCAGTTATGAACGCAATTTGAGCAATTGCATAGAGAAGCCTGAAAAAATTCAGGACTTCAGCGGGGTTTATTATTTTAACCGCCACAATGACAAACCATAACCTTTTTATCCAGTTTGCATGTTAATGAAAATCTAGTGTCCTGTGCTTGCATGTTTGTCCCTGTCGTATCATTTTGATTTTTGTGTAAGGTGAAGTCGTATCTTCTGTCAAGTGAATGATTAGAGTGCAGTCAGTTGTTAGCTTTATAGAGCCCCATGTGTTCTCAAGAGGGGTTTTACGGACTGACAGGTTTAGGTATTTCAATTTCAGTGGAATGAACACTTTGGATACTTTGTCACAAGTCTTGGGTAAGTGACAATAATATTAAACACATTTGCAGGACTTGCTGGAAAAGGGCATTAAGGGACAATTTTGCTTAGCAAAAGAAGTGCACAAAAATGGCCACATTTTCCCATAGGGATCACTTTCTTATGATAAAGCTTGATTCTGTAAAAGGCTTAATTTTTGAAAAAGGGTGCAAGTGACAGTTTTGTCATCCTTTTGTCAAAATTGGCCAACTTCAGTGTTCAATTTCTATTAAAAGCCTCCCAGGTAAAAAATAAAAATAGATCAAGGTCTATCAAAAAAATTGATCCCTGATGTGAATATTTGGTGATTTATGAGAACTTTTTATTTTTTTTCATCAGTTACACCCTTTTTCCACTGAGCCCTTCATTTTTTTTGGCATTCCATGCCTTGGGAAATAGAACCACTTAGACTGCTAATAGCATGTTGTTGCATCCCTCCCTGCAAAAATTTGATACATTTGTGTATTTCTTCCATGCACTGTAGTACATCTCAGACTTTATGTCGCAAATGGGTTTCTCTTTAAACACTTATTACACATGCTAAACAAATTTATTATCTTTTTTGCAAGATGCCTTTCAAAGAGCAAAACGGAGGATGTTGGATGCACGAGAAGGGCTTCCTTCTGTCAAATAACAAAATCAGAATGCTTCTGTCCAGTGTAGAGTAAATAAAGGGGATAAAGATGCAATGGAAAGAGAAGAAAGTGATTGAAAATTTGAGTCATCTTTCAGTGCAAAATCTTAAGCTATTCATGTCTTTTTTTTGGTGCATTATGGTGACTTGAGTCTTCAATCAAACTTCATAAGTGCACTGCAACTGCATAAGTGCAACATACAGTTCAATGTAACATGTAAATTTAAGTATTTACTGTGAAACCAAGTTCTAGGGCATGCTAGTTCAAACAGTATTTTTACAAAGTTAACTCATTGCTACATGTTAATATTTGCTTATTGTACAGGTTTGTAAAATATGTACAGTAAAAGGTTTTGAAGTGCACATCTATTGCATTGATTTTGTACAGTAAATTAACATGATAGGTATGGACGTGGTTTATCACAGTATACATATAGAAAAAATATTAAAAGAATAGAAAATAATTTAGGTTCAAGTTTTGGGACAGCCACCTAGAAGAGAAACCATTGCTAGCATAGCTTTACTTGCTACAAATGGCTCTTTCCCAATTATCTTATGAAGAGTGGAGAAATGTCATCTTCTCTCGCAGAATACTTGTATCATTCACTGAGTGAGGCATAAGTTGTTGTTTTTGAAACAGCTTCTAGCCAGTTGGTGAAGCCAACTTGCTCAGCTTGATCGCTCATCTTAGCCAGTGACTCAGCGAACTGTCTCCCATTGCTCTCTAACGATGCTGGTATCTGGGCATCAAAGATAAAGCATTTTATTTTGTTGCTGGTATTAATGACAAAATTCTGTTTGATAACTACAATGATAATGCTTTTTTTTTCAAAAGCAGCATGCCCACATTAAATGCGAAGAAAACCCAATTTAAGGAAAACAGAAATTTTGTGTTTTCTTTGACAGTCTACACAAGGGAGAAATGTTTTAAAATAATTCTTTAAAAGAAGCACATTCAAGTCCTAGATAATTACACACCAGAAGCATAAAGTGAATAATACAACAACAAATAATGCAGAAGCATAGATGTTAGTAACTGGTACTCAATTGTGGAAAATTGTTTAACCCTTTAATCAGAGGACCCCAGTGACGATTAAAATCATCCAGCATGAGACGGAAGTAAAATCTATAAGTGGCACTATTTGGAGTTCAAGGGTTAAGGGTTGACAGACCAACTCACTTGACATACCAGTGGCATTTTGTATACCTCGTCTGACAAGCTGGGAAGATTCAAAGTGTTCACAGGTTCTTCTTGCAGTAAACGGTGAAGCTATAATCATCATAAACAAAACCAGATAGTTAAACAATGCTATTTTTTTGAAGATGACAAGAATAAGGCAGCATTGAATAAGATGCTGTTGATAATTATCACTTTAAAAAGCATTAAGTTGATGCTTTGAGTCCAGAACAATTTATTGATTCTTAAAATCAATCATGTGATCCTCACAATTTTGCGAGCAGCTGCTCATGAAAGCTGAAAAATACTGGGCATTTATCTGTTGAAGAAGTAAACTGTGTATTATACTCCAATCCAAAGGAAACTCAAACCACATAGCAGCTGCTGAACTGCTGGAAAAAAGTTTTGGTCTAGTTAAGACAGCTCTGGACATACAGGAAGATGTGGCAGATTAGTTTTATCAGTTACCTTTTTCTGCTGTTGTGGCTGCCGTTCCTGATCACCATAGCTACTTAGCATCTGTTGATCCTCCTCAAGAAGCCTGGGCAGTGTTAATGGCACATCAATAATAATTATCATTTCCTTAGTAATGAGAAAGTCCATCATGATAAAAAATGCCAAATCTGGACCTGGCCCAGATGAGGCATCAAGCGAGTTAGAAACATAGGAATGTTACTAGGCAACCGTCTATATAGCTATGTTGGCAGTGAAGTGAAAAACAGGGATCACAGTTAATTTGTAGCGACAAATGGGTTGTCAATCTCTCCAAGTAGGTGGCGGAAAACCTCAAGCCCCCAGCCTGTAATTGACACCCTTGAGTGAAAGGATTTCCTAATTGAGAATCATGCTGCCACCACATGCGTTTGCTAAAGATAACAAAAAGTATGCACATTCATTTTACCTGGTTTGTTCCTCTAATTCCTTTTCCAATGCTTCAATTTGCCCATTGCAAGAGATGACAGCATTCTCCAATTCCTGCTGCAAAAGAATGCCCTCAGTTGCTATTTTGTATCTTGTGGGGATTAAAGGAAACCACCGCATGAACTTTAAGGTTGGTGAGAGCCTTCCACAGGTGGACTTTCTTTTAATGTTGAATCAAGTAACTTACTGATTCTGCCTGCATTTTGCTATAGTCCCCTTTGTGTGGTGGTCCCTTGAGACTGTCAAGTCTTGTGACAATCCTGAAAATAAAATGCATAGCAAACTCAAACTCTTCAAAACATTCTCCAATGATGTTCAATTTTTTTTTTTGACAATGGTGCAGGTCTGAGGAATGTGGAACAAGTGGGTTGTAATCAGCCGCCTTTGCTACAGTATGGGAAGTGTATCTAAAATATTATTGTGCTGCACTGCAATAATGGTGATGTTCAGTGTTGCCCCTAAGCATTATTTTGCCATCTAAACATTTTTAAAAGTCTTCGACCAGACTGTATGCACCAGTTGAGAACTGCAAAATTACACTCTGTGTAACTTGGAAATAACAAGACCTTACATATGTTGCAGAAGCAGGGTTGCCATAACTGTGAGAACTCGGCTTCCACCAATGTGGGCTGGGTTTGATTCCTAGATTCCACGAGTCATTCTGCTCTGAGAGGTAATTTTCTCCGGGTATTCTGGTTTTTCTCCCTCCACAAAAACCAAAATTCGATTTGATTCAATTTGCGGTGACATTTGAATAAAGTTCATTATCATTATATCTAAACATTGATATTACCTTTCAGATAATTGCCTTAAATGAACTTGTAAGTCTTTCTTTTTTGACTCTGCACCAACAGTGTTGAGAACACTTCTGCAAAAGACACATAAAAGGGCCATTGGGTCAAAGGTATCTGCTTTTAAGTAGACCACAATAAAACAACCAGGATAGAATGGGAATCAAGCCAATGAGGTTGCAATGCTGCTGTAGTGATGTAACTTTGTCAAGACTTACAGGATTGTGCCCTCTAGAACTTGCTTAGTGTATGTCTTTGTTGAGGAGCTAAGTGGCCGCCATCTGGCATAAGTCTTTTTTGTGACAGTCATGTCTCTAATATGCTTTGTTGCTGTATCGGCTTTATTCACTTGTTTCCTTCGTCGATAAACCTCTCTCTTGGCTGCAGTACTTTGCTTGTCTGTAACTTCAGACCCATCTGTTTAATAGATGTGGAGAGAAAGATGGCACCTTCCATTAACCTTGATCTGTTGTGAAACTACTTCTACCACTGCTTCCACAGTTACTAAAAATAAATTAATACTGCTACTGCTGCTTAGGCTAGTTTTCAATTACTGAACAATGGAGTCGGAGTCGTAACAGCGCTAAAGACGTAGTGAAAACCAAAGGAAGGAGATGTAGGTGGAGTTTTTAACTTCAGCGGAATCATAGTTGCAAGGATCAGTTCATCATAAGCGACAGAGTCAGAGTCAGAAGAATTGCTTAAGATTCCATTGATTTTTACTTGATCGTAATGCAGCTGTACTCTTCTTACTATCAGTCTAACTCCAACTCTGTCACTGGTTAAAACCAGCTATAAGTGCTACTCATGTTGCTGCTATTGCTCCTGCTGCTGCCACCCTTGTTACATAATTATGTACTGCTATTGCCTGCAATTGCTGCTCCTATACGACAACTGCTGCTGCTGCAATAGTTCACTGCTACTGCTGCATGTTTGTCCTACTGCTGCTAATACCAGCACCATAAATTACAGCTAAAAAGAATATCTATCTATACCTTCAGCTTTTTTGGATTTTGATCTTCTGTGAGATGACTTTTCTTCAGTTGAAGAACTGCTTCCCTTTTTCCTCTGCAAATATAATTTACATAGAATTATTGCAAAGACTGTTACATTAGGCTCCACAAATCAATGATAAATTAATTTCATTTCATCAATGATACAGCTATTTTGATTGAAATACCATTAAACATATGCATACCTCTTTGCTGTAGTCATTTTAAAGGTAAGAGGATAGTTTGAGAGAATACTGACCATGCCAAGCATCTGTGCCACCTCAATTCCTCTGTGGCCATCTTGCCCAAATATTCCTACAGCTGTGTCAGAGTGCCTCCAACCACCATGTCTCCCCCTGAACCCCAGCAGGCCAGTTCATTGTTTTACCAATACTGGAACAATCCTAACCCCTTCCCAATGCTAACCTTGGGCCTAAACACTAAGACAATGTTTAGGCCTAGCATTAAGTTGTTTCAGTATTAGTAGAAACAGTAACCTGTGACCTGTGTTTTAGACCCACCCCCCTCTTCCCCTCCCCTCCCCCTCCCCCTCCTATTCCCTTCCCCCTCCCCTGCCCAGCTCCTTTGATGCTTGATGCTTGGTTGGTACTTGCTGATGCCTTAGTAATGTTCATATCGCATCAGCGCACTTTTGGCTTGCACACATCTCATTTAGTAGTACCTTAAGGATTACCAGTATACGTCTTACTTAATAAACCAAGCTGTAAATGGGAAATACAACTTGCTTTCTATAACATTTTTAACACTACCTTGGGTTGTTGCTGGAGACTAGCCGACGCAGTATCATTGATACTTCTCTTATTTCTTCTTGACGTTTCTTTAATCTCTTGTACATTGGCTGAACTCAACGACGTCGACGTCGACTGAGTCTTTTTAGATGCGCTACTCTTGCGCCTGGCTTTTGGATCATAAACGATTCTATTTCTGCTCCTTCGCCTTGGCTTCGATCTCACCGAATTTTCGTGATTCTCTTGCGCATTCGAAGAAATCGACTGATCCTCCTGCGCATTCGAAGAAATCGACTGATTTCTGACAGATGCGCTGCTTCTGCGACGCGACCTGGGAGCGTAAGTGATTCTTGTCCTTCGCTTACCCATGTTCCTTACAAGTCTCTCAAAAGACCGCCATCTTTCAAATCAACCAGAAAATTACCGTACTAGGTAGGAGTGGGGTGGTGAGTCGGTCTTTTGATGCGTTGAAATGAGAGGGGAAACGTCCCCGTTTCTATAAATGGTGTTTATCCTAAAAGAAAAAGAAAAGAATTCCGGTTTTTTCCCCCTCTGCAAAAAATAAATTTGATTATCGAAAATTCATAATATTATGCCCATTTCCTTTGCCCACCCCCTTCCCTCAAGTTTTTTTTTGTAGTCTACCACAATACACTTCGTGAAGTAAAGCGTGTCAGATAATATTATAGGAAAGGTTTTGAGAAATGAGCTGGTTTTCATCGCTAATTTCATGGACTTTTACGAGGCCAGTGTCCCAAATTCCAGGTATATCGTATGTTTTGGGAAGAACATTTCCTGTTTTTCAGCAACCGTGTCGTTATGTTAGATACGGAATGGAATACCAACCGAATAATCTTCAGAGAAAGAGAAAGCATGGCTTCTTGGCCAGACTGAGAACCCGAGCGGGGAGAAAGATTTTGGAAAGACGGAAGAAGAAAGGGAGAAAGTTTCTGTCCCATTGATATGAGTTGCAAAGATAAAAGGCTTATTGTGTCAAAGTTATTGAACATGCGGTAAGATACTGTAGGAGGGATGTGTGCTGTGGAGTCAAATAACTTTACAATTTGAGGAATTGGAGCTGTTTGCAACACTAGAACGTTGAGGATATTAAGTACCTTCGGGGAGCATAAAATCCAACTCATGACGCAGCAGTGTACTGAGGTTTGATATTTTGGTGTTGCTGTTGTCATTGTTATAATTTGCGATTATCGTCATCATCATCATCGTCAAATTTTTGTAGTCATCGGCATCATCATTGTTCCAAAGTGGGATGATTACACGTTTGAAAAGAGACTTACAGACTTATGCGAGCAAATTAATAATAGGTTTGTAGATAGGTTTAAGTTGCTCACAATCTGTAGCGGCTCACACGCCTGGAGCTTGTCCTCGTTTCCATAGCATGAAGCAACTGAGAATACTGCTACAGCGTTCTCCCCCCTGGACAGGATGCTAGCCCAACATAGGGTTACCTCCTAGCAGTATGTCACCAGTACACATTGATACCCCTGTGTGAAGGGAGACAGTGCAGAGCAAAGTCTCTCGTATAAGGAAACAACGTGACAGCAGAGCCAGTCAATGAACAAACGACCCTGAGGTCGAGGGTCCCGCGCACTAACTACTACAGTGATATGGACCTTTGTCAAGAGAACTACTTAAACTGTCTGCAATCCTTCAGACAGTCATGTAAACACGATTATTGAAAATGAGAGCCACTTTCATGTACTTTCTTACTGCTTTCCTGTCCCCTCCCTCCACCCTTAACACTGATGCATAAATTACAGGGTAGGGGGTGCACATAGCGAGAGCAGGAAGTGTCTCCCAATTAGAGTCTGGGGCATGCCCCCTCCCAATAAAGTTTTGAATTCTAGCTCCTAGAAATGCTTATTTTCATTGCTACAGTATTTCTACCCAAAAATCAATATTGAAATAATTTAAGGCGTTCAGTATATTCGCAAATATGGTATAAAAATAGATGTCTTCAAATTAGCAAGCAGACAGCTGTATTGCCTGGAGCCTAGCATTTCGTAATAATTATTATTATTGACAGCACTGGACTAGCATATCAACAATGGCAGTTTTAGTGATTTTATATTCCATTTTCAAGTCACAGTTACTGTGTCGTAAAACAGTGTGTTGGCTCTGAAACTCAATACACAATATTTTTTCTACTGTTGTCTGTCAGTTTTATTCAACAGAGTGAGGCTACCTCAGATGATCATGTTGTGATTAACATTTTTTGATCCACCTATCATCTACAATGTAAAAATTTATAGAATGCTAGAAGATGATGCTGTGTAGATTTGAGAAAAGTGAGGCAACTTGACTTTCAGGGCCTTTAAAACATGTAACGAAATATTGCTGTTTCGCTTCAAAACAAGTTCAAATTTTGGTCATCAGTGGCAATACAGACCCAGGAGTAACAAAGAGAGATGAAAACTTCTTGAACACCTGCACAGAACTTAAAATGGAACCTGTTAGTACAAGGTCATTATGCAGCACAACTTGGCAAGATTTGAACAGCTGTACATCAAACCATGGCCGATCTATTATAAGTTGAAATGTGACAAAAATCATCATCCCTTCTCTCTCGTGTCATTCTGACTGGCTTCCAGGGGAAATAATTTGTCAGCCTCTAAAATACACACACAAACACACACACACACACAAACCGAATGTTTGGACAGAAGAATATTTGCTGACTTAGTTTGTTTCAAACCAGTGTGTTGCTTAACAAACTTTTTGGTTCAAATGTTTCAAGAATATAAATGGATTCCAAAGTATTGTAAACAAGTCTTGATGCAGCAATGAGGACAGCAGTAATGATAACAAAACAATTATTAATACTTGACATCACCATGGCCACCAATAAGGTCACCCAAGATGTAAGCATCATAATGATGAAGAGTCTATTGGCCAGCTCTTTTTACTGATTCTGGAAAATCATATAATGCGATAATCTACAATGTAGACAAAATACAAAACAGAAGACAAGAAAGATGGTACACTTCAGTGAAATCTATGCTATTATCAGACTAAATTTAAACATCAAGTGGATCAAAATTTTGCAGATGTGGTGATGCATAAATAAATTGACTTTCCCACTAGGAAGCAGTGAGCCTGATCCATTTGGGCAAAAATTATGTGGTTTTCATTTCAGAAACAAAAATTGCATAGCAATAATATTTACTGTTTCTGGAACGGTCATTTTAAGAATTTTGGTCAACCTCTCAAGAAAGTTGTCCCTTTTTCTGAAAAACAGGAATTACTGGAAATATTTTGGTCTATAAATATCATTTCACTGTGTCACTATTCATTGTGCGGGCGTTTTTTAACGACTTATTTTTGTTCATTGCTCAAAGGCTCAGCGGGAATCCTTACTTGTTTTGATATGCATCAGTTCACCAAGGGAATGATACCTGTTAATTTCACCTGGTAAAGGTTAGAGATTATTTTTAACTTCTCAGAGTTCATTTGGAAGTTGCACACCATTTGACCCAACCAATTAGAACTGTGGTCAGGCACAAAAAGCATCTTGATAAAACTTCACTTTTTAATTTCTGACAAAAATCGCAAAGTTTAAACAAATATCTCCTTGTCAACCACTTGCATAAACATAATATCTAAACTTTACCAGACATCAGCAAGTGTGGCCCGAGGTGATCAAAATCATTCCGGGACTTTTGTACCTTCAGTTCATAAACTTGCGACTTTTTTTTAAATAATTCGCATTCGATCTGAAAGCGTTCAATACTTTAAGTTTGCGTGTTTGGATGGAGTCACGTGATTTTCTGTAGTCAATACTTTTAGTTGTCTCGTGGAAATATTTGAATATTTCAAACTTGACTAAACAGAGAAAATTTTTATCTTTGGATATTTCATAGTTTTTGGCGGAGTTTTATCACGCGTACAATTTTTCAGTGCCTACAGAATAATCGAGTGTTTTCCTTACGTGCATAGTCTCAACCCTGCGAATGTCAAAACTCAAAGTAAACAAAGAAGAAGAAATATTTACTGACGACGGACTTGAAGACTCCTCAGACACAATGAAAGTGTTTAAGAAATTACAGAGATAAGGCGGAATCATATAGTATCTACTGTGTCTCAAACGTGAACTCGTTGACCGCTTGTTTGTGATAATCTGTCGGATGAGTGTATCGGCGGAGGAACAGATTCATTTGAGCGGTCACAAGTGGCACATTTCTCGGCTCGAATTTAGCCCCGCAGGCCTACATCTCGCGTCGGCAAGCTGGGATAAAACAGTGCGAATATGGGATCTCAGTACGCTGGAGTCTGTGTTCGTTCTTTCACACCATCGAAACCCAGTAACGTGTTTATCTTGGCAGCCGGGAATCGGTGCAGTGGGTTGCCTGGGCTTGCTTGCGTCTGGTTCGGCCGATCGCACCGTCGCTTTGTGGAACGTAGAGACAGGAAAACTGGTAAAGTCTCTTTCACAGCATAAAGGATGGGTCTTGGGAGCTTCATTTTCAAGTGACGGAAGTCTATTAGCCTCCGCCAGCTGGGACAAAACTGTGTGCCTTTCGGACGCTCTAACTGGACAACTAGTTCATAGATTAGTAGGTCATTCGACGGGCGTGTGGACTTGTTCGTTTCAAACAAGCGGTGTTTCAACAAATCTGCTCTGCTCTGGAGCAGACGATGGCTCTTTAAAGATATGGGACACAAGAACGGCAAGTTCGGTGATGTCTTTGCTGGGTGCGCACGATGACAGTGTCAAATCTTGTGCGTGGTCACCAGATGGTGGATATATCGCTTCTGGAGCGACCGATAACAAGGTAGGTGAAAGCGAAACCGGCGGGTGCCGCATGCAAAACGTTAGCAAAATACCACATCCGAAAGTCGTAAAATTGTTGCTCCTTTTACCTAACGAAGACGCAGGCAGAACTTCAGATAAACCAACTTAGCTTTATTTTGGAGCAGGGTTGATACAATGCTTCATTAAGCCAAACTTTTGCGCTTCGCGGGGCGAATTGAAATTGACATTGGTACCGTCACCTGTTTCAACTCGAAACGGAGTCACGACAATCCAACATCATTTGTTCGGAGAGTTCCTGTGTGTTTGCGCACGATTTTATTCACAATATGCAACTTCCTGAAAAAACAAACATTAGAAAGAAACTCCTTAGCTCTCCAATAGCCCTTTTTACCGTTATCGGCGGTTTCTCTTCGAAGTTTCAGACCTTTACACAGATCTGATGTAGTTATATATTACAACTTTGGCGCAAATTGGTGTTTATCGCCTTTATCACGGACTTGGCTTTGAACAATTCATATGTGCAGATATGTGCTCGTGAACTGTTTAACTGTCAATTATGCGGGCTTATCTGTTTGGTGATAGGGTATATTTACATTAATTATTTTGTTGGTTTCAAAGAACGGCTACCGTTCCCAGCCCTTTCAATATTTTGTTGGCTGTAGCAATTATCTCCTCTAAAAGTAAGGACATCATGTCATGTCTTCAAAGGGAACGCCGTTCTTTTGTCTTTGGAACAAAAGAAAGCAGTTCTTTTATAGAATTACGAGTTTACACCGGCGGAACAAATTATGTATGAAATTCGGTTGGAGTGTTTTTTGGGTGGTTGGTTTCTGTGGGGTTTAACTTTTTGGTCCCGTCACTTCAAATCGCAAGGTTGTTGTATTATTACAGGATTATTAACGTCCATTAGTTTAACGTCGGTATTTTGTCTGAAGTCATTTCTGTAAATTATTAGTAACTTGAAAAATAACAGTTTACATAACCGCCCGCGTTGGCCCCGTGAAATTGTTTAATCAGGGAACGTATTGTTTATTTTTTTTGCATGGCTTCCTCCGTCGAAGGTCCTTTCGTACTTCTTTCAAAACTGTATCAAGGGTTGTTTCTTGATTTTCCAGTTAAAAGCTGTGGGGAGTAGAAGGTTAAATGAGGCATACACCACATTCATAAAAATAAAATGACAGTATTGTTGTGTATGTGTGAATTTGACAGGGGCACCCAACGAGAAAGTTCGGTCAAATATCTGTTCGGGAGAGTCTACCCGTTGTAAGACTTTCGGATTCTACATTGCCAAATGTGTATTGATTTCTTAACTAAAACATCACCAAAAAGAGTCGCAGCCGGTTAAAACCAGCGGAAAATAGTCACTTACATTTTTGGAGGGGATATTTTTGCAATCTTTGGCTGCTAAAAAGGTCACCTATCATTTTCGGGTAAGCAAATACTTCGCTGAGAAGTTTTTCAAAGTTAACGTTCAGCTATCAATGTCTGAAATGAAGATTTCATTCCGTAAAAATTTCGGGCACTTCAATTTTCAGCTAAGAAATCCGAACAGATCAAATTTCTCTAGCTGATAAAAAAATCTCTTTAAACAATCTTTAAACATGACAAGGAGCCTAGAAATATCCTTAAAAGTTTTTTTGCTCAATTTGGTCGTTGGGTGCCCCTGATTTGACCTACAAGCCTCATTTTAGAACAGTAATTCTTTTGAACTTTGCACATCGTAGAGAGGCTACTAGGGCAGACGTTTAGGCAATTTTTGGTTTGTTTGCCATAATGATTATGAAAGAGGTCTCAAGAAGAGTATAGCAGCTCTGGCTCTCTGCATGGTTGAAAATTGAAAGGAGATTTTGTGTATTTGTTAGATTGCTTTATGGGAGCCAAGGAGTGGAATGCTTTTAATCAAAATCCGGGGACACGAGGATGCTGTCAATGCACTGCAATTTTATCCATTAGTCAGCAGCAAGTCAGTTCCTATCATCTTCTCTGTTGGTGATGACACCTGTCGTGTGTGGCATCCATTGAGAAAGCGTAACAAACAGCTTCAGATGATAAAACAACACAGACTTGGATCAGAGGTATGTAACAGAAAATTCCTGAAATCATGTTCTCAAACTCATTAATAATTAATGAGCCCAAAACAAAAGAAATCACTACCGTGAAGGATGTTTGGATAAGTGATCTTAGTAGCATAAAATTTGGGAAATTTTAAACTCAAATTTCTCTTAAAATACTGATTCTTTTGAGACGCAATATGAAACACTCTTCTTCGTGTTTGATATATTACTTAAAGATGCCAAACCGTCCTCAAATGGACATTGATGATTGGGCAGAGGGGGTGATTAATGTGGCATCATAACAAACATTCTGACTTCAGATTGTTGAGTTTGGTTACACACAAAAAAAACAAACAAACAAACAAACAAAACAGTTTAGCAGTACTGGTCCTAAATTTGCGACAAACATTTCCTTTGCCCCATTCTACAGTATGCTTTGATAATTTTGTGTCGTCTTTTCACTAGGTGGAAGCTCTTGCCTTATCTCCAGATGGGACATTATTGGCAACAGGTGCACGAGATAAAGACATAATCTTGTCATCCCTTGATGTCTCTCTGAGAGAAGTTGATGCACTGCCTATTGAAGATCAAAATGAAGCAGCTATCAACTATGGTGCTACACTTTGGAAGAAATACACCAAGAAAGTTATGCAAAAGATCCTTACAAGTAAGTACCGACAGGTAAAGGTACAGTAAAGTTGTACAATGTACGCAAGCCATGGGGTTCACACTGCCAGAGCTTATGACCTGGTTTTTGTAAGGTGAAGAAACCCACAGTGCTGCTACCCTCCCCCCTGACAGGATGCCGACTAGTTGGCTCAGCTGGAAGAGCACTGTCGCCAGTTGTTCGAAGGGTTGATGGTGCTATCCACTGGATAACTCAATTATTGGATTTACTAGCATTTATTCGCTGGATTGTGTTATCCACCTTTTGAACAACTGGGGCCTGATCCTTTAGTGCTGTAAGTCAAGGGTTCCAAACCTGGGCGGTTCAAGACTCAGGGTCTTAAAATAGGGAGCTTAAGCAAGAGTGATGACAACTACGATAATGTCATCAGAAAACATAAATTATTGGAATTATTGGCGTTATTGGAATCGCTTTGCGCTTATTCCAACTTGTTCCATGTGTAAAACCATTACTGGTACTAATCGTCCAGGAACAGAACTGGTATAAATGCTGTTAAAGTTAAAAGGAAGAATGCAAATTCATCGTCATGCACTCACATCCCACACAAAACTTCAGCTTCTGGTCAGCTGCCACACTCAGTGCAGTCAACTAGTGACAAACATGCAGGGAATAACTCCCTACAGCCACCTACTATCACATGGGGACATAGCTACTACAAATCGTATTGAAAGCCCTGCATCAGGGAACTGTCTGCAGCCACTTTCTACCCTGATTCCTGAAAATGAACATGTTCTCTCTTGTCTGTCACAGAGGATGATTTTGACCCCTCCCAGAGCAATCCCAAGGACACGGCATCATTAGTTGGTCAAGCTGTACACAAAACAGAAAACAAGACAAAAGGAAATGACGTACTGAAAGGAACTCCAGCGAGTTCTGCTAAAGTCAATGGGGAAAGCCAGTCAGGTGGGATTCTCAAGGAACAAAGGGCTCGACTGCGTAAAAGTTCGCGAACTGATGCTGGTACCCCAAATGGATTAGACCGTGATGCTCAGTCAGAAGGAATTCTAAGGGATCAAAGGGCAAGGTTGCGCAGAAGTGACCCACATGACATCAACACCACTGCTAATCAAAAAGCAAATGAGTTGGATCAAGTCCGTCAGCAGTTGAGACCTGTCGACAGTCAGCTGACTAATGGCGACATAAATGGACATAATGGCTTGGACATGAATAGCAACCATTCCTCAGTGTTTGTAGAGACTGGCGAGGTGCATCTCAAGGGAAATGGATATCGAAGCCATGGCGACAGTTCCAGTGGCAGCAGTTACTATGGTGATATAGATGATGTTGCCAAAGAAATGTACAATCTTGCAAACAGTGTTGAAAATGCCAGACTCTAGAGAAATGAATACTAAGTTGAGATTGGTATCAATTCTCAGGATTTCCTAAGATAGAGTTGCTGTTATTTAAAATCCTTGTCCTAGCTGTTACAATCAGCACAAGTTCATGCAAAGGGATTTTAATTGAGTACAAGTGACTTCATTACCTTTCAGCAATAATATTATTATTGCACATGAAGCTCGGAAAGGTGTTACAAATTGTTAATGGGATTTTCATATTTCATAGTCGAGTTAAAATTTGTATTTCAGTGTCAGCCATCGAAGACTACAAACAACAGGTAGTCATTAGAGATACTGTATGTCTAGTATACCGTTGGTTCAATGCAGCCAGGCATAAATAGTTCATGTCAAAATGTGATCTAAATGGCTGTCCAACTGAGCAAGTTTTCAAAAATGGTGGTGAGATTTGGATACTGAAGACTTGTTTGAGCAAGTTGACTGCAACTTGTTACAATACCCTTCTGCTTTCTGTAAAAGTGGCACAAAGGTTCACTTAACCGGCTGTAAAATTCTGATTTTTGGTGGCCAAAGATGCCACCTTTGATAGCCAGTTAGATCATGTTTTAATGTTGCATGTTTATGCCTGGCTGCAACTGACGGTATTTGAGTTTTTCTCCTAACAGGAAACACCTTGTTGATGTGATAATAAGTCATTTCTCTGCTTGACATAATGAGAGAATATGCAATACATACAAAAACAGAATGCACATGTACATAAGCAAGTTTAATAAAATAATTTTGAATTCCTTGCAAGAAATTATGTCGTCAGGCAAAAGCCTGATCCAAACTGGCTGGCAAATGACTTGCCTTTTGAAAAAAAAAAAAGTGTTCAGGCTTGGGCTTCATCAAATTTTCTGTTTCAATAATTTGTTCAAAGGTCCTCAACTTGTTTATAATGCTGACCTTGGACTAGAAATACTAGAATGAACGTTTGTTATCACGACAGTACCTCAATAATTACGTTTTGCATTAGCCATTGAATGACGATACTGAAGGAAAAAGATTTGAACAATGCAAAAATTGATCAATGTCAACTAGCTCATTTGTCAGCATGGGAATTCATCTGACTAATGTTGTTGAAGAAATAATTATAGTCAGTTAGACAGTCATGTACGTTGCACTTTGTTGCCAAGGCACTTGAGAGTCACTTGACTACAAGTTGAGTTTGAATATTTTTCTTTGTGCAGGAATTAAACAATGTTTGAGGGTGGGTAGGGGAGTTGAGCTCTGCAAAATAATTTTGTAAACAGCTCTCTAAACACTCCTAGCAATAATTTTTATTTTAGTAGGTGAGATAAATAATCTTGATGCAAAGGAATACAATAAATTTCCATTAAATTCTCTGGCCTCTGATATTAATAGAAGTGTTGAATCCTCGCAATGCTATCCCTTCATCAGGCAAATGTTAGAAAAATTATGGACACTGTCTATTTAATTCTACCAACAGTGAGGCACTGGTAATGCCAAACATGCAAAGTCATGCCTTTTGACAGATGCCCCTTCCAGCACATTCCACTTGTCTTGTTCCTCGTCATACCATTCCACACTGTTTTCACCCCACCCACCAGCCACGTAAATGATACCATTAACAACAGCTATACCAAACCTCCGACGTGGATGGACAAGAGATGCAATTGAAGACCAGATGTCACTTTCAGGGCTGTAAACTTCAGCTACATCCAAGGGGCAGTTATTGTCTGTGTCATAGCCTGTTTAAAAACCATTCCACTCATTTTGATCCAAAATAAATTCAACTTTCCCCACTATGTTTGACTGATAATACTTTGAAAAAGACGTAAGTGATTGAGGGCAAAATACATAATTATCATGAAGAAAGGGCAACAAATCACTGAGTTTATAGTGGGAGGTTCAACAGCAGGAGTCTGTGTTACACTCTTAGCGCGGGTAAACGGCGGGAGTTTACAGCGCGGTTGGGAAGTTGCACTCTTGTGATGTTACACAATTGTTGCAAGCCCAATTGTGCAATTGTTTCCTCCCGGGCCTACCCGCGCAGAGTAACAGGTGGATCCCGACCGTTGGGTGAAACCGACCGTTGGGTGAAGCCGGGCGTCTCTAGACCTGCTGCTGGAAGCCGATGGATGGCAATGAAGTCGGCGGAAGGTGGCTTCGCGGGAGGGATTCCGTTGTGGATGGTCAACGGTTATTATATACCTTTCCGTGGGACCGTGGGGCCCCCGTGGATCTGCCCCTCCGGGGCTGTTGAAGCGGGGAGTATGACGGCATGATAGGTTACTGCGCCACAGTGCGAGCCTGCTGTGGCAACCGGCTTGCATATGACCCGTGATGAGCCCACCGGGTACGGAGTCGCGGCCGGAATGGGTGAGCACTTCCCCTAAGTGCAAATTCCTCGCACCCCCCATCCAGTTGGCTCCCGAGGTGAGCAGACAGACAACTGCGGTCATTTCCCGGGCCCTTCATTCATTATGTTATGTGGCTGTAAGCCCGAAGTGTGCCCTAATATAAGTGGGCGGTACGGCCGGTTGACTGCGGGAGGGTGCAGCCGTGATCCGAGGACATGTCGCTGGATGGGGACCTCGTGTGCGGGGCGGTGCCACAATTTGACAAAAGCATGGGAAAAACTTTAATGTCAGGGAATCAAGCACTGGGAAGTAGATAAAAATAAAATTGAGAGGGAAGCTGATCTGATTTTTCGGGACAACACATAACTATTAGAAAAATACACACCTATTACAACTGAACAAGGTTTTCACTTGCAATACAAGCATAAGCTCAAGCATAAGACATTTATGTCAAGTGACAATCAACCAAGCACAGAACATAGGGATGAAGAATTCACCAGATCCAGGCTCCCTCTTACAACCAGGCACCATGTGCCGAATTTAGAACAGGTGCTTTGCTTCGATGAAAGACATAAGAGCTAGCATTGTGCTTGTGCTAATTGTTCCATTTGCACACAATGCAAGTGACTGCTAGCATTAAGCACAACAAAAAAAAAACATTTTTGATCCTAGTGCTTGGGCTTATGCTTGCATCCAGCCCATTTTCATGATGAAACATCACTTGTGCCTGCATGGCTAGGGACAAACAATTAACTTTCTTGGCAAGCCAGCATTTCAGGAGAAAGGCCAATTTCATTAGTTTATTACAAGATGTTTCTATAACCAATTGTCTGGTTCAGTTCATTAAAGTGTGATGTCAACCTTTTTTTTTGAAAGTGAAACTGCTTACCTCCAACGACATAGATCCTGCCATTCATCACAGCTCCACCAGCACCCCATCTGGCTTTTGCCAATGGTGAAAGTGTTTCCCAAGTTTTGTTGACTGTGTCAAGTCTTTCAACATGGTTGACAGCTTGTTGATGATGTTTATCACAGCCCCCTATCACATAGACCTTGTCACCCAAGCTGCAAACAACAGGCCGATAATGCTCCAAATTTGGAAATGGTAACTTCTCCCAACGTCTTAAAACAGTGTGGAGTCTTCTGCAACAGTAACCACCAATGATGTACATGTACTCCTGACAGGTTTTGTATATAAAAGGGTCAAAAGAACAAGACCAGAGTGCGCGCTTATCTCAAGCGGCCATTTTCTTTATTACCCAAAATTCCCTCATAACATTACGTCATGATATACAACAACAGGCACAACTTGAGCTTGCACAGTTAAATCTGCTGGTAAAACTGACACAAGTTTTGCTAGAAAAACCATCCACAAGGCCTTCCCATCCCATTGATAACATGTTGAATCTTGTGACTTTACCTTCATCGAGCGTACTAGCGAAGTAAATGTAATGACCAAATGATTCAATGTGGCATAAGTGAGAAGAAACTGGTATTTTTTCCAAGTTAGTACTTCCCATTGCACAGTCCAAATATTCCCCCGAAAACCTCGTCAATTTTACAAACTGTGATTTTTCAGTGTGATTCAAGTACCCACCAAATATGTAAAGCGCATCAATCTTTCTCTTTCTAGGGGGCAGTTCAAGATCTGGGCTCCCATTATGTAGCGCCTGTAAAACAAGAGCTCTGCTCTCGGAATCTTGTTGCATGAGAACGTCACTAAGAACTCTGTCAGTAATATAAGAGCTGGGAATCAATCCAAATCTAACTTGACTAAAAAGTTCCCTTATGAATTGTTTCCTCCTTGAAGACTCGTGTTTTATCCATCTTAAGGCAGCCTCAAATACCATTTCCTCTGATTTAACTCGCAATCGATCGTTTTGGAGCAACTCGCACACACAATCAACGGGGAGTGAAAGAAATTCCTGCTCAATGCAAACACCCATAAAGTTGTTGAGCACGAAATTATCCAAATATGCTTGAAATGACACGGTAAATGCTTGTTGTTCTTGAACTAACAGCCGCAGACCTAAACAGTTCGAGACCTTGAGTTCTCGTCGTATGAAATCTTCACTTGAGGACAAAAGGAATGGCACGTTCCATAAATTCGCCAAGGCGATCACATTATCCAAGTTGGAGCTTTTGAATTGAAAGCTTCCGCTATAAAAGTAATCCAACACTTCACGCACGGCCTTTTTATCCACGCTTTTCAAGCAAACCTCTGAATTTTCCGCTTCACTGAAAGATGATGAGGGGGAAAACATAGCTCGAAAATAAGAAGAACTAGCGGCTAAAACCACGCGATGAACCGGGAAGATATCGCGCTCCACTCGCAAGTACACATCACAATGTTCACCTGTGCTTCTCATTTCGTTTAGTGAGTGCAGAAAAGCTCGGGGTAGCTCTGAATTTTCATATATTCTGCTGCTTTTCGTTGTCAAATCCGCCATGTTAACCACTGAAGTGAGAGAGAGCTGGGTTTTGGTACGTCATGTAGAAATAAACTTTATGTCCACTTTGCCTTGAAGACAAAATGGCGGAATGATATGGAGAACAAATTCAATTCATGAAATGGAGAGTTGAATGATTTTGTGTTTGTATTGTTTGATGGGGAATCATTCGACGTCTAAAGCTTTCATTTCGCAAAATATTACTTGAAGAACTTAAATTTTCATAAATGGTATTAACGGAGATTCCAACTGCACGCGCCTTCCAAGCTATTCGTTCCGTCAGTGTAAGTGAACTTTCGGCGTTGAAAGATGAGGAACTGCGACCCCTATTGCCATGCTTGGTTCGAATGGCGCTGTGCTCGCCAGTGGACGAGAGCGCAAAGTGGACGGAAGCCCGTAAGGAGGTACAGAAGCTCCTGTCCGGTTTGGAGGTTGTAAATTCGATCGTTGCCTTGTTGTCCGTGGATTTTAACCTCCTCGAACAAGACGCGTTGAAGGAACAGCAGCTGAGAAGAAAAGTCGGAGGAAGCTCGGGCTCGAGTGTTCTAGTGGAGTCGTTACAGAATGGCCTGGCTTTGGAGTTTGAGCGCAGTACTAGTGAGCCATCAAGGCGCTTGCGGCTTGTTCTCAGCGAGCTCTTACGTATTATGACCCAGGTGAATTACCTTGTGAACACTGATCGACCAAGAAGTAGATTTTAGAAAAAATTGTACAAGGGAGGGACGGGTACTCTGGACCCAGGGATTTTTCTCTCTTTTCTTCAAACAAATTTTAGCCGCAAAGCAGTGAGAGAACATAAACCTCTAGTTTCAGGCCCTGCAAATCTCAGTTCCATGCAGATGCCAACTGTCAAATGCTTCAAAATCATCAGTAACAAAACAGCAACAACCCATGAGAATCACGGGATTACCAGCTTATCAACATACTCATCAACCATAAATTTTGAATTGGATAGACATTATCCAATAAAATATTTACCAATCAGAGCAGCTGGTCAGACACTGTGCTGTAAACACTGCACGGAAGTGAGATTCGTGGGACCGAAGTCAGAGGTTTTTCTTCTCTTGATGCCCTGCCCCGGCTTTGCTGTGCATGTTTGTGTCTGACCATATAATAATGACAAGAGAAGCGAGAGGGTGAAGAGGAGAACTCACAGGGTGCTCAGCAAAACAAAAGGGTAGGTGAGAAAACGGCAGGGCTGAACATCCTTTCATTAGGCGTAGATAGAATATTGTGAATGAGGGCCAAAATTTTGAACAATATCAATTTGTAGGTGGGTGCTAGAGAGGAGTTTGTCCCTGAGAAATGTGAACTGTTTGAAAGTGAGGTGTACCTAGAGGAGGTGTCAGATGTAATCTGCATTGCACAAGCTGAGTTACCTTCTTTGCTTACACTCAACCAACTTGCAGAAGCTCTACTTAGAGTCAAGCATGGCCCATGGCTGTTGTGTAGACTGGTGGCAAATGCCCCTGATAGCTTTGAACAGGGTATGTTGTACTATTGGTTGGAGAGATCTAGCTTCTTCCTTGTAGTAGTTTTAAAGGACTAAATCCCAGGGGTCGGAGGCCTCGCATATGAAAGGGGCAGGGATGCTCATCATCTCGCTTAGGGCTATAAATTTTGGATTTTGGTCTCACTTAGGGTGTTCTGGGCAAAACGCCATTATATTTAGCTGTGAAGGTCTTCATGTCTTGATTAGGGTTGCACGCGAAGAAATATAGAAATATATATATTTAATATAAACAAAATGTTGGTTGTGATGAAAGCCAGGTTAAAGTGCTTGATACGTAAGTAGAGTGGGAACACAAAAGATGTTGAAGTGCAACACCTAGTTTGCATGCATTTGTCTGGTATGAAAATAGACACAGAACCTATGGTCTCTTTTAGGAGGCCAAAAATGCTTGCGCCATGCCCATATTGGTCTCCTTTAGGGGTCTAGTTCAAAATTTCCAACAAGCATCCCCGCCCCTTTCATATGCAAGCTCCCCTCCTGCCTCCCCTGGGACTAAATATATAAATAAATATTTTCTGTCCTAATCACCCTTTTGAAGTCAGGAGACTAAATTGTGAAGGGTGCAGCTTGACGAGATCAGGCCAAAAGCATATGATGGCACCTCTGGCAGCCACTATGTGGTTCGTGCATGATCTCAGAGCACAGCCCCACAGTCATATGGTAGTTAGCTGAAGTCAATTTTGTTTTTTTGTGAGGGAGGGAAACCAGAGTACATGTAGCTGGAGGAAAACTCTTCTGAGGCAGATTGAGATTGACTGAAACTCAGCCCACATACAAACCACCCCAAGAGAAAAACTTCACAGTTGTTTGGGGATCCTTAAAGATCTTCAAGGACCTGCTGAAGATTCTCAAGGATAAGGATCTTTCAAAGATCTTTGAGGGATCGTGGAAGGATCTTCAATGATCCTTGTGAAAACAAGTGCAAGGATCTTTAATTCAGCAAAGATCCTTGAAGATCTTCAAGGATCCTGACAGGATCCTTTAAGGATCTTAAGAGCATTTTTTTCAAGATCTTGAAAAAAGATTTCTGGGTGAGCTTGTTAAGATCTTTATCAGGATCCTGGAAGATCTTGGAGGATCATTAAAAGATTTTCACCAGGACATGGCCAGCACCAGGGTTTGAACCCAGTTCATCTGAGATGGGAGGTGTGGTTGATGACCACTACATCAGCCTGACTCCTCAGCTACGTTGAGGTGGTGTGGTGGTGAAATGATTCGACAAGTTAACTGTGAAAGGTACTACAAAAACTAAAAAGACAAAATAAAACTGAAAAACTGTGACACCTAACTATTCTGAAGACCACAGTGAACCCTAACAGTTCTTCTTAAATGTCCGAGAAAATTCACTTACAGCACACACAGCACATGTAAAAACCAAGATCTTGGTAGTCTCATGGTGTCATGTGGGTTTATCATTACAAATAATTGGTCAGGCATTATTTTATTTGGGGAGTGGTTACTTTTTATAGTGTGTAGTTCATTGCTGAAGAATGGAGAGGTACAAGATGAAGGCGATCTTGGAGGAATTGTGCGAACTCAGGTCATTAGACGGCTCTGTTCCATGAACCCTAGTGCTGCCCTTGTTGTGCATTCTGAGGCACTTAAACTCTGTCGCATGCCTGGTCTGGCTGTGGCTCTCATCCTTGATTTTGGCGTGGATGGCAATGGTAAGGAATAGTCACAGGATCTTATCATCTCATCTCATCTTTATTTCAAACAACTTTTAAAGGTGTTTTCCATTTAAATAAAGTGCCCATTCCAGAATTGAAATGAAGACTGGGGATGGGTTTTCAGTTTAATCTAATAAAATATTGAGGCTCATCACAAGAAAGGTCTTTTCTAAATTTTACCAAGTTTGGGGTTGTTTACTTAGATTTCAACCATGTAGCGTGATTTTGAACATCAGAAAAATTAGAGAGTTTGAATGTATTTGGGGACACTATTTCTGAAGTAGAGACATTTGTATGGGATTTGGGTGACATTTGACAGCTCACAATCAGGTTACTACACAAGGAAACCTACCCAAACTTGGTTAATTAACTTAATTAACTAATTATTTTAGGTTTACCTCGGTGTAGAAAGCTGTGGGACCTTTTTGTTTGTTCCAGTAGCTTTTGTTTGGGTTATGTTATTGTTTCATGTTACTTTGCTCTTTTGTTTTCTTTGTATTACGTCATCCGTGAGTTTCACAGGTTTTTACAGCAAGCATGTGCCTATTGTTTGCCCTAACCCTTAGAGGGCACAGGCAAGAGAAGCTTAGGGTAATGAAACTACAGATGTTTCAGACTATAAACTGCCCTTAACCCTTTAAGCCCTAAGCGGTCTCCATTTGACGAGTAAAATTGTCTGGCATTAGCCAGAGTAAAATCTATAAAGTCACTCTTATGGGGTAAAGGGTTAAGGGAGATAGTTTATTAACCCTTTAAGCCCTAAGGGGTCTCCATTTGACGAGTAAAATCGTCTGGCATTAGCCAGAGTAAAATCTATAAAGTCACTCTTATGGGGTAAAGGGTTAAGGGAGATAGTTTATTAACCCTTTAAGCCCTAAGGGGTCTCCATTTGACAAGTAAAATCGTCTGGCGTTAGCCAGAGTAAAATCTATAAAGTCACTCTTACGGGGTAAACAGTTAAGGGAGATAGTTTATTAACCCTTTAAGCCCTAAGGGGTCTCCATTTGACAAGTAAAATCGTCTGGCGTTAGCCAGAGTAAAATCTATAAAGTCACTGTTACGGGGTAAAGGGTTAAGGCAATTGCTTAAAGGGCATTCTTTAATTTTTAAGGTGTATTGAGCACAAGTGACCTGGTTGCATTCCTTAGTGGACTTTTACTAGGAGGAGATACGAAGGCCAGAAACTGGTTTTCATCATTTGTCAGGATAGGGCAAAAGGTGAATTGTTTTTATGTGCAATGTATGCCTTTGTTGGTCTTTATTGTTGCCCTGCTTGTGTTTGAACAAAGTTGATACGATGATGATGGTTACTATATTTACCAATTTTCGTTCTTTTAATATTGACAAAATCTGTTGAAAGAAAGTAGAAATGATTTGAAGGGGGACACTAATTTACTTATTACTTGAAGGAATAAACAATTAATGAATCAATCAATCAATCAATCAATGATTGTTCAGAATTCCAAGTAGCACTGAAAAGTCTCAACTCAAAGCAATACCTGCCGTCAAAGAAACTGTGTTTTTTGTTTGTTTGTTTGTTTCAGTCTAGTACTTCAATCTTGTCCTCTTTGCGGAGCCAGCTACTGAAGGAGATGTCATCCATAGTTTCTAGTGGCGTCAAAAAGGGAGTCATTTCACAAGAAGAAAAAGCTGGTGATGAGGTCACTGTCCAAGAAACTGTAACTGGACATGGCATTGGACATCAAGATGAAGAAACTTTGGAAATTCTTCAAGGTGTGCAGGGAACTTCTCTCTTGTTTTTAGTACAGCAGGAGGATGCAGCACTGCTCAGTGGTTGCCGAGCTGGATTTGCACGCAAATGTTCCAGGTGCAAATCTGACTCTGACCACCAACTGTATCTGTCTTGGGTGCTCTGAAATTCAACTACCTCATCCTTTAAAACCGGTAACATGTTTGGTGTGAAAGATCCTGTCCCTCGTGGGCTCCGTGCGGGTGTGGTTTACAAGTTTTTGTGTGCGGGCAGTAATGCCTGCTATGTCGGCGAAACCACCTGGCATTTTTCCACGAGCATATGTGAGCACATGTTCAGTGATAGGACCCCTCACATTTTTAAACATTTACAAAATTCTGAGCAATGCCACACTTTATGCTCTAATGACTGTTTTAGCATCCTAGATCACGCTTCCACCACCTTCCAACTTAAGATAAAAGAAGCCATTCATATTCAATGGGAAAAACCTACACTAAATCATCAACTTTATAATGTTAATTTAAAACTTTCTTTGTAATATTTTAGATTGTCATGTCTCCTTTTGTTCTTATAGTTAATTAGCATTTTGTTCATACTATATATTCAACTCTGTACTTTGTAATTTAAACTGAAGATAACAGAAGATTCTGTTGAAACATGTTTTTTTAAAAGTGTTGTGTTGTTTCTTAAAATATCGACATGTCTACTACTATCCAGGGCCTGGTTGTTCGAAAGCCGATTAACGCTAACCCTCGATTAAAAAGTAACCGACATTTTAATTTCTCCCTCTGAAAACACTCTGAAAAAGTGGTTTTAGACTAAAGCGGAAGAAAAGTGTAAGTCACAAGTGACAAGCAAAAATCGTCCAGGAAAATCTTTGTGAATTGAAAAATAACCTGGAATCAAAGTTTACTCTAACACAGGGTTAGCTTAATCTGGCTTTGAACAACTGGGCCCAGACCTTTTTGCAACTACCTCATGCTTTGTAAATGGTCAACTGGTTGCCTCCATTTGGTTGGGTTTCATAACGTTGTTCTGTTTATTGAAATTGTTACCTTCTATACATGACCCTGAAGCTTGAAGCTTTGGTTCATCACCGTGTACAAATAAGGGTTTTTCTTTGAATACATTATTTATTTGACATGTGACAGGTAAAACAGCTTTTCAAACCAGTAAACAAAGATCTTTTGTTCAGCTGTTGAATTTTCAGGAATGCTAAGGAATTTTAGGCAATGATAAGTGGTGCAGCTACAATTTTTGTAAGTGTGTATTGATTGACACCACCATAGATTCCTTTACTGTTAAATTGATTGCCATCTTTGAGATTCGGTTGTTGCCATTTGAATTGATTAGGTAAATGTGGTCTTACTTTTTTCAATGAACCCAAAAATGAGCATACACACGAGGATACAAGTAAATAAACCCAACCTGTTTTCAAAACACACGGTCTGGTTTGTACAGGCCCAGTTGCCATATGTGGATTGTAAGGGTATTAATCAGTAGTTTCCCAAAGAGTATCAGAAACTCTTTGCAACTGGATGGCAGTTGGACTCGCCTTACAAAAGCAGCTGAATTGAACTTGGAAGTGTTACATTGAGAATTTGATTAATTATTACAGCATCAAATAATATTGTTGTATTGTCTGAAATGGATTTGATGTCCTTTGATAGCCATGGAAGTGAGTACTGGTTTTGAGCTGACGGAGGAGAGTTCCTCATTTAAAAAAATCAACATAGAAACAGTAGAAACAGTGGAGATTCAAGATGAAGATGTCATTCAGGGTACTGCCTTGCTGCGACTTTACTGTGCTATTAAAAGACTGGCCGGGTTGAAGCTTAATCAACAGGAATCAGAAACATTGCTTCGACTGGTGACATGTCATCCCCCACCAACTGCGGCTGGGGTGAGGTTTGTCGTGGTTGGACTTTGCACCCTGTTAGTCTGCACTAACATCACAAGGTTAGTAGAATCTTATCGTGATTGGAGCATTCTCCAAATGAAACAAAAGGACTAGCTTTGAAGAAGAGGCTAAGCTCTGAAATGTCCATTCCTTGCAATCTGGACTCGTATTCTAATAGCTTTTTTGTCCCAGAACCACACAGTGTTGATAAATGAACAACGAGCCTTGAACTGTTTTTATTCCGTTCAGAATAAAGTGGCTGCTTCTGAAGGCATTTGAAAGAGAAAAAAGAGCACAATAAAGATTATTGTTGTTGTTGTTGTTGTTGACTCATCTGACCGTGGACTTCGTTGCACTTATGGCTAGACCCCTTCAGACCAACGGTCACCGCCCTCCTTAATATAATTATTTGTTCACAAGAGGCTGCCATTAGCGACTACCAGCTCGATATTACCACACCAGGAAATACAGAGCAACAACACTTAAGGTGGCTGAACACAGTTTTTTCGCGGTCAGCAGAAGGCCGAATTTTGAAAAACAAAACAAACTTGGCAGTGACAGCAAAAAAAAATCATTTTTTCTCTTGCTCACGATGGTTCGGTAAATGCAGTATAAATTCACTGTCATTACGTAAACTTACAATACTAGCATTATGTATTATTTGTTGTCTTACATTACTTTCATGCAGGGCGTTGGCTACAATAGGAGGCTTTCTCACAAATTAATTTGTGACTTGGATTTATGTCTCTCAATTTTAATTTTGTTTGTCAAAAAGGCTAAAAAGGCATCAAAATAAGGGAATTAATTACCTTTTGTTACAGAGCTCTTAAGTGTTAAAACATTGATGGATGTGAGTCATTATTTTTTTGCCGACTCAGTTCTCCAGAGCATGAACAAATTGCAACCCAGTGGATTAAGTGGCTGTCAAAGGAAGAAGCTCACTATGAAGCTGCCAGTGGCGTGCATGCATCATTTGGAGAGATTCTTCTGCTCATCGCAATTCATTTTCATGGCAATCAAACTGAAGCTATCACTGAACTTGTGTGCTCAGTTCTTGGCATGAATATCAGACTTGGTTCATTGACAAGAATGAAGACTCTCTTCATGCAGGAAATATTTCCTGAAAAGGTTTGTTGAGAATACAGTAGTTGTGTTGGATTTTAGATAAAGGGGTTCTTCATTTGAGTGTAAATTTGCAATTGCTTTGGTTTTTCGCTGCTACACTTGACTGGTCTTTCATTGTTACGTGTGATTGGCTACAAAATCAATTGTGACTTGCTTGCATACATTTTCCCTTTTGTCGCATATTTATTTGGTTTGCATTGAGATCTGTTCATTTGATTATCAGAGTCTGTTCTGACTGGCCAAAGTGATTACTTTGGTTTTGGTTTTACAACACTCCACTCCACTAACCCTCCCCTCCTCTCCTCTAACCCTCCACTCCTCTAACCCTCCACTCCTCTATCTAACCCTCCACTCCTCTAACCCTCCACTCCTCTAACCCTGCCCTCTTCTAACCCTCCACTCCTCTAACACTCCACTCCTCTAACACTCCATTCCTTTAAGCCTCCACTCCTCTAAGCCTCCCCTCCTCTAAGCCTCCACTCCTCTAACCCTCAACTCCTCTAACACTCTACACCTATGACACTCCATTCCTCTAACCCTAACCCTAACACAGCTCTAAGCAGCTCAGCTGACATGTAGTCACGAGTGATCTTGATGAAGCAACACTAGCATCAACACCAATGAATAGCGAACTTTCCTCCTAAGTTATAATTGCAATTTTTATTGTGTCAACTGCTTTACCATTATTCCAAATCACTCACGTCATACATGGACAATTTTAAAATGTTCAAACATTGTTTTCTTCCAAATAAAGATTGAATTTATTGCGGTTTATAAATGTAATGGTATTAACAATGATGACAAGGAGTGTCAAGGTGGCAGTTGTAATCAGCAGTTTTTGTTTTATTTGGGTATGCACCGTGATTTCTCTTGCTAGTGAATTGAAGAGCATGTGTGTTACATATGTGAGTGTGTTTTGGTGGGGTGTTTTGAGTGTTTATCCCCCCCCCCAACCTTTCCCATCCCTCGGTCCCTTCCCCTTTCCACCCCTTCTATTAGTGTGACAGGTGGCTGTCTTCTGTACTTCATGGGGGCTCATGGCTGGGTTACCAGGATTTGCCAGCCATGAGAGCAGCCTTCATCTAGGAGCTGGCTGCCAATAGTGGAAGCTCCAGAATGTCTCTGGCACCCAACCTTGACTTAGCGATGCAGTTGCTAACCAGCTGTTCACCAACAGGTGGTGACAGCTCATGCAGTGACAGTTCCTGTAACTCCACATTTAAACTCTGAAGATGCAGGATTTCTGCCAATTCACTGCATGCATCAGCTTCTTCGATCCAGAGCATTCACAAAGCATGCAGTGCCAGTAAAGGTCAGAACACCACAGTAGACAAAACTGTGTTTTGTTTCAAACTATTACCATTAGAATTTAGCTGCTGTTAATGTGTTTTATTATGGTTTTTTGTTTGTTGGTTTGTTTGTATTTTTTTTTTTTTTGCTTTTTGTGCTTAAGAAATAAAGCAAAATTTCTGAATATGGCAATAGATTTGCAAACATTCATACTGACTGCAATTAATGTTGTTCAAACCACCAAGGGGGAAAAAAGCTAAGTCAACTCTAATTTTCTGCGTTTAGTTTTGAGAATAATATGTTTATCAAGAGTGTTTTTGAAATTCTTGCACTAAATAACAGTACATGGCACATTTTCTGCAGGACTGGGTGTATAAACAGATCTGTTGCTGCACAACTCCACTTCATCCTCTTGTTGTTCCTCTTCTTGAAGCATTTGTTCATTCGGTGATCAATCCTGTGTCTAGTAGCAGATCATCCAAAAGCAAAGAGGCTGCCTTCACTCAGCTTGGATTCACTGATGCTGAAGTTATGTCAGTTTTTGCTGCAGACCAGCAGGCATGTGTAAAATTCACCTTTTACAGCAAAGGTTTATATGCTCTGTTGAGACAAACACAACAAATTTGACGGACCGACCGACCGACCGACCGACCGACTGGCCGACAGACCAACTTTGTGAAGGCAACCTTATTCTTGTTTTGTGGAATCTCTAGGGCCAAGGAGCAGCTTTCAGAATCCATGGCCTTCCCTTAGGACCCATTCGGAGAAACTCTGTGTATGTGGCAACAGAACTGTCCTCGCACCTCACATCACAGATTCTGATGCTGTACTATGTTTTAACGTACACAGACTCTCTTCTCTCCAATATGAAATCCTTAGGTAAGGCATCAATTTAGAACACTAATTAATCCTTTTGAGGCACTGAAATCATTAATAATGTTGTCCAAGGGTATGCTTTACTTAGAGAGTATAAAAAAGAGCCTAGTTGTTTGAACATATTTTGAAATTGGACAGTAATCAAAAAATTAACTTTTATCAAATGCTCAGATATGAAAAAAGGGTATGGGGCATTTTGCTATGAGAATGGTCACTGCCGTGAATTTAGCTACTAGAGCAGTTGAAAAGAAGAGAAGGAAACGGGTAGTGTTCAAGTCTGGAATTTTTTCAGACTTCTTTTTGCATCTGCTGAAGTTGTTAACTTCTCTGCATGTGATGACCATTTTAACATCATGATGTAACGAAACCATAGCTTGTCAGGGTTGCCATGGTTAGGGCAGAGACTGGAGAAAAGCAAAATGTTTTCATGGTTAAACAACAGCGAAGGAAATTGGAAATTATGCCAGATCACTGAAAAGTCAGGGCTGTTTATTCCCGGTTAAAACCAGATTCGTTTTAGATCATCAGTAATAATAATGATGATGAACTTTATTGTCAATTGACTTAGCACTGGAGCACTGATTTAAGACACTCTACCCAGAGAAGAACATCTTGAAGCAGAGTACAGAAGCGATAAAATCAACACACATTGGCTACATCCAGAATTTGAACCTGGCAACTCTGGCAACTCTTATCTGGTCTTTGCAGCAAGCGTTCCCTTACGAACGAATTCTGGCGGCCTATTTTTTTGCTCACGGAAATTTGTATTGGGAGCTCTTCGCTCGTACGGGACCGCTTGCTCTACGGGCTAACACTTACCCGCTTTTTTGGTTACTTTCAGTTTCTAACAACATTCAACCCCAGTGGTTGTCTCCCATGTTGCTGTCGCAAATCCCCACCAAACACCTCTTAGAGCAAGCCAGGAGTAGGCGCCAGGAATTCCGAGGTCTTTATGGTCCCCTGCTTCAGCTCATCAACGCACATTTGCCGCACCTGTGTCTGGTAGATGATTGGCTGAGACAGGAGGAAGTTTTCAACAAACCTCTTTCAGCAGGGTCTCCACTGCCCAATATCAAATGTTCGCCCTCACGATTACAAGAAGGTAACTGGTAATTGTAACATGAGGTTAAAAAAACTGTGGATATGACCTTTGTTTTGCAGGATTTAACTTGGAAGGGGAAATAATTCGTCTTTGACGCATAAGTCGTCTGAGACGGATCATGCGTCAAGATAAATACGAAAAATAAGCACGAGACGCATTTCACGTGGCGGACGAATAATATCCTAGTTTTGACGAATAAAACAAACGCAGAATTCGACTGAATAATGCGTCGGGCGTTGCGGCTCAGTTATTCAAAGCAGGGTTAGTGCTAAATCGATGGGTCATGTCGTACCTCACTGAACGGGGTTCAGGATTGGGCAAAAGAACAATAGAACGAACAAAGTTAACAATGGATTTAGCACCGAAAACAATAGAAAGTACGACACTATGCAGCCAATGAAATTTAGTGTTCAACAAGAGGTACGACCCTACCGAAACCGACGACCACCCAGTTTAGCTTAAGGGCCCTTACGAACAAAACGCTTCGTGAGCTCTGTCAGGGTAGTACTTGGTACATGGTTGTCTATCATTATGCGGAAAATTATTCATTGGTAAAACAGAGAGAATACGACTGAATACAAAGACGCATCAGTTAGGCTCGATTTTCCAGCCGTCTTGTGTGCCTGTGTGCCTCCGCGCACAGGGATGGATGAAAGCCGTTGTCCCAAGACACATCTAAACCATTTGCATGATAATCCACCTAATCATCTCATTTCAACAGCTCTGTCTTTATTGCCGGAGAATCCTTGCCCGGTGCTGCTTTTACTTAGAAGACTGTTGCGACTAGAACCCAGTGCCCTGATCCCTTACATGGATGTTCTTGTCCGGGCCCTAATGACGCTACTGGAGCCTGGTGTCCCGCGGCGTGTACAGACACTGTTTTGTGAACTGTGGACAAAGATTAATACCGTCATACCTCGCAAGTAAGAATCGCTTCAAATTTATGAAATGACGTAGCGTGCATGTATTGTTATACAAAAGAAAAGCCAAATTAGAAGTCGACCTGCCGTGACCCGCTATTTTTTGTTGTAGTGCCTAAACTCCGAGCTTAAAACCACGTTAAGGTTTTCAGTGAACCGTCACAAATCTTCGTAATTGAAGGCAGTCGAGTGAAAGCGATGGGGAAAACCACTTTTGCGCTCTTATGAGGTTGCCCTCATTTGCGGCAAGCGACATGCACAAAGTTGCCTTAAGCCTGCATCAGATCGACTACGCCGTGGGTATTGACTTGAATTTCGAGTTATGTGCCAAGCTGAGTGCCGGCTAAGCTTTGTCTGTGCTTGGAATTTAGCCGCAAATTGTGCAAAACAAGTAACAACTCAACTTGCGTTTTGTTTTAAACCACTTTCTTGGCAAGGAGTGGAATGTCTACACACTGCGCATGTCCAACCCAACTTGGGCTCAAGCTCCAACGCTGCACTTGACGACAAAATAACCATCAGTTTGATCTGTTGAATTTCACTTAGATGTGAGACGTGATATATTGTAATCCCGCTCTCTTGGCAGGTTATGGCTGGCTACTGTCAACACTCTTTGCCCAGCCGAAGCACCTGTTCCACACTTGAAGCCTCAGATGTACACAGATGAAGACATTATGAAAGATCCTCTGACTGTGCTGAGATGCGACAAGAGAGTGTTCAGGTATCTTAACCTAGCGCCAACAAAAGAAAACCTTTCGAGGGTCTTGAAGTATATGTTGCAGAGTTTTTTGTGCGACCCCGCAGCAGTCTTCAACGAAATATTCGCAAAGCACTGTATCTTGTGAGACGTATCTTGTGGCTGTTAACATGGAGGGAGAAAGATCCTAGCGCTAAGAAAATCCTAGAAGGCGGGTGATCCTAGCGCCTTACGTACTCTGTATTCGGTTTACATGCAAAACGGTGTGCTTGGCCCTTGCGCTCACAATAGGATCTTCCTAGCTCTAGTTCTCAAAACTCGTTGAGAAAGGCGGAAAACGAGTTAAAGAAGTTGTTCACAGTTTCGGAACAATTAAAACCTGCAAGAGCTTTCAAGAAACTGTCGTCATTGTTTTGAGGCAATGAAACCAGTTTCGTGAGCGTTGTTGAATTATAAGGAAAGAAGCCGTATCCGACTTGTTTTACTGATAACACATAAACCTCCTTTCAATTCAGATGCCCTCCTCTATTTGACATACTCGTGCGGGTACTCATGGGATACCTAGCCGGTTCCAGGGCCCTGTTGAGTCAGTACCTGCAAGCACATCCCGCATCAAGGACCGAGGGTGCGGCTGTAGAACAGGAGAGAGAGGAACTCAGGGCCGCGCTGGTAACAGCACAGGAAAGCGCCTCAATGCAGATCCTTCTTGAAGTTTGCATCCCAACAGCCCACGATCAGGTCAGTTGTAAACAGTAGCGCAACGTTTGTTGTGTTGCTGCTCTCCTTGTTTGTTGGAATTTCTTGTTTCTAACAGCCAGTCCCGTCACCGTTGGTTCAATGTTGATCCAAAAGAAATCGCCAAGACACCCACACATCGTCATTCTCGTCATCATCATCATCGTCGTCGTTGGCGTCGACGTCGGTGTCGTCATCGTCGTTATCGTTATCTTCGTTATCGTCATCTTCATTGTTATTGTAAACAATAATCGTCGTCGTCATCGTCGTCGTAATTACATTAACTTCTTTCGTAATTTGTGGCTTATTAGGACCAGCCTGGCTGTAGTGGGTCTGCTGTTTTGCGTGAGATTCAGTGTCGAGTTTGTTCACAGCTCCATCAGATGTTCATTGCTGTTCCTGACATAGCAAAACTAGTGCACTTTCAGGTACGACGAACATGTGCAGTCGAACGATAATGAACATTTCTTTCAAGCAAATTATAGAAGGATTTTGAGCCCAGAGGAGAACGGGTGGAATGGGCTGTGGGAACCTGGACATGAGAGGGCGGGGAGCGGGTTCTTTGGGCGGTGGTGGGGAGGGACATTGCGGATAAATAAAAACCGCACAGAGGGAGAAAGACGGGAAGCAAGCGGGACGTTCCGAGCCCTAGGTTTTATGATTGACAAGCAGCTATATACGTATTCGCCCCAATGGGTGTTGTTCCTGTTTAGATGTGGCAGATTTAGATTTACATTACAATGATTGATCACTTAACAGGGTTACCCGGTAGAGCTCCTTCCAGTCACAGTGGCCGGCATTCCCTCAATGCACATTTGTTTGGACTTCATTTGTGAGCTCGTCAACCAGCCGCAACTGGAAAAACAGGTGCGTCCTCCAGAGCGAAACCTTGAAATTTTTTATGTTGTTCAGTTCATTTGTTTTTGTTATTTATTGGTTGTTTTTTACTCTTTATTAATTTCAATGGTAGCGTCTGTCTGTGGTTTATTGTTTGTTAATTTACCCTCTTCTTTTCCAGTTCTTTGCAATCCAGTTGGCCTCTCATCTCTGCCTGCAGTTCCCACTCCCCAAAGCCATGGGCGTGGCCCGGTACATTCTCAGCAGACTTAGCTCTCTCCTCGCCACACTTCCCGCCAGCAAGCGCGCGTCATTTTTCACCCCTACCCTCCCGACCCTTGTCAGGTTTTGCCGTGCATTTCCACCATTGTGTGACGAAGCCACTGGTTTTCTATTGGAGCTCGGTCGCGTGGCAGCTTCTCACGCCTCAGCTTCCGCAGGTTTTGCTTTAGGTGTGTTTTCTTTTTCTTGAAGTCACTTAGTCAAGCAATGCTATCATGTAGCGCTTTCGTGCATTGTTTGAAATACAATTGTGACCTTGCTCGCCCGCGTTCACCCGCGCTTACCGCCAGCATGGATTTGCGTTAGTTTATTTGATCGCCTCTGTCTATTTCGATTGGCCAAAGTAATTAATCAGTTTGGTTTTGTGATACATGCTACATGTCAGTTCATTATTATATCATTTTATACGTTCGTCTAGGTACTCCAGGATCTCTCTTGGATCAACTGTCACGTGACGAAAGGCACGAAACCGCAGACCAAGAGGATCACGGCTTCACAGATGATTCCTGGTTTGCGAATGACGTAACGGTTGAACAAGAAACTGACAGTGTTATGGAAGGTCGAGTTGAGAACTCTGATGTCGGATTATGTCAGGCAATTGAAAAGACCTTCATAGATTTAACCAAAGTTGCAGTGGTGAAACAACAGAATTGAGAAAGCTAGTTTGTCGGCCGTCACACAAATTAGAGTATAATCTACCATGAGGTACTTCTCCGTGGAAATTTATTTATTTTAGGAGTTTGGCAATGGATGGACATAAAAAAATGGTGGAGGTATCCAAGGAGTTCAGGTGGCAGGAAAACTGAATTTGTATAGTTTTAGCCGAGTATTTCTTTAGCCGAGCAAACGGTCTGGCGCCCTGATCTTTACTTTCACGAATCTAAGAAAAAGTAAAAAAACAACAACAATAAATCCTCATTCGTATTTTTAGGCGTCCATGATTTAATTGCGTTCATGACTAGCTCAACAGCCAGTGCTATTAAAAATTACCTCCTTTTTTACCCTAGCAACAGCCTCGTAGTTAAGGCCCCCCCCCTGTGGCTACCAACGCGGAGAGTCACGTGATTAGTGCGTTTTGAGAAGGGAGTGGTTTTTCTGTGTATCAGTTCAAAGTGGCCGCAATAGCTCGGTGAGTGTCAGGAGCGTACAACTTCAATATACTTGTGTCACGGCGTTTTCACAGACCAAGCTACTTTTAGATTGATTTTCCCGCGAATTCAGTCTCCGACAGGAGCCTTGGTGTCCCACAGGAGCCTTGCTAGCCAATCATAAGCCTTGCATAATTGACTGCTTGGACGCGTGCGGACTAGAACTGAACTTTTCGCGGGAAAAACATGTCTATAAATAGCTTGGTCTGTAAAAATGCCGCGACATAGCCTTAGTATGGGAGTTGTACGCTCCGGCTTATGGGCTCCTGGTGAGTGTTTTCCTTTCGTCGAAGTTTTGCCTAATTGTACCTTAGTAATCGTTGCTTTACCTTTCTGTTAGAAAACCGTCAAAAGGGGAGTGTTTCCGAGAGCGGAGATGTGAAATTGTCACCGTGGAATAAAGTTGTTGTGTTAAAAGTTGTCCTGTGTCTGGTGTTTACTCGCCCGTCATCGAATTGGTCGTGGTTTGGTGGTGACCCCCCACC